>CP136887.1:2967500-3027500 GCA_033000465.1 Sciaenops ocellatus
ATTGACAGCTCAGAGACAGCTTTGAAAATCAGGCCACTGCTCTGTGACATACGAGTGTGTGTTTGTTTGTGTGTGTGGTGAGCTGGACGGCTTTCCCTGCGGTTGCTGTGTCGAACATTTCAAAACATTAAAGCCATTTTAGTTTAATTAAAAACTTCCCTCTGAGCTTGATTTCCCGCCGACTACGGTGACTCGAGGTCGAACAGAGGAGTTACCTGAGATGACCTCCAGCAGCAGCATGAGTTTGAGTCCGTCCCTGAAGTCCTCCTCGATGTTTTCGATCTGCGTGCCGGACTTCCGCAGGTGGGAGTTACACCACGCCGTGAATGTCTGCACGAGAGCACAGAAACAGGAAAAAAGGAGGATTATTCAGAGCCTGGGTCATTATGTTTATGAAAATAAACCACTTTGAATTGAGAATGAAAGAAAATGAAATTGAATGGACAGGAAGGGAGGTCAGGGAGTTACTTTGATAAGACAGGAAGCAGCAGAAGAAAAAGGGACGGAGAAACACTATTGATCTCAAACAACTACTTAAACTGTAGGTTGCAAAAATGTGAAACTGTCAGTAAAAAAGATTTAAGAAAAAACTTTTTACCATTGTTTTGCCTTCTTCAAATTCTTATGACACGAGCTCTGAAATCATTTATCATTTAACCCTCGACACAAAGACAGTAAATAAAACTAACTTCATATTCTGGTTCAGTCACACAATAAAAACATAAAAACACCAGAGGTCCAGTAGTTAAAGAACTCTTCCCAAAGATCCTAAAAAACCTGACAGGGCCCAAACTGAACATCTGTGATACTGAAATATCTGAATGGCGTACCAAAAACAAACACACACCAGCAGAAAACACACACACACACACACACACACACACACACACACCAATAGCTGGTTGGAATCTGTGTTTTTGTGCTCGCGGTTAGCCGGAGTTCTTCAGAAATGTGTTTTGAATCATTTTATTTTGAAGGAGCTCGTGGCACTGAGGTGGGCACGGGACTATTTTCTACGAGCTCTGTCACGCCACTCTGCAACAGATCACCATGATGGCACATCATCACTCAACATGTCCCAACACTTAAAAAAAAAAAAAAAAAAAAACTTACATAATTTTAGGGGAAGTGACTAAAATACATCAATGTCCGGTCTGCACACACTCAGTGAGGCACGACGAGAGGTTTGAAAAATAAAAATGTCTCCTTAAAACTTTAACACCAGTTACAAGGATCTTTGTGTGGGTGTCAATCAACAAACACTCATCAGTGCTGACATGTAAGTCTTTAAGAGGGAATGTCCCTCCTGTGAAGGAAGAAGGAAAAGGAAGGAGATAACGGTGAAAGGTGAAGTTTTACAATGGCCAATATAAAAGTGACAGTAGCACGGCAGGACTGCAGAGATGATCCAAAAGCCTCAGAGACGACAGAAAGATGAATCAGTAATTATTAATATATTATAAACCTTAAATATATTTGGATTAATAAACAGTGTTTTCACATCATTTCATCTCATCCTGCATGTAAACTGACTAACAGCCTCCAAATGTCTGTGTTGGAGAACTTTGAAGAAACCTCACTGCTCAGACTGAACGACGTGAATGAGTATCAATCGAGTCAGTCTTCCACCTCCTCTTCTCCTCCCTCTCTCCTGCGCTGTGTGTTGAAAAACATTATGACAGGGAGCTGCTCGCTGCCCTGCCCCTCTCCCCACAGTCACACTGTGGCCACCAGCACAAAGCGCCCATTGAGCGTCGTGGATAATGGCACCCTTCAGACCCCTGTACTCTCCCTCAGCCCACTCTCGCTCCGTGACCCTCCCCCAGACCGCCCGATACCAACCCCCAACACACACGTACACACAATTATATATATTATATATGACTGCCTCTCTGAGAGCAGACCAGGACACACACTGAGAGGATGGAGGGGAAGGATACATTTCACATAAACAAACACATACAGACAAAGTTAGGGGGAGGGTGGAGAGGTAATGCCATCTCTACCACACACACACACACACACTCAGACTTAACTACAATGCAGCAGGAAGTGGCACTGCAATGACAGGAAGTTCCAGCTTAGTTTAGCACAATCATGAGTGAAGCTCGTCCATCACTGTCACTGATTCACACACTGACTCTGCAGCAAAGTGTTTATTTGAAGTATACGCTTACATTTTACAGCATTCAGTGATCTTCAGTATTTTATGTTCACATGGTTAATGTAGTTTTCTCTGGTGTATGATGACAAACTGTCCTCTCAGCCAGTGGAGCAGAATGATGAACGATGAAGGGTCTCTGCATGTTGGGAGGCTTTAGATTTCAAACTTTAGGAATGTGAACTGTATCAGAGAGCAGCTTAACTAAAACAGCAAAAAAAAAATCGGCTATGTTCCAACAAGACCGCTGCTGCTGGGAGTGGTGACGAGGAGAGCGGTGGAACAAAACAAACGGCGACAGGTTGAGACCTGCAGAGCCTGGGGACTTTACGTTCTGTACAACACGGCACGCTACACGTTACACAGCCGGCACCCTTTCACCCCCCCCCCTCGAGGTCAGAGGTCAGACCCTCAGGCTGCTGGGCACTCTGCGTCGTGTTCGAGGACGCTCCAGCCGGCCTTTATCACAGCTTCAACAAGCCCAACAGAGAGCTGTCACACGGGCGGATCTGAGGTCTGTGACAACTTTCTCGCAGACGTCCTCAACGTACAATCTAACAAGACTGCCCTAAAGCACGTTCACTGAGTTCAAATCTCTAGCTCATCTTTTTATGACATGATCAAACCAAGATGGACTGAACTTTATCATGTACTGTCTATTAGCGGTGATATCACAGCATTATTTTAAATATTGCAATGTAATGTAACATTTAGCTGACGCTTTTATCCAAAGCGACTTACAGGGAGCAGTTTGGGGTTCAGTATCTTGCCCAAGGACACTTCGACATGCAGACTGGAGGAGCCGGGGATCGAACCCCGATCATCTGATCAGTGGACGACCCGCTCTACCTCCTGAGCTACAGCCACCCCTATAAGAAATAAGAAGCTTTATGTTGACTCCAAACTTATGAGTTACCTCAACTGCTTTTCACGTCACACATTTTAATATCAGTCTGTACTGTGGCTGGACGAGATTCATCATGTTTCTGTTGCTGATGATTCTGGACAGAGTGACCACACTGGACGAGTTCCAGTGAATCCAGTTAAACCTGTCCACACGGCCGCGCTGTGTTGGCTACACAGATCAGATCAGAGGATTTCTGACCGGAGCTGAGGACACAGATAACAAGCTGAAGGCTGTGTGTGACAGAGCAAAGCTGGATCTGAGCACTAAGAAGGTTTACATTTTAGGCACGAGGCTCTTATCCTCTGTATCTATTACATAACTGTTGTAGCCACCGTGAAGAACATCCTCTGTGTTTTTGCTGCAGCTACGAGTGAACTCTGACCTCACTGTTTGACATGTAGCTGAGCTGACGGCTTTTAAAGCTGCTTTTGGCAGTTTTACACATCAGCAGCTCAAAAAGACTCAATATTTGAAAACAGGGTTTCCTGGTTTGAAGTTCAGACTGTGAGTGAACATGAGTGTGAACCTCAGAGGATGAAATTCCTCTGAAGAACAGTGTGTTTTCATCATAGTCTTCACCGGCTAATTGCAGCTTGAAACTGGGTCACAGGGTGACTCCATTTTTGATGAGCTCATCGGCAGACTAAAAAGGTGCCAATTTTGTGAGGAACAATGAAAATTACCTGCCCCAAACAGGACTCTACACTGCCTAGTATCCACTGATTTCCTTTCAAACAGTATCTATCAAACTGAGCTGATATCTTCATCACAGTTGTGTGTATAATCGTTCTAATGCGTTACTTCCAAAAGGGGAACACGGGGTGTGTGATCAGGGTGCAGAAATCTGTGTTGTTTGTGTCGTGGAAGGAACTGTGAGCGTGTCTGGAAGTGGTTAAGTTGTCCGACATGTCTCCTTCCATGGCAGATAAACTGTCTCCTTACTGACTGCTTTACTGCTGCAAGTGTGGAGAAGAGAGGGAGCCTAATGGGGTGTACCGGGGTCAGCTGTTTGATCTCAGTTTTCTAACACACACATACCTGAACCAGAGTCATCAGTGTGAGCCCAACACTCTTTCAACTCTGATCTCTAACTGGACCTACGGGGTCAAAGGTCAAGGTTCATCATTTGTTTGAAAAGAGGGGAACTTAAAGTGCAAACATGCGAGCAGCAGCAGAGACACACAGACACGACAAAAATATGTATGAGATAACTGTGAAAACACACACTTAAAAACATGAAGTCACATCAACTGATGCTGTCATTCTTTACACCTTTTACTGCTCTCAGTCACACACACACACCACTCCTTAGACAGGAATGTATGAGACACAAGAATCAAAATCTAACCACCCACACACCTCTATCATATCTTTGTATAGCTCACTTCACTCTATTTCAAGCATACATACACACCAATTATTTCCACACCCAATTTCTCAACACATGTGCAATTTTCTGACTGCATAGGCAACTTAAATGTACCTACAGTATCACACACACACACACACACACACACACACACACACACACACACACACACACACACACACACACACACGCGCGCGCGCGCGCACGCACGCACGCACGCACGCACGCACGCACGCACGCAAGGGTGTGTCTCACTTCACCTGGGAAGAATGAGCCAGGTCGAACACAATGTTATTGCTCAACGGCCTTATATTGTGTGCATGACGTCAGCAGTGTGTGTGTGCGTGTGCATGCATTTTCTGGACATACACACCCTGTTTCTTGCTGATGACCTCACTCTGAACGGCGACAGGCAGCTTGTCATTTCTCTACATCAACACTTGTTTTCCCTCTCTGGCACGCACACACACACACAAAGAAACGCACATGATACCAACCAAACGCACTTTGATACCAACACCAAGTTCAGGATCACCAGACATGTATTTAGTAATAGCTCTGAGATACTTTGATATTTAATCATTATAAAAAGCCAAAATGAGACCCAACAATAACAGTAAAGTGATAATATATTGTTGCAGGGTGACACCGTATTAAACTCAGCTCCAGCTGGGCTGTGCAGAGCGTTTTGTGGGTAGGACCGGGTGGAGTGAAGGGACAGAGCGGACAAACAGCTGCTGAGTGCTGGGGAGTTTTGGAGGAGAGAGCCGGGTCAGAGCTTCTGGACGGACAAACACCCAGAGTCGCATGCAATTCAGCTCTGACTCGGCAGGAAGAGAGCTCAGAGGTTTATTTATTTATTTTTTTAACTTTTGGGATTAAAAGTGGATTTATCTTTACTCTCGCTCTCTGCAGCAGCGAGGAGCAGAGGTGCAAACACACACGGTGCCTGCCGATACTTGCTAGATGTATGACTGTTCAAACAAATGTTCTCATGGTCAAATCCAAAGTATGTAAGGCGAACTTTGCTCTCTTTATGAGTGAACACACATTTAGTGACCTTCAACAAGTTCTGAATGTTGGGAAAGTTTCATACCAAACGGTCTCACACCTTCAAGCCACACATCTTATTTATAGGTAAGTATACGAGTCAAGTATGTTTCAGCACATCTCACACTGACAGCCACAAGGTCCACTCACACACCCACATTCTCACACAACGTATATGAAGGCAGCAAAAACACTCGATGAGTAATGAATGTAGAGGAAATCAATTGTTTGATATCTCACTGCTCTGATGTGATGAAGCTGGCTGCTGAGACGACGTCTGTGTGAAATATCACACATTTTGAGTTGGTTTGAATTAATTAGGCAGCACTGATAGTTCGCCACTCTTTGTTACTATTTTGTTACATTTTAATTTGTGAACTCTGCATCAATAACCCTGCAAACCTTCTACTATTACTACTGTACTACTGTAGGAACAAAAGCTTTCAATGTGCCTGTGAGCAACTGCTACTGACCAACGTCCAGGTGTAAACGTAGCCTGTTGTATGAATCTGAAGCATTGGCATGACACAACACAGCGTCAGGAAATGAAAAAGTAAATGTCAAACAGCAGATGGCTGTTGTTGCACCAAAGTGCAGCTTTGTACTGCTAGTTAGAGTTATATGTGGCCCTGCTGGCAGGAGGTACAACCTCAAGGAACTTGGACTCAGCCATACTAGACTGGACTGGCTGTACAAGACTAAGCTGGGCCAAAACCATGCTGGGCTGGCCCTGTGAATAAAGCTCAGCTACTAGTCTGGTCTGGCCTGACACAAGGCCTCCTATTCTTAGAGGCACGCCAATTAAAAAAGGGCTGTGGTGTGCGACACAGCAGCAACTATTGTCACTCCTTTGCTTCAAACACTCCAGACGAGCGGTTGATCTTTACGCCTTAACACACTGTGTTTGAATGCATTTTCCCACGTCAGCTCAAATGAGCACATGCATATAGCGCATGTCCACGCAGAATAACAATTATTTAAAGTCGAGCAGACACCATCTTCAAACGCTGTCATTCCCCAAACGCCATTTCAGAAATAAACACTGATAACTCCTCTTTACAACCGTGCAAAGCTCCAACATAAATCTACAGTGAAAACACGCACACACAAAAAAATAGCTGCACTCTAGATTCCTGTGCACTCACAGCCCCATTCATGTAACAGTGGTGTAACTGGATATGCAGCCTGCTACTGTAGAGCTGCTGCCCTGGCCGAAGAGTCACAGTGTGGGAACATGACACCGTCTCTGAGGGAAGGCCACGGTTAGACCTCACTGTGCATCAGTGTGTTTGACAACTGAGAGAAGGAGGAAGAAGAAGAAGAAGCCTCAACGTAAACGAGTGAACAGCTGTTTGTTTTTGAGCAGCCTTGGGAAAGTGTTGGTGTCCAAACACGCACATGAACACACTTTTGGCAGCATTTCTAACAGAGAAATGATGAATGATAAAGATAAGTGTAATGCAGTGCCAAATCCAAAGTGTAGTTGATCTACAGAGAAGAAACGCCGGCCAACACGTTCACGTCCAAAATACTCGTGGTCACCAGAGTGCTGCTAATCATGAATAAAGACAGCGGAGAGGAGAAGGAGAAGAAAGACGAAGCAGGGATCCGCTGCAGAGGTTGTTCTGGTCTCATTATCCTCTCAAGTCTGGACAGGTGATCATTAACATGTGTACACACACACGAACACACAGTGAGGGAGCCTCCCTCGCTTCATGTGCTGACAGGTAGTCAGTAAAGCAGAGCCATAATGTGGGGACAATCTCACACAGACACACACACACACACACAGACACACACACACACACACACACACAGACACACACACACACACAGACACACACACACACACAGACACACACACACAGACACACACACACACACACAGACACACACACACACACACACACACACACACACACACACACACACACACACACACACACACACACACACACACACAGAGGGAGCTGACAAACATGTAATTGCTGTGTACTTCTTGGCTGGCTCAATGCCCCTCAGATATGCCATTATATGAGTCGACAGCTTAACACAGACTGTTTTCAACAGACTTCATCGACTGTGTCCAGTCAGACACTCGGCTCTCTGGGGGAGCCTCGATATAGCTCCTAACAGAAACAAAGGAAAGGGAAGATTAAGGGCAGGAGGGGAGGGGAAATGCAGAAGGCGGGAGAGAGGAGGAGAGGAAACGAGGAGGTGATCAAGAGAAGGAGGAGGAGAAAAGAAAGAGTGATGAATGTGGAAAAGAGGAAGAAGAGACCAGAAATGTGAGAAATGTTGGTGGGGAAGTTGACTTATGATGTGAAGTAACCGTGTGTTGTACCTAATCATGTCTAAAAGTAGCTTTATGTCATACATGAGAGATCACACATGGGTGAATGTGGGATGAGAAGTTCATGATGAAAGATGGAAGCGGAGGAGGAGGATGAAGAGGAAGAGGAAGAGGAAGAGGGTATATAAAAAGAGACGTGACAGTAAATCATGAGAATGTCAAATGAAAGAGTGAAAAACAAACTGTGTCGTTCCTCTTCTGGAAACATTGAGAAACCTGCAGATGACTTAATGAGACTTTGCGACCTCGACATCACCACCACCAGATAAGATGGAAGAAACGAGGGTGAGGAGGAGCGTGTGGGAGCATGCTGGGTAACCAGAGCAGACTGAGAAGACTGTTTACATGACGGTCGCATTTCTGTATCCCCCACGGGGGAGTACAACACACACACACACACACAATCTTTTACATAGTGTGTGTGTAAGATGATCTCCATGACACAGTAAAAGGCACACACACACACTTTATGTCCACACATTTCTTGGACGTCTCATCATTGAAAAGGATTATTTTGCCACATTAAATTATAGATTTAAAAACTCTTTTCCATCATGAATGATGATGATGTGAGTGACGTCTGTTTACCCGCCACAGCAGCTGTCTGCTGACTTTTAGTGATCTGCTACCGTTTTATGAGAGGAGACTCAGAAAGGAGAGAGGAAATAAGGGAGGGGGGAGTAGAAAGGGAGGAAGGGGGTAAAGTGTCAAGCGATGTGGTTATTTGTTCATTTATTTATGCCTCTTCCTGTCTTTGTTGCTCAAAGAGTCCGACTCAGTGTCGGATTGCACCGCCGCTGACAGAGATGGAGAGTGTGTGTGTGTGTGTGTGTGTGTGTGTGTGTGTGTGTGTGTGTGTGTGTGTGTGTGTGTGTGTGTGTGTGTGCCTTCCAACCTATTTTAGGATCAGCAAGGACCTCTAACAAAAGAGCAGTGCAGTATTTTTACACACAATGGTTATATGATACGAATAAATAATTCACAATCATGTAATAATAAATAAGTGTGTGTAGGAATGTTTAGGTCATCACATTAAGTGCATGTTAACACTCAGAGCAGCAGCCTGTTGTCACCAAGGATCCATCATGAAGTCACTTATATAACATAACACACCACTCTCATATCTAAAAGCTGTTTGTCTGCACCCAAAATCACCATCAACTCATTTTCACAGCGTCTCAGTTTGCATATTTCAACATGATATGATAGGGTGTGTGTGTGTGTGTGTGTGTGTGTGTGTGTGTGTGTGTGTGTGTGTGTGAATAAAAACTTGTTCACTTTGGGGCACGTTGCTTCACAAACATCACATAGTTCCAGTGTTACATAACAGAGTGTCGACACTGCCCACCACAAAAGCTCCACGTTCATTTCTTAATCCACATCAGCTGAAACGCTTCTGAGATTTTTTTTTTCCTCTTTTGTAACTTTAATGCTGAAATTTTGGAGGAAATTTCACGTCTTTTTAGAAATGATCTTCTGCCTCTGCAGAAACATGACTTCTATATACATACAGTTCATTACACCAATCCGCCACACGTCTTCACACACAGACGAGACAGAGCTCAAATAATAATCCTGCGAAGTATGTGTGATCTCTGCGGCTCGTAAACGACGTTTAAGAAGTGAGAATAAAATCGCACTTCCTTAAAAGGTAATCAGTGCAGCTAGCTGTGAAGCAATAAGCCGGGGGAGTCGACGAGAATACCACACAGAGCTTTAAGAAGAGACGGCGTCCGTGACAAACCAAACTGTAAAACCAGCTCAGTGTGTGCAGAAGGTTCAAATATTCACTGCACCAGTGATAAGAGAGAACCATGTTCTGGTTGTCCTGATAAATTGGGTTTTTGTCGCTGGCTTTAATGCTTTGGTGGCAGCTCGGTGCAGGAGGAGGCTGAGGACAGATTTAATGAGACGCTGAGATTCTTCCTGGGATTACATGAAGGGGAGAGAGGCGCCGAGAGAAAGGGGGGAGATCTCAGAGATGTCTTCTCAGTCTTTGATCTTTTATCCAGAACAAGGTCTCCTCAGTGAAGGGGGGAGCAAAGGAAGAGACCCAGCAAACACTGGATGTTAGAAAACACAACTGTTTTATTGAAATTAATTCTGCATAGAAGCAGATTTATTTGTGTGTAAATGTCACAGATTATTACGTTCCAGATGAATACTATTTGCCTTCTCTGGATAATTCCTCCTCTTGTTGCCAAGTTACCACAGACAAATCAAATAGGTTTTTGTTGTCTCAGCTCTCTGGCACTCACTGTGTTGTCTTATGTGGAAGACTCCGCCCACTTCAGTTTGCAAAACAAACCACAAACATTTCTCTTCAAATTTGCTTTTAGGTGTCAAGTCTGCACGGCGAGGAAGGGAAGACGGGAGAAGGTGACGAGTGAGAGCAGAGAGACGGAGAAGGAAGGAAAGAAGTAAGAAAGCGAGCGACAGAGTCGATGGATAAACGAATGTCAACCCTGCTGAACATGACGGAGACGGCAGGAATGTCAGCTATGTTCTTCCTCCCTCTGACTCCCTTTCTGGTACATCTTCAGTGTCTCCTCCTCTCTCCTACTTCATCAGCTTCCTCTTTTCACATCATATGGGTCATCTCAGACTTTTCTCCTCCAATGTCAGAGACAGAAACATAAAATCACAGCAGAGCAACAAAATCTGCTAACATGAAATCAAATAATCTGTTATCTGTTTGCCAGACACACTGTGCCTACCAGACACTATATATAGACACTATATTCTGTGTTAAGTGTAATGCAAGAATGTACTTTATTAAAGCAGTGGCATTAGATTGTGTAAAAATGACAATCTTAAATCACATTTTTTTCTAGGACAAGATATCGTCCAACTAAAGTATTTTTTCTTGAAGGCCTAATGCCATACATGTCCATGTACCAGTGAGAAGTTAGCAACCTTTAAACTAAAATCTGATAATTGTTTTTATTATTTTCCAGGTATTGATCAAACAGCTCTGATCATTCAGACCCAAACTCCTGACTTTTTTGCTGAACTTTAACTTTGGATGTTAATTAAGTTATGAATAATTAATGTAAGACTTCTGCAGAAGCTCAATATCAAACCATAAAGAGTGACAATCTCAAACTAATAATCCAATAATCTGTAAAATGTGGGTGGGCATTCAATTATTTACACTTCCGTCTTGTCTCGTTCCTCATTAGTGTCCACATAGACACTGAGACAGAGTTAAAGTGCAGCTAAAAGGAAAAAAGATGGGTCAGATCAGATTAAAGATGCAGAGAGTGATACGATGATGAACAATCTAATTCACAGAGGGAGTCAGCATCAGTGTTTCCTTTAGTTTGTGTCTGTGTCTCTCATATCACACCATCACTTTTTTTTCCTCCTCAGCCAATCAGCAGCCAACTACTCCACTTCCTGTCTTTAGAGGCGCAGCGCAGGAAACAGCGGGGGCGGAGGATGTCCATGTTAATTCTCCAGGAATGCAGTGAATGAATCCAACTGTACAAGACGTAAAACATTAACCCCTGAGCAAACTCGTAAAATCTCCAGATTTACAGCTCTGTGTCCGGTGAAGCGCCACAATGACAATGGGCTCGACGAGGAGAGTGCACAGGAAGAGTGTGAAGGCCTGCTGCGCCGTGATGAGTCAAATAACCGAGGTGATGCTTATAAAACGCTGAGCGAAGTCAGTGGGAGAGAGAAGGTGCTGCTAACTGCAGAAAGGCTGCAGAGGGGAGAGGTGACTGGGCTGCGTTCAACAGACAACACCAGGTTCAGCACAGAGGGCTGATTATACCTTCGACTTCCAAGATCAGAACCGCAGCAGAAAGGTCGACTTCATTACATCTTTTTTGTTCAGTGAGATGAATGCTGTCCAGTTAAAACAACTCTGAGGTAGAGAGGTCACGTGGACTCACAAGTGCTTTCACATGAGGCCGTATGAGACATCCCAACAAGTCTGCAGCTTCAAACTAAAAACAATAACTAAAACATTTTAGGACTGAAATTCACAACATTATTCAGATTATTGATTAATGCTCATTGAGGCCATTCAAACATCTACTCTAACCAGTCACCTGTCCAGATGAGCCAAACTAAAAGACCCACTTCAGTGTGAAATGACGGTTGATTTCAACAAGTTGTAGTTGAATCAAAATGTGAATGAAGTGATCACATGACAGGGACAATCTCTCTGCTCACAAGTTAGATAACACACCCTCTGCTCTGTCTCATCACTTTGACCGTTCCAAGGAAATAAAACCTAAAATGTTACCACAGACAAAGTTCCCGTCTTATCACACACCTTCACTTCCTTTACTTCAATAGAAGTCACACAAAAGGCAACAATGTGTGTTAAAGATTACAACGACAGGTGTTGCAATGACTGACATTTTAAAATCGCCCACGAGATGCAACTGAATGACTCAACCAGGACGTCATTTCACAACCGACATACGTACGTTTGGAAAGATTCTTCTAATCTTGAGAACACACACACACACACACACACACACACACACACACACACACACACACACACACACACACACACACACACACACACACACACACACACACACACACACACACACACACACACACACACACACACACACCTACACTTCAACTGCTTTTATTGAACTATATTTGATCCTTCATGATGTCACTGACTGTTCAGATTTCAAATTCTTTGAAACAAAAGTTACATTTTCACACACGGCCAGCATGAAGTTTGTTTTCCAGTTAAGGATCCATTCAGGCCGCCTGCTCGGCCCAGACTAGTGCCTGAAGAGCAAACCAGGGTCATGGATAACACCTGGAAGCTGCCATACAACTCTACACAATAGAACAGGACCTTGCATGCAGGGGACAGAAACACAGATAAGGACCAACAAAGTTTAAACAACAGGAATCTCACATCACAGTGTTTCCTAAAGACACACGCAGAGTCACATGATTACAGCTGACCGTGGTACTTCTTACTCCTGGTTGTGCTGATGGTCATTCAGGAACATTATTCACTTCCTGAACCGTATTTCATTGAATTCTTTCTGGATAAATGTGTCAACTCCATGAAACTTTATGCTGCGATGACCTTGACATCATTAAAGAGACGTGCCGCTGCTGCTGCAGAGGTCACAACCGTTGACTTCACACTATTAAAGCCTCAACTTGGCTACAAATCGAGCTAAGTTATCATGAGTCAATAGAGAGAAGGAGAACGTGAGCTTAAAACAGGCCGACACAAACAGCAGGCAGCAGGACTGTGACTGTTTAAAACAAACGTCTCCTTTGACCTTGATGGAGTTAACTTTTGCCTTGTTGTGACGTAAACGTGGGTCCTTTCACTTATTAGTTTGCAGATTTCCAGCTGTGCTGCAGGAGTTGGTCTGGGCAGCTTGAAGCACCAGTAGCCAGAGCGGTGTTCCCCTTCTTTCCTCAGCCTGACCTCCCATTACAAAACCAGACCTCTCCAATCAGTGAATGAGCTGAGGTCATTATTATTATACACTCATTTCTTTGTGTGCGTGTGTATGTGTGTGTTTCAACAGGCCGAATCAGGAGCTTGGCAGGCCTGATAGCAGCTGGCAGGGCAAAGCGTCAGCTGTTTGTGTCGGCCTTTTATTAAAACCGCTGGCTGAATCTTTCCAGAGCTCCACAACAGTTTTGTGGTTCTGCTGTTAATCAGTTCAGGCAGGAGGAAACAGAATCACTCCACCAAACCTGGTTTTGTTCGACAGCGTGCCATTGACTCAAAGCCAAACTGACTGATGCCAGCTCGGGTGTTGGTATTTCCAGCATTTCAAGGGTTTTTTTAGACATTAAAAAAAAAAAAAAAATGTTGGCAGCTTGCATGGAAATGCAATGCATGAAATGACATTTTAAGATGTTTAAGATGGAATATAACTGCTGGGGAAAATGATAAAACTGGTAAACTCTAAGAAACCTCTGAGTTTTTTAAGTCTTCAAATGTCCCCACAACCCAAAGAGATTCAGTTTCCTGTCACAGAGGACTAAAACAAAAAGAAACTCTTCATATTTAAGAAGCTGAAAAAACAAATGACTTAAAATGATTAATCGGTTATCAAAATAGTTGATAATTCATTTAATAGTGGAAAACTAATCATTTAAATTAGCTTGTTGCAGCTCTAGCTGCAGTGAAACTAAAATATCACAGGTCCAAACCTGGTGACATCCACATGTTCTGAACCAGGACCCCGACCTGCTGGTCCACATCATGTTAGTCTGGGGCTGTCGGCGCCATCAAATATCTGCTCACACAGTCACACAAACACTGCACTGTCATTATTATCTGAGCACACACACAGGAATGTATTCTTTTTTCTTCTTCTTCTTCTACGTCTTTAAATCAGTCATATCTTGTTGTCGTCCTTTGCTTCGCATCGTGTGATTAAAAACTTAATTTTGAGACAATATGGTACAACAAATACAACACACTGACACACTCACACACACTGACACACTCACACACACTGACACACTCACACACACTGACACACACACACTGACATTTCACAGACAAAAAGAGGACAGATTATATATTTTGAAGAGGTTAGAAAACTCTCCTCTCTCTGTCGTCTCACCTTTACGTACTATAATTACATCTCTTCTTTGTTGATTTCTGCACGTTATCGGTGTTTTAACCTGCTCCACAGTAAACTGGCTAATGTGTGTAATTAAGACTTAAATGAAACCAGTTATTCTGATGCATATTATCATGAGCATTACTTTGTCAACACTGTTAACCGATGTCTACATTCTCTGAAATACTGCCATTACATAACAACTAACTGCTCCGCTGTCATTTTAAACATGTATTATAAAAACTGCAGACTTGTTGAGGCGTCCGGCGCTGGTCAACTTTTCTAAGAGAAACATTTCTTCACACCCGACGGCTCACACATCCTATTTATACCAGTGACTGATAAAAAGCATCTGAAACCAGCTGAAGCCTGTTAGAGGAAGTTATTGGTCAGAAAAGAGAAGTAATTGTCGCTGTGTGGGAGAACTGAACCTCTTATTCTGTATTCATCCTGAATATTTTGCAGCCAATCAAATCTTTTCTTCCCAAAATAAAAACCTAAAAAATAAATATAATTTTAATACTTTTGAAATGTATCCTCATCACACTTTCACTGCTTTTACAGACACATGGCACATTTTGGCTGTAGGGTGTTAACGTGTGTGCTTTGTGTGAGTTAACACCACTATAGATAGAATGAGTAAGTGCTAAACTCAGCCATCAAAGACAGAGTTACTCAGTGCTGCGTTATTTTAATCATTTACTCAGAAAATAACTTCATTCGTCTGCACAGCAGAGACGTGAGTCAAGATGTGCAGCGCTGGCAGCATCACTTCATCTGTGTCACACACACACACACACACACACACACAGACACACACAGACACACACAGACACACACAGACACACAGACACACAGACACACACACACACACACACACACACACCTGACAAAAGACAGAAACAAAAACTGCATGGTTTGTTCATGAGTGTGAACAAATAATGAAGGTGTGTGTGTGTGTGTATGCATGGTATGAGAAGCACGACATTTCAGCAGCTATAAATCTTCATTCTTGGCATTCTCACTAAAACAGGAATTTTTGTTGCTCATGTGCTGCTGATCTCACACAAAACCTATGAAGATAAGCAACATGTATACAGACACAGACACACACACACACACACAACTCTCTCAAGATAGAGACAAAATAATTCCTTTAACAACAAAAGTGAATATTAAATGAATCATGTGGCGCTTGAGAGACGAATAAGATGAAGGAGGGAAAATAAAAAGAAACACAGGACTGTCTGTGTGTGTGTCTGTGTGTGTGTGTGAGTTTAACTTTGTGTGCATGCGTGTGTGTGTGAAAATGTGGCCGAACGGGAGTTTCAGGCCAGCCCAGTTGCCCAGCAGCAGACAGCATTGTCACGGTAACAGGCTCTTCCTGCCCCTCCTCCTTTTCACCCGCCTTGCGCGCTTTTACCTTATAAGGCAATGCATTTAACTGCCTGTCACAGCGACAATGGTGATGTAAGAGGGTAGCAAGGTGCACCCCCTGCTGACACACACACACACACACACTCACTCAAAGAATGGACACGCATGGGGAATTTTAAATTAAATGAACACACAGAAACACACATACACTTTCAGGGTGACACTGCAGACCCTCCAAAGTTACCTGACTGCATCCATGTCCATTTTGAAAGAGTGTGTGTGCGTGCTCTAAAGTGCAGGAATGTGAAACACGACACACACACACACCCCCCCCTTCCTATGAGGCAGCAGAAACAAACAGAGAAAAGCAGACAGAGCCACAGAGGAGCAGAAAGATGGACGTACAGAGACACAGGATGTGACACGGCAGGTTCAGTAAAGACATTAAAGTGTTAAAAAGTAAAAGAAAGACCTGCTGCTCTGCTGAAAACACTTCCCAACGTTCTACCAACGTTCAGGAGACTCAGGTCAAACACTGTGTCAACAAGTATGTGTGTCTAAGGGAGTTTAAGCATGTCCTTAGATGGCATTGACTCACATTTGATGAACTGTAATAATGTGTGTGTTTTCAGGAAGTCAGACATTTCTCACGATGAAGAAACAAAGCTGAATGAATCTGCAGATTTCTGGCTCAGTGCTTTAAATGAAAACTCTGATCAGAGTTCTGAAGAGACGTGAAGTCCTTGTCGGGTTCAAATAGTTACCATGTCAGACTTCTTACTACGATTCACCTTATATAGACAATTCAGTGTGTTATCTAAACTGACAGGATGCGGGCTGTACTCAGTCATGTACTCATGATACAGGTGAAAGATGATCAAAGATCTTTTGATGTTCATTTACTGCAGAAATTACAAATTGGACTTTTTAAGATAAAAATGACAAAACCAGGAAATGAGTCTTCTGTAGTAAACATGCCAGTCATTGCTGACTAAAACCAAATCTCAAAATACCTCATGAGATAAGGCCTTAAATTTAGATTGTGCAAACTGTTTCCAGACTTCTCAGGGACTTCCTGATGCTGCGAGTCATTAGGAGAGGAGGGAAGGAGGGAGGAGACCTTGTAAAGGAGCTGAGAGGGTCCAGACCCGGTGCAAAGAGCGGCACATTGTTTGTTCCTCTGAGTTTCCGCTTGTTGATGACCCGTACATAAAACACACACACACACACACACACACACCCCTGTCTAACCAAAACCACCCCCTTCGGTCCAGCTCTGTCACACATTCCAGAGCTCACCCTGCCCTTTACGGCTTCATGACTCACCAGCCCGACGCCTGTCTGACACATACGGAGAGTCAGGCGCATGCCGGGCAAATCAGCATGCAAATGGACATTAATCAACCGCTGAGAGTGTCACAACAGACAGGAGCCTTAAGAGCTGCGGTCAGGGATTACCAGGCAGATTTTTGTGGAACAATAGTGTTTCTACTGGGCAAGACGAGGAAACTGGTGTGTGTGCGTGTGTTTAGCACTGCGCTAATTGTTTCGTCTATCAAATGTCAAACAGTCACAAACCCCCGTCAGTTTTCCTTTCTTGTTTTGTCCAACGTTCAGTCTGAAACCGGAGCTGAGAGCAGATTTAGGTCGTCCTTTCTATGTCATGCCCACAGACGTCTAACTTGCAAAACCAAGAATGGTTACATGGTGATGATTGTGAAAACACACACTGGTCAACACGCCTAAACACACATTTAGATATCAACACACTCCTCCCACACTAACCTAAAAGCTTAAGTTGATTTAATGCAGTGATCCTCGTGGCCCAGATAGACTCATGTGGCACACAGACACACACAGACACACAGACACACAGACACACACACAGACACACACAGACACACAGACACACACACAGACACACACACACAGACACACACAGACACACACAGACACACACACACACACACACACACACACACACACTCCGAGCCCCTCAGGGTGCAGGGCTCAGTCATGACCACTACCACTGTGTGCGGGTCTGGTCTGTGGGGGGTGGATCACAGCTCCAGAGAGATGCAATCCCTTTAAAATGACTTTAATAGTGCAGCAGACCCCCCTCTTCTTCTGTATGTGGAGCAGTCCAGGATGTGTAGACAGTGAATCAGTGACAGTCTGATCCTCTCAAACACTTTCTGTCCGTCTGTATACAATCAACAGACGACTGGAGGACTAGAATTAACCTGCATGAGCGAAGAACAGCAGCAGCAAGTATAAAAACATCAATTAATGGACGGTTTATTCACTGATAACTGTGAGAGAGATATATAATAATATCATATTTTAAAACAAACGCCTCAAAATCAGAATAAAACAATTCATCTGATTATGTCAGTTTCAGGAGGCAGATGCTGAACTTCCTCTTCACTCACACCTCGGCTGTCTCAAAGCTCAGCAGTGATCAGCTGCTTTCTTCCGCTTTACTGATGCTTCTCTTCCAAGAATGAAGAGACATCTGAGGGTGACATCAACACTTATTTCCTCAGCTTACATCGAGGTTCACTGTGGATCTACAGCTCTGTGTTCGAATGAGCAGCAGTCGACTGACACTGGTTTCAGTTTAGCTACATTCGGTTACAGCTTCTGATCAGTTATAGGCGTCTTTTATAAATTAAGTTTCACTGAGGAAATCCACATACAGAGTTTGGTCATGCAGGATACCACAGCAGCCATATCAGTACCACAGCCCTGCTTCAGGGCTGTTGCTAAGCAACCTAAGACTACAGCATCTTATTTTTAGAAGGTTTAAAATGCTTCACAGCACCTGGTGTTTGTAGTACGAACCAGCTCGTGAGCTGTTTAATCTCCACATCTCTGCATGGCTCCTTCTGTTCAAATCATGTTTATTCTTCAACATCTCATCCATCAGACTATCACCGTTCAACATAACCTCTCCGTCTCTCCCTTCATCCTCCTCCTCCTCCTCCAAAATAGATTTCACCCCCTCTGCCTGGATAAAATGTGACAAAATAAAAGACTTCTTTCAACCAAAGCACAGCTGGAAACCAGCACCGCTGCACTTATCAATGCTTGCGTGAACGCCAAGGCAAAAAGAAGCCATCAATCACAGGAAGGCGCTCAGAGAGTGTGTTAGCACACAAACTGTCTCGTACTGCGGTGGTGAGCTCAGCAGGAAACACTGCAGCACTATTCTCACGCTGCAGCGATGAACCGTCATGTCTCCACAGCAGTGGTGTCAAAACCAGACCGCTGAGCTCACACACAAGACAAACCGTTCATCTGAGGCTACTGCAGGGTACCAGGGTCTGAGTAAAGTCCACGTGCACGACATGCACTCCCTACAGCGCTGTGAGTCACAGTAGGGCCAACAGAGGAGTCTTTGTTAACCGGGGGATCGGCAGCTAAATAATCCCCTGTAGGCCAGTTTTGATTGGATCAGACTGGATAGTAGGCTCGTGGCCGATGGCGGAGAGGGCAGAGGACTTCCCTGACCCACATTAAGACGAGCAGCGGAGCACGGACCTACACGACTTTCTGCTCCAACAGCTGTCTGACTTTTGAATACAATATGAGCTCAAAGAGGATCTACAAAACATGGTTTACACACAAAACAGGAAGGTCCGTCGTAAACACTTCCTCAGCATGACATGGTGTTAAATGCATATTGTTAAAAACATCCAACAGACTTCACACATTTACTGTGGTGACTGAACAAGAGCACAAAGACCTGCAGCATCTCATTAAACACTAATGAAAACATCATTGTGAATATTATATTCCATTTCTGCCATACATATATAACAGAGCTCATCTCAATCTGACACACTGGACCTTCAATAGTTGACAACTAATCGACTAATGTGACAGCTTCAATAAAACACTCCCTGTTCTGTGCTTTTATTCAGTCTGTAGTGAGGCTGGTCTGCAGGCATTCCCTCCTCTCTTGGTGAAACCATCTGGTCCATTAGGGCGAGGGTGACACACAAACATGCAGTGATGATCTGTCCATCTCTCTGGCCTGACTCACAGGGTTTGCCTGACTGTTTGCGTATGTGGTAACTTTATATTTGAAACAGGGAAGGGGATAGAAAACCGCAAAAACCTTCCTTCCTCTTTCATCCACTACTACAAGTCCCAGAGGGACGAGCACAGCGCTGCAGTCAGTCCTCAGTCTCCTGAGTCTTGCTCATCGTCTTTTGTTCTTCTTCTTCTGATTCATTCTTTACCGCTCAACCTTTATCAAAAATCAGGATTTGTTTAGTTTAATATTATTTCTACATTCTGGGTTTGAGTGATAGCATATTTTCCAAAGTACAGATAATATTAACCAATCTTCCATCAATATTGTCCACACACACACAATTTCACGGTGAAAACCAATAAAACAACATTACTCGGTGCTGTCAGCAGGACAGACTGAAGTAAAATAACAACAGAAAAATTCGAGCGAGGAGGAAAAGAATCCTTCTGCTTTCCATTTTCATTTCAAACCCCGAGGCCAACAGGAGCAGCAGCATGTTTGGATTGTCTGTCTTCTCAGCTGCATAAACTGGCAGTGAACCTGCAGTAAGCGTTTACCATCCATCTGTCTCAAGTTCTCTGCACTACTCTGCTTGCCTGCTTGTGAGTCTAAATGTAGTGTTACACTTACAGGCTGCAAAATCCCCCCAAAAAAGAACATTTGTCCGCCTGCGTCTTGATTTCTATCATCAGCTCACAGAAAGAAGATAATTCACAAAGTGTTTAAATATTTGTGAGTGTGTGAGCTCAGTCTTGTTGCAGAGCTCGTCTTTGTATTGTAAAAACACCAACAGAAAAACTAGACCTGAGCGTCCATCCCATGTGTCTCTGTAAGAGCTCTAGGCTTGAAGTCTCAGAGGGAACTATGAGAGAAAAGAAACAAACAGGTCAAGGAGATGCTGGACCAGAAATATGTATTGTAGGCTATAAATATATATCCAACAATACAGATCGAAGCCCAGGAACTGAACTGCTAAATCATACAGACGCAGAAAAACAATTGTAACACCAATGGTCAGAAACACACCGGCCAAGTCCTAAAAATAGCAGCACACACTCCAGTTATCCTCTTTTGTCTGCTCCTGTTGCCTTAACGACTCAAAGGCAAAGACAGAGGAGCTAATAGAGAAAAGCAAAGGGAAGAGATGAACGTGGAGCGTCAGTGAAGGAGAGGAAACGTGTTGCGTGGGATTATCTGGTGAGCAGAGCGGCCTTGCTATAAATGAAAGCAGAGGAACCTGAAGGCCAGGCACAATCAGTAAATATTTAATGCTGCTGTGATGTGCACAGGCTCCACTGATACCCCGCTGAATGTTTCTGCTTCAGGTGTACGAACCCGGAGAGAACGAGACCGGTTTAACTTCACACAGGCCTGTTAGCACACAAGCTAATCCTGCAGCGTTCAGGAAGTGATGGTGTTTATGTTTCTGGTTGGTTTGGCTAACATCGCTAGCATTAGCCGTGACAATTTATCAATAATGAAACTGAAAAGACAGCACGGTACACTTCTACATGTACTGTGTGTGTGTGTGTGTGTGTGTGTGTGTGTGTGTGTGTGTGTGTGTGTGTGTGTGTGTGTGTGTGTGTGTGTGTGTGTGTCCCAGCAGGCCTCTCCTCTTCACCTCTTTGCCCAGTGCCCCAGTTTGAAAGCTGTTAAATAATATAACAAGGAGCTCGCTGAGGAAATCAGAGACAGCCACAAAGGAAACAAACACACACACTTTGTTTGAATCATGGTCTGTTTGCCCGATCTTCACATGGTAGGTTTTAAAAGCCACCGTGATAGATGGAGGCATTTGTCATGACACCACAACAAACACTAAGCGATGCCTACAGATCCAAGCAGCCTCGTCAGGTGATTCCCCGACAGGGTCAAGTTCAGTTCACTTTTAGTGCTACAGGTTCGCCAGATCAATTCACAATGAATAAAAACCAAAATGTGACCAGACATTTGGTAGTTTGGCAGTTTGATACTCGACGTGTACACCCAGGTGACTGTTTGCTGTGATCATACTGACTGAATAAAAGAGAAGCAGAACAGTCCTGCACATTTGTGTGGAGCAGAGCCGAGGATAATCAGGTTTCTTCTTAAAGCTGCTCTGATTGTTTCATCTGGAGCTGCAGCTGTACCACCATCAGACTGGGAGGGAGACGAGTGTGGCACACAGCAGCTACGGTGTTAAACCTCTGATCCAGCCAAACATCCCCTCCAGATGTCTGCTCTATGCGTGCGTGTGTGTGTGTGTGTCTGTGTGTGTGTGTGTGTGTGTGTGTGTGTGTGTGTGTGTGTGTGTGTGTGTGTGTGTGTGTGTGTGTGTGTGTGTGTGTGTATAAGCGTATCCCAGATGTAGCATGTCACACCTCACTCTTTGTTACCAGACTAGCACGGCCTGTTTGTTGCGCGCTCTCTCTCTCTCTCTCTCTTCTCTTTTTTTCTCTACCTCTGTCACTCACACACCCAACCCAGAGGGAGAAGAACCTGTCTAGGTGTGGCTATGTATGCATCCATCAAGCGTTATTCTAAAGAACAACAATATCATCTGAAGAATATGGTCTGTGTGTTGGATCCTGAGCTGACTCATGTGTTTTCAGACTGGAGGTCAGTGTCTCTGATCATATTCATTCACCCTACTGACCGACTGTAACTAAAGCAGCATCCATACATAGATCTCATGTGCTTACATGCATCATTCCCACCTTTCAGTCCATCCTGCATGGATATGTGTCAGATCTGGAAATAATCTGTTCCTCTGAGCTGGGATGTAATCTCTGGGTAAGTGATGGTGGTGGTGGTGGTCTGTCCCAGTCTGACAGATGTTGCTGCACAGCCACGTCACCGACCTCCAGATGACTTCAGACAGTGTGAAGAACGCACTCACTCTACACACAGGCTACACGTGTTCTAAGTACTTTTACAGCCATAAGTACTGGAACCTACATTTCCCCTAACAGTATCTTGCACATCTCTCACACCTCGATGTTACAAATATCCTCTCAAGCCACAGAAGACACAACACAACAGTTCTCAGGCTGTGTAACACACTTCCTGTGTCCGCCGGCTAACTGACTCAAATCAGTCAAGTTTCACTTTAATGTCTGTAACCGCAGGACACGTTAGTCTGAAGATCTGATAAATAAAACGTTAAAAGAAGGAACCTCTCAAAAGTACATTTAGCACTTTCTTTGCAGTAACGAAATAACACCAACAATACGAGAATACATCTCACCAAACTGCACATATTAACTCACCCACCAACAACCACATACACCTTTACAAAGCCTTTTATAAGACGGCATTGAAAAAATGGTGCTAATGGTGTAGGCAATGTGTCTCTATCTTTAGACTCCAGTGTGTGACACAGGCAGCACCATTAGCCTCACTTGTAAGTGTTGGATAGCTTGAAATGGCAGCAGTGTGAACAGGGTTTTGCTTCTTGTTCTATTTTTCTGATCACATTTTTATTGAATCTCTCTCTCAGGTGCACGATGATAGCAGAGCTGAGGGGCTGTTTCCAAAAATACAGAGCGCTGTGTTCAGAATAGAGAAGCTGCGTGCACCAACGCCACTATCTGTACTCTGCAGCCATGTAGACAGAGGAGAGAGATGCAAGGTGAGGCAGAGACATTCAGAGACAGCTAACAGTGTCACACAGTAAGGATGCAATGCAACTATATCCGCCATCTTTATGAAGGACTGCTTCATTTTTCAGATGTTTCAGCTTCCATATAATCAATATTTTAGTGCAAAGACTCCACATCTCTGCCTTCATCTGAATAACCTGCAGAATAAAGTTCTTTATGTTTTTAGCTGTATAAGTGCAATCCAATTAGACACCTACAACAGTGGAGGTGTGAGGCGAGGTTACTGTAAACCATTTAAACACTGCTGAGCTGTTTGTAAATGAGGAACCTGCTGTAGCTGAATTTTATATTGTTTTCTGTGTTCCTCCGTTTATTTCCCTGCGTGTTAAATGGACCATGTATGAACACGGAAATCACACCACCCCTGCCGTAGGTGAGCACATGAGAGGGGCCTGTGTTTGTTTAACTGCTCAGTGTTTACCGGCAGCCTCAGGCAGACAAACACACAGCTATGTGACTGCTGGAAAACTAGAGAGGGGGGGAAACCTCACTTTCAAACTGCAGTCAACCCCCCGCCTCAAGAGCCAGAATATAAAAGCTGCCCCCACCCATCACACAGGCATCTAAACACACGCACGCCACACCTAAACACACATCCTTTTTTCTTCTGCTGTTTTCCTACAAACAACATTCCCCACGCCTTCTGTCTGTATTAGAACACACACATTGACACACAGCTCATGTCGTGTATACAAATGTTACAGTCAGCACTCGGCATGGACCTCTGACATGATCGAGTCTGCAACACTGATCAGCTCCACCTCATCGTCACATTTACAGTCAGTCTGCCTGAAACCAGAAATAAAGTCAGAAACACCGTGACACGACTGTCTGATGATGATTTTCATTACAGACTTCCCAGAATCAAAAGGTGACGTCTTTAAACTGTTTGTTCTGTCCAACCAAGATGTTCAGCTTGATATAAAACAGCCACAAAGCTTCAAAAACCAGGAAATATTTTGCATTTTTCTCAGTAGGATATCTTTTGACTCGACTAATGTGTCTCCAGTATTCGGTGTGAAGAGAATGATGCAAATCTAGCCGTGTGACTATAAAGTGCTGTGGTCGATGGAAATACTACACCAACTGTTACCAACTGTTTGACTGGATCAAAAAGTTTATTTGCAAAAAAATCTGTTTATTCCTTTAAATCTTTTTGTTTGTCTGTTGAGGATACACTCGGAGGACATATGAAGAAGGGGGGTCTGAACTTCAAGCTAAAACCATCAACATGCAAACTGGCAGCCAACCAAAAGGAAATTCTTCGTCCCTATTGTTGCCAATTTCAATTCATCAGGGGGAAATGCCATTTACTAATCCTCATAACTATGCACAATAGCCAAGTAGTAAGCTTGTGAGTTCACACAGCCACAATTAGCGAGAGATGTGAGGTTATCTCAGCCAGAAACTGAATCCAGGGATTCATGGCTTCTATGACATGCGGACGCACTGAAGTCCTCCTCGCTGCCCAAAAATGCACAAACGCTTTCGTGGCACACAAAGAGTGGGCGAGAAACAGACCGTAAAGAAATCTCTTTGAAAGAGAAACACATTAGGCTCCACCACCTCGACGCTCAGGCCTTCAGCCAACCAATGTCAATAGCAGCCCTGGGCTACATGGTATGCTACAATCTCTCAGCTGATTGGACGGTGTTTTCAAGTCTGCACTTTGAGCTCTCCTGCTGTATGAGAAACAAAGCAAATGAATCCAAAGTGCAATCAATCACAGGGCGGTGGTGTCTAAAAACATTTCTGCAAACAAATATTTTGCAATTGGCGCCACGACTTCCGCCACATTGTAACCGGCTGGAAACTCTCGCTGCCCCCCCGCGAGCACCCTCTGCCCTCGAGGAGGATTCTCCGTCTGTCTCCACCGCACAGACCACATCTGCAATCCTGCAAACCCCCAACTCTTTTTTTTTTCCTGTCGGGCAAAAAAACAGGATACCCCGCCCTCCTTTAGTAAAAAGCCCCCTCCCACTGGCCTAGCAGGCTATAATGGGCCACCAAAGGAATGTTTCCCCCTGCGTGTTCTCTCACCGCCGCCAATGGCAGAACAGAGAGAAAGAGAGGGGGAAACTGAGAGGGGTTACATTCCTCTGTGCTCTGTCCCCTCGCAGGCTGTCTGCTTGACTGACTGGTTCGTTTTTTAGGTGCACAAGCTGAGTCTGGATCACAGTCAGCTGAGGCGGAGGGCTTTCCCACAGCTGACCTGGAGTCAGCTGGCAGTGAGGGGATGACCAAAGGCTACATTACCATTATCTCACATCCCCAAAATGCCTGCAGACATCTACTGTTACAACTCAAAGTGCAAAAACGCCGTCTCCAAGTGTGTTAAGTTCAAATTGAAGTCCAGGCCTTCCAGTTGTGGAAGAGGAAGTTACAGCCGTGTTTCCCCTTCCTGCTTGACAAGAACTTTATTCTTGTCAAGCAGGAAGAGCTTCTGAAAATGCAATCGGTGTTGATTATTTTTACAAGTCCTTGAGCATGAACTCACAGATCTCAGATCCCAGAGCTCATTTCACATCTTCAGCTTCATCATTTACCACCAAACTGTCCAAATCTCAGAACAAAACAGATAACAGCAGCACGGTCTCTCATTTGAGTGTGACATTTTCGTTTGATGAATCAGTTCATCTGAACTGTTGAAAGTTTTCTGTCCATCGCCAAACTGTTCAAACTTAACTCAACTCTGTTTGGTTCAATTCAATTTCCACTTTTTAAAGAGGAAGTTATGTGCACCAGATTTTCCTCTTCATTGTTATTCTTGTAATGCTTCTCAAAACACAGTTACACAACACAATAGAGCCGAAGACCAGAAATCTCTGAAATTAAAAGATTCTAAAATCAAGATTTAAACTAAGACTGTTCGGATGCAGGGGCACACAGCAGCTCGTACCTGACATGAAAAGAAGATGTGGATCATAAATCTGATGTAATAAAATCTGAATTTTTGGGCCATATCACCCAACAATTATCAAAAAGATCTCATTGCAGGTGTCTGAGGTTGCAATCACTATATTAATATGTAGCACATCAGACAGTAGATGATCCTGGCTAAGCAGATTAAGCTTGATGTATATTCAGAGTTCAACAGACTGCATACATATCAGTGTGTGATGCAGATTAAACTGACCTATTGTTCAACACTGTTCATCTGAGGCTCACAAACACTATTAACTATGTTACAGATAAACACTGGCTGATATCTGCCTTTAAAGACAAAAGCTTCACTTTAACAGAAGACCAGATTCCTCTTCTATCTGCCACACCCCAATCAGTCCTACTACAATCCTACTACAATGAATCAGCCAATCACACAAGACAAACAGACGACCAATCAAAGCGTCCACTCCTTTAACTCTCTACAAACAGAGCATTGTCTATTGTTGTTTAGCGAGCAGGCTATTTAGCCGACCTTCCTGCCCAAACATTTTCAGCTCCTTTCATTCTTTTAAAAGTTGTTCTGGAGCAGGAAGGAAGGCACGCAAGGGAAAAAAGACGCCTGGCAGCTTATGATGTAACCAGATCTTAGCCAGTGCCGAGAGACGATGGTAGGATGCATTGTTTGATCCATTTGTCCTGACAAAATGTCACTCACAGCTCGTCCTGAGCCAACCCGGGCCATCTGAACCGGCTCCGCCTGCCTGCCAACCAGTCACACAGAAAGCATGCGAAAGTGGGCGGCAAAAGAACAAACTAACATTGTGTCAAGCTGCCCACCTTGGCAGTAATAGAAAAAGAAAATATCAGTGTGTGTGTGTGTGCTGCTGTGAGTCAAGGCACCAGTGTGCGGGGTGTGTCACAGGAGGCTGGCTACAAACTAATTCATGCTGCTAGCTTTGTGACGCAGGAGGACACATCTGCACTGACAGGAGGAAAAAAGTGACTTCTTGTACAACGAGGCAAACGTGGGTGTGTCTAAAGAAGAAATAAGCCTCATTAAGCACGAGTACCAGCTGACGGGTTGTGTTAAGGAACAGGAAAATGATCAAATCATCCCGTCTGCCTCCCCATCTTTGCATCATTTACAGCTGTAAACTGTCAAATCTGTCCAGCTCCAATCACTGCTGTGCGAACAGAATGACCGATTGAGTCGGTATAGGAAAATGAAGACAGATAAACATCAGAGTCAGTGACCACACCTGAATTATGATCCACAGTGAGTGCTACACACTCCTGATATGAGATAAGGGAATTAAAACTTACATTTTTTATCATGTCAAGTTTGATCTTTTTTACGAAAAACTACTATTTTGCATCAGACGGGGGTGGTGGGACAAAGTTTGGTGGGACATCGCCTCGACAAACAAAAGCACAATCAGTCACCAGGCCCTTTGGCTTGTGTGCGCTGCTGCTTTCCTTGTTAGCTCATCCACCCACCTTGCAGTACTTTCGCCCTGCCTCATGACATGAGAAATATGTGCAGCCTAACTGTCGCTAAGGAGCTGGATTTGCATGCTCGCCTGCTACAGTAAAACCTTTGGTGGCGTCACTGCGTAGTTTGACATGTTTCAACATGTGGCGGTTCCAGAAGCAGTGAGAAAGACTTAATAATATGTTTGTCAGCCGGGGAGCTTCGCCTGTAACAAACTGCACTTAGCTGGACTCAGCTGGGCTCAGTCCAGGCACTCTGGGGTGTTGAGAAATGTTGCTCCACATACAAAATGGACAACTGGAAACTGCAAGGACAGAACTCTGCTGAGAAAACACATGCTGTACAGCATTGTCATTTTTAACTTTCCACCTGCACTTTTCTTCTTCGGGTTAAGTGTAAAGATAAACAGAGATGGGGGTATGTACTTTGAATTGTTTACACAAGCAGATGAAGTGCTAATCTTCAGAGTGTCCTCCTTTACATGAGGTGTGAACTCAAGACCTCCACTGTTCTGGTTTCACATGTAAACTGAGTCCTGCTGTCACATGCCATCTAGCTGTCTCCTCCCTCAGTTTTTCCTGTCTCTCATGTTCTGTGGACACCAAATAGAGGCAAGAATGCCAAAAAAATCCTCAGGATTGCAGTCTTTTTCCCCTCTTGTATTACTCAGCATGATGGAAAACTCTGCCTCCAACAAACCACTCTTGATTTTGACCTTTCGGACTCAGTCACAAACTGCAAGGACGAACCCATTCCCACACTCATTATATCCAAGTCTCTTGATATTCCTGCGGGAGGCATTTGCTCACTTTTGCGCAATAACTGGCACAGTGAGCGTGAATACACCGCAGGAATTCGCCCTTGCTTCCCCCGCCTCACCAGGGCCGGCACAGCTCAAGCTTGGCAGGGAGACGGATGTGTCCCCAGCCTGTACTGTTCCCAATCAACCCAACACCTATCACCCTCTGCTGATTAGTGAAGATTCAGGAACACAGGGGCATGGACCCCTGCCCAGGTTTGCACAACAAGCCTCACTCTGTTAATGATTCGTAGGTTAGATTTTCCTCTTGAAGAAACTTTGACCTGTGTGATCTCCAAATGTGCAGAAAGTCCGAGGTAACAGTGAAGGACGGACGAGGCCCACCAGGTTTGATGGTAATCACCTGCAGGAATGTCTGATGTTGACGTCTATAATGCTGAGTGGCCTAATAAAAATGCACAATCCAATGCTCGGCATGCTGTCACACCACTCGGAGGTATGCCTGTCATCTGGCTAGTTAGAGCATCAGCTAGGGTGCATAGTCTGGTTAGTGCGCGCGCGCACACGCGCACACACACACACACACACACACACACACACACACACACACACACACACACACACACACACACACACACACACACACATAAAAACACACCCTCTCTATCATTCCACATAACTAAGCAATGGTTCTTTAGCTCATCCTTCGTTATACGGCCTGTCCACGCCCCACGAGGGCAGGAAGCTGATATGAGGGTTTACATGTGGTCACAAGGTTCCCATGACATAAACGTCATCATCAGAGCCACATGTGCTCTAATTTTGGAATATATCATCGCTTAATTTTGACACACTTCTTGGTCACAAGGTGACCTCAGTCCTGTGAATATTAGCAGATATCTTTCATTACTACTCTATGGGGAAATTGCACACAGGTTCCAAAGTAGCATGAGGAACATTAGCATCGATCACAGCTCAGCAGCATCTATTAAAAACCTGTCGAGCAGGAGGACGAATTAGAGGATGACGAGAAGCTGGAGGAGAGCAGAGAGCTTGTTTTAAATAAAGAGGTATAATGCTGCGTAAATGTTAATGATTGCTGATTGTTCAGGGGGGTGATGAGTAATACAGCTGTTATTTTGGTGATAACGGTAGTGATGATTGGTGTAGCATTGGGCCAAAGTACTGACCTGATGTAGCACACGGTGCCAAGTGGTTTAATTTGGTGGTTTAATATTTATGCAGAACATTAGTGAAGCTAAAATCTGCAGCACAGCGAGTGGGCGTTTAGTTCTGTGGCTACACAAACAGCAGATATAACAATAGTCTACACACACACACACACACACACACACACACACACACACACACACACACACACACACACAGCAGGTGTGCTCAACTTAGCATTGCTCATGACAGCTGTATTATTTATTTAAACACCTTGGTGTACACTCTCTGTGGTTTTCATGTACTGACTTTGCACTTCACCTGAACTGTCAGACAAGGGCTGCATCATGAGGTACAGATCAGATCAATGAGGACAGATTATCTCTCAGCAATGTTTGGAAAGGTTTAGAGATGATGAGGCAGGTCGGGGGTTAACATGAAAACCTGTGCCAGGAGTTGATCCTTTCATCAAAGAATACACACACACACAGAATGACTGGATGTGGATGTAATGAATCACAGCAGCTTTACTTTAAATTATCTGTATATCGGCCTTGAACAGCCTCGTATCGGTCAGCTCTTCCTGTAGCAGCTCTGACTCGCCTCGCCTCAGTCAGTCTTATCGGCCTTTAAGCAGCAGCAGCAGCAGTGGGACAGGGCGCCTTGATAACGCAGCAAAGCCCCAGATAAACACCAGACTGACTGTTTTAAAGCACACATGTCTGCACAATCACTATTCTGACTCCTGTTTCCGGGGAAGTGTCGGGGGGAAAAAAGAAAAGATCTTTTTGAAGGAGTGAAAGGAGCAGCTAATGTTAGACAGCAAACACTTGGACATTCACAGAGGTGGAGAGAAAGAAATGAGCATTTAATTAGAGTGAAATGAAACAGCTTGACATTGAGGAGCGCCTCGGGACGAGCTCAGAGGAGAACCAGGCTGGGAGGTGAGGTGGTTGGTAGAAAGTGGGGCATTGGGAGCAGCTGCGGGGTTTATAGAGCAAAACCGAGGCCCGCACTCGGTCTCTGACCTCCACTCCCTATCCCATCCCTCCCCTGCCATTTTCTTTCTGCCCGCCGCCTCCTCCTCCGCTCAGCCCGGCTCGACTCGGCCCAGCTGGGCCCAGACTTTTGGTTCACTCACCTTCCTCTGCTGTTTCTCCCAGGCCGGGTCCAGCAGCAGGTCCCGGTCCCAGTCATTCTCTTGCTCCATGTAGGTCTGAACCCCGCCGGCCGAGGATTGGTTATTGGCAGCGTGGTAATCTACCATGTCAGCACAAGAAACCTGAGTGCGCCACAGATATACTGTGAGTGGGAAAAGGTGGAAAAAATAAAAAATAAAAATGGAAAAAAAAAAAGCAACGAAGGCCCAAATGAGAGAGGTGGGGTGGGGAGGGATACACGGCCCAGGAAAGAGTCCTTCTTCTCTCGTGAGTGTGTTTTTTAATGTGATGAATATCCGGCGTGTGCAGTCAGAAAATCCCCGCTGCTGCTGTGAGAAGAAAAGCTTTCCCTCTGAACTGTGAGGCTGCTGGGAGGAACCGGCCGCTCCTACAGGCTGCAGCGACACCGACAAGCTGCGGGCACCGGGGAGCCACGCTTCCGGTGACACCTTTCAGCGTAAAACAAGGACTTCATGAGCACGTTTGAACTTTGTTACACATAACACCACTGAGCTACATAAAAGTAAATAAATAAATAAATAAATAAAGATAAAGTCTTTGTTTGATGATTTGTTTCGCCTGTTTCACGCTTAACGCAGGAGGTCTCTTTTCTTTCTCTCTTGCAATAATTTACTATGATTTCCTTTAATGTCCAAACATAAGAAACAATTATTAAATAGTCCTCAATGTTCCCCTTGTATATTCATATAAATTCATGCTTGATCAATTTTCAAAATAATTTGTGCATTTTTTTTTTTTATTCCGGGAATCCCTCATCGAAGTCATGACATTTTATTTTGAAGGTAACCTCTCTCACCTTGTGGCTTGAGTCTGTGTGTTTCTGTGTGAATTGACGCACCTGCCTGCAGTAGCGTCTATTGGTCCAGACAGCTCATGAATATTCATGACATATTTGAACGTGAGCTGCTGAAACAATGAAACATTATCAATCTGAAATGAAACACTGTGTGACACCTCGTGGTATGTTAGCTGTCATTTCACTGCTGTTGTCTTTAGAAATGTTGGAAATCAAGAAATTTTAACAAACAAATATCTGTTAAATAGATAAACTACACTTAAATGACATCAAACCAACAGGCACATTTATAAAGTTTAGTGAGACTAATTTTTGTAAGGAAACTCTGAAATCTGTCTTAAAGGGTCAGACCGCCTCCTTTAGCTCATTACAAATCCCTTAAACTTTGACTCAACTTAAACCATTTTGCAGACGATGCTTCTGTGTTTCACAAGTTCAGATTTATTTTTTTACTATTATTGTTTCCCATTCTCTAACCCTTTGATAGAAATGAACACAGAACTTATATCCACTGTGATGGGTTAACTTGAGTGTCACACGTCTGTCTAAAATGTCTCTATTTTCATGGTGTTTCAAAATAAAAGGGCTCCAATATCTTCCTGCAACAAACATAAACATATCAAACATAAGTCTAAAAGTGTCAGAAAAAGTCAGAAGTTTACCTCTTTGTCCATTTCCAACCAACAGTGTCACCCTGCTTATCAAATAAAACTGCTAACTGAGCTCTAATGTATCTACATCAATTATTCAGATAAGTTCAGGGTTTCAGAAGAGTAACACTCATATGACACAAATAATCTCCAAGTGAGGATTTTTTGCCAAAGTTAAAGAAGGCAGAAGGATGCAGCTTTGTCTTGTGGACAAAAGCCCAGAAATGCATGCATAGATAAAAAAGAATACAAGTAGTGAAGGTCGAGATCTCTCTCAGCATCACAAAATAATGTGGAGCCAAAAGGTGTTCAATCAGGTCAGGAACAGAAATATCTCTTTAATTCAGATTTATTCTTGTTTTTTAAGCAGTGTGCAGTGTCTCTGCTTCCTCTGAAAAAAAGAAACAACCTGAAAGGGGAAATTAATCTTTAGCAGCGGATACATGTGCAGCCTGTGCCCATCAAGGGGTCATGATCCAAACAATTTGAAAACCACTGACCCAGAGGACTGACGCCCATAAAACAGAAAGGCCTGAGCTGCGGTATCATCCATTACATCTGCCAGGCGGAGGTGCAGGCCGGTTTGCAGGGTGACCATCCCTCCTGCAGGAGCCACCCACAGAAGTAGGTCACACTCAGGCTGTCCTGCTCGATTAGCATCATGGCGGCTCGCAGCAGCATATAGACTGCAGCAGGGCCATGCCTCAGCTTTGATGTTATCTTGTGATGCTATATAGTGCAGCTCTGCTACTAATAGCTCTGTGATTGGTCACAACAGCTCTGAGTCATAATTACAGCCAGAGTCTGGGCTCATTAGCAGGAACGAGCCACTTATGAATGGACTGCTTTTATTTCTTTAAAGAGGGACTGAACAAAGAGAAGATGAGTCCTGAATTTAGCTGCTGATGTTTACACAGAGGGTGGGGGACAAAACTCAATTAACTGTTTTGTGTGTGACACAAAAGCAACACATTCTCACAGTTTGCATATGTCCCACAAATAACATTAACATTTCATGTATTCTTTCGATAAAGACTCAGGGCTTTGTGGTCATGTTTGGTGCTGTTTCTATACCAGGCAGTGATGTTCCCCGTCAGGACCTTCGCAATGGTGCAAGAGTAGAAATTTCTCAATATTTAAGGGGATACCTGGAATTTCCTCAACTGCCTGAGGTGAAACTGTCTCTGCCTTGCCTTTCTCACCAGTCTGTATGCAGCACCCCAGTCAGGCCCTCAGTGATGTGGACACCAAGGTACTTAAAGCTGTCTCTCTACTGAGGAACCGTTGATATTTAAGGGGGTGTGGTTCTGCCCCTGCTTCTCCCCAAAATTTACTATCATCTCCTTGGTCTTGCTAATGTTCAGGAGGAGGTTGTTGTCTTGACACCAGCGGGTCGGGGCCTCTACTTCTTTCAGTGATCAGGCCCACCACAGCTGTGTCATCAGCAAACTTGAAGATGGTTGTTGGAATAAAAAGTGGTTACACAGTCGTGTGTGTAAGGGTGCTGTACTCCCTGTGCTCTGATATGTAGGATGGATGAGGTGTGTCCACCCACCCTCACCACCTGGGATCTGTCTGACAAGAGGCTAGCGTGCAGTGAGGTGTTTAATCCCCAGTTTATTTGGGAGCAACACAGAAAAATAAGTACAAGACAAAAAGATTTTGGTAAAGTACACAGAGAGGTGAAAGACACAGAAACAGGAAAACAGACAGTGTGTTAAGGTGTGGCTGATATATGACTATCATATGCCTTTGAACCAACACTGTAGCACAACAGGATATTGAACACACACACACACACACACACACACACACACACACACACACACACATACACACACACACACACACACACACACACACACAACCTCTGGTATTTGTATCTCTGACTGTTCTCACTTTAAAGAACGATGTTGGAAGGCGGATATTTACACATTCCAGACATGAGCAAAGAACAGAGGGTCATTTCTCAAAATATCTCCTGTGGTTGGGGTCACTGTACAGACAGACCCTGTAGAGAAGTTGCAGAGAAGACCTATATAACCAAGTACTATAAATAACTAGACCTAAAAAAAACAGGAGCACAGAAATCAATGAAACAGTGAACATGGACATTCAGAAGCACCAAAAAGGCCTCCTTATGAGTGTCTCTAAATATCTGACAGAGGTCAGAGAGAGATGAGGGAGTCGTCCTTATTCATGGCAGAAGTAGTTCAGACACAACCAGATGACTTGCAAACTTACATGAGCAGCACATAAACGACAGCACATTAATTTCAATCAACTTTTAACCAAATGAATGTGATACCAAAGAGAAGGGAACACACTGTTCTGGGTCATCATATTTTATTTTACATGTTCTGTTGACATTTCTCTTTGTTCCTATAATGGCTGAATTAGCAGAAATAAAATTCATACATTTTAAGTACTAGTCTGTAGGATTAGTAGGATGTAGGATGTAGGATAGATCTATATGCAGAACTGGAATATAATATTCATAATTATGTTTTCATTTGTATATAATCACCTGAAACTAATAATCCTGTTTTCATTAGCTTATATTAAGCCCTCCTTATCTACTGAGGGAGAGGGAGCTCCCATTCACAGAGCACTGTATAAAATATGGACGTAGTCTCCATGATGTCCCCCACAGAGGGGTTGTGAAGCTCAGTGCGGTGGCTTTGATGCTGTTGCTATCTTAGCGGCTAAAGACGTGGATTATGGGTGGAGCGGCGGCAGACTGAATGAAGCCTGGATGTCGAAACCAGCGGTGCATGATGGCACCCACCTGTCAATCAAAGCAGCCACACCTTTAGTTGATGCTCGCAATCTGCAAGCTCATAGCTAGATGCCGCAAAATCTTACACACTGGTCCTTTAACACACCATTAAATTCTAATCATTATATAAAACAATTCTATTAAAATATGCAACAGTTATTTTTATATAACAAAGCTAAGTGAGGAAACGCTTCCACCTGAAAATATTGGTGCTGCAGCCTTGAAAGAAGACTTCACATACTTTGACTCTTTCTATAATCTTTATTAACAAAGCATGACGCTGAAACCCAACTGGCCATACACTTTGTTAGAGACTAACAGACTAACAGATCTTTCTATACACTTTTACAATCATGTACACGACATCAGTCCTCTGGAATAAATGGATCCTTGTTTGATTTGTTTTATGTCACCATTTTAAATCACACATCGATAATTAAAACATTTGAAAGTTGCAAAAACAGTTTAGTATTGAACAATCACCATTCATTCATGTTAGACTAGACTGATGCCACATGGAGAGGACAATAAGTGTGAGGCAACATCTTTCAGTTTCATTAGAGGTGACTGAATTCAGTCTGTCTTACTTTGACCTTTGACCCCAGATGTTTCTGTGAATAGAAAAAGCTAAAACCATTGTTACTGTTTGACTATGTGATGACAACATACAAGAGGAAAACTGAATGGTACAAAGCCTGTCTATCATTGAACTATACATCTACCCGCATACATCTGAAAAGAAACACTACACATTAAAATCACACATGAAAAATAGACTACAAAAAAACAAATCCTGATGAATCCATCTGGATCAGTTGTACATTGTCATGTGGAGCCACTGGAACCAATCAGAGAAGAGAAAAAGTTTAAAATAAATACACTTTATTTTCATGTTTGACAGGTTTCATCTGCTGAACAGATGTAAATATATACCACATCTGTTAATTCTAATTTAGCTTCTTTTTTCAATTCTCTATTCTCTCTATTTTGTTGCACAGATAAATCTATATTCTTACCTGTCTGTAGCTAATGGTTACGCTTCCCATTCCCACCATGTCGTATGCTTGAAATTTGTCTGCAAAAGAGGACAAAACCAATGAATTATTGAGAAACATTCAAACTGTGACGACAAATAATTGTTTCTGTTTTGTCCTGCCTGTAGAGTCAACCTATCGGGCCATGATGTGAGCCAAAATAGATCCTCAAATTACTGCTATTGGCACCAGATTTTAATTGAACTTCAGCTGTATGGTCAAATGTATGAAGGTCAGATGCACTCCATCTCTCCAGCTCCCTCACTTACGGATCATGCTCTCCAGTTTCATCAGCAGATACAGGAAGCCGGGGTAACTGATGGTCATGTTGGGCTCTGTGTATCTCAGTCCAACCAGCTGCATTATCAAATCATCCACCATGATGCCTGGAGCAGAGACAGACCAGACAAACAAAGTGGGTCAGAATAAATCACTTCATTTAACAGGTTCAGTGACATTGGGCAGGATAAGTCCTCCTGTGAGATACATAACTGTCAGTGGATCTCATATGATACAGTTATCTCTCAGGCTGTTGTAAATTTGAGATTAGAGCTCACTGCATGCCAGTTCAGCATTCCTATTAAAACGTTACTATTACACAGAGGTGTTGATGCGTGGCACTACACCTCACTAATGTTTTACTGACTAACTGCTGTTTTACTTAAGTAAAAGTGAAAATGTGGCTTGAAGTACTTGAATGTATTCTTACTAAGTGACTCATTACAGTTAAACCAAACGGTGGGTGTGATTTTATTGACTGAGAGGCTGAGTGGACAAAGTTCACGCTGCATTATATAAAGGTTTCAAACATTTCAAACAAAGAAAGGCCAGAGTGCTCTTCACTGACTGATACTTCACTACCTCACATCTTTCCAGCATGTGTGTTCTGTATTATATTTAATGTAAATTTGGTGAGTTTACTGTCCTACTTTATATTCACTTTCTTCATACATAATCTGAATCCAAACAAAAGAGTTGAGTCACTGCCAAATTGACTGAATGTATTTTAATATAAAGTTATTACTATAACATCAGTCAGTTTACAAAAATGTATTTTAAACCTTTATGTAGTCAGAGTGAACAAGTATCAAGTGTAACAAGTTTACTTCCACCTTTGTGAATGATCTATGTCAAACAGCAGAGAAGAGGTAAAGACAAGTGGTTTAGCGCCCCCTGTTGGTCACATAAGTTTCCCTGATAGATGTGGAACCAGATCACTAAAACTAGAATCCAGCAAAGACTGTACACAAGTTACACATTAACTATTGAAATGTCAATAAACTATCTATTTATTTATGTCCTCAGTCCTACCTGCTGCCTTCAGAGCGGGGGCGACCTCTTGATACTCGAGGTGCTTTGTTTTGTCCTTGTCAAACACCAGGAAGATGTCCTGCAGAGAGATTAAACATGATGAAGTTACACAGCTAATTATTTAAAGTTACATTACATTTGATCTCCTCGGTGAGTGTTGATAATCTCACCGTCCACTTCCTGATTTTGTCCCACAGAGCCTGGAACTCTGGCCAGCTGAGCTGAGCATTGCCTTGGCTCTGAAGAAAACACCAAGGTTAAGGAACTTAACCAGAGAAACCTCAACAAACAATGTCAACAGTGACAACTCTCAAACACAAATGTAATATTTGTTTGACCAAGCAGCTAGTAAATGCTGCACAGACTGTGATCTATCAGTTGAGTAAGAAGTCCCTGACTTGGAATATTTGATATTTGATTTGATGTTCAGATTATTAATATGTTTTTAAAGAAGATTGTTAACATTTCACCATTGAGCTAGAGCCTGGATAGCTCAGTCGGCAGAGCATCAGACTTTTAATCTGAGGGTCCAGGGTTCAAGTCCCTGTTCAGGCGAGAGAAGTTTTGAAATGCACAAAGTAGACAGCTGGAAAATCATTCCACAGAAAATACTTTACATGATCTACATGTCATATACAATACTGAAATACTTTACAGTAACAGTTTCTGCAGTTAATAATAAATTAATGTATTTAAAAGAATTATGATCATCAATCAAACTGCAACTTAATGCAGCTGTTGTTCTTTTTAAGATTTTCTGTTTTTGTTTCATTCCTCTTCACTGTTGTGTTTTTGCAGCTGTGAGCTGAACAGACGGTTAAGAAAAGAGACAACTCTCTGAAGACACTTCCTGTATCTGTGTCACGTGGGTTCAGGCACTGCTGCTCCTCTTTAGGAGAGCATCTCTGGTTCAACACAGTCTGTGCACATGACAAACAACACTTTGCTTCATATTATTAGTGAAGATTGTGATGTGTTATCTTCTATTATAGAAATCCCTTGGTGTGTGTTACATTTTACTTTGTGCAGTGCATTATGGGACAATGGTGTGCGACTATCATTATTTGTAATAAGGTAACGTGAAGACAAAGCATAAATTCTGACTCATTTGTTCTTTTTTAATTCAGTCTAATCACTGATATGAACAATACAGCCTGTGACATGATTTCAGATGTAGGTTATTTATTAATTTTCTACTTTTGTCGGCTCCAAAGAAGCTTAAAATTTCTCCTGCCTGAACAGAGACTTGAACCCTGGACCCTCAGATTAAAATTCTGATGCTCTACCAACTGAGCTCTCCAGGTTCTACTAATGTGTCTGACACCATACAGTAAGGCGGATCAATAATACTGATAATCTGTTCTTTCTTTTGCTTCCTTGTGATTGCCTCATCTGTCTGCTAACACTGAAATGTTTTCTTTATATCTCTGACACTGTGTGCATGCTCAGATTTAATTTTACTTTTCAAGGATACATCCATGAGGACCACCAGACTCTTGCAGTGCTCCAGAGCCAAGTTCTTCTCACTGCCGGCCAACACTGACACAAGCAAGAACATCAGTGGACATGTTAACATGTAAACCAGAACTGTGAAGAAGTTATTTAAATGTTATGTTAACATAAGGATCAGACTGTTTTTCTAATTCAGAGTCTTTGTTTTGGAGTGGTTGTAGGTTGCATGTTGAGGCAGGGGTGGGATCAGTGTCATAAATATTCATGTTGTTATGTTAATGAACCTCAAACAGTTTATTTCAATAGACGTAGGTGTGGATCCCTGAGACGAAGCCAAACATACTTTGTTGAAAAAGTTTCATAGACATGCAGTAGTCACACCAATTTATCACAAAAACACACACACTCTCACACATCCTCCTTCCTGATGTGGCAGCAGTTCTACTACCTACATCTGTCACCATCTCCTCTACCAGTACCAGCTTTACTGCAGGATGTAATCCTCAAGTTTTAATCCTCTTGATGACCTCCCTGTTAACAAACGTCTCTGAACACAACAAAGCAGCTGATTTTTTTTTCATTTCTTCCTTCAGATGGAGACAGAGGGAGCAGAAACGATTGAGGACAACTGGCTGATTCATTCACTGACTAACTATTTAGTGCGGTGACTGTAAAAATAATAATGTTAATCTAATCCTAACCTCAAACCTCAAGAGACGTGTCATGAAACATGTCATGAAAAGATACAGATTTAGCCCGAGCTACAAAGCAATCAGCTCTGGTATTAATCAACATTGTGGAGCAATGGATTCCAGACAAATCCCTGCCAAACATGTGATATTAAAATCAAAAGAGATAACTACTGTGGAAATGTCAAAATTAGTTTGGCTGTTCCTGTGAGAATCCTTTGCTGCTGCTCTGCACAGGGATGACTTGTTCCCTCCAATCACTTAAGGAATTTAATTTAGGAAACGATCTTCTGTTGAAAGAAACGAGACTGAACGAGTCTATTAATCCGCCCATGAAAGCAGACAGAGACATCACTGACCTCCTCCCTGTATGGCCTCAGTCAGCAGGCTGTGGAGGTGCAATGGTTTGCACAAGCCTTTCTGATGACACAAAACACATGGTCAGTATAATACACACAGAGACACTCCTCTTCATACATTAACACACTCAAAACAACACACATAGCTCCTTAACTGTTTGTGGTTAAAACCAGCAACTGCATATAACCTTTAGTTCTTGTATGAACGTGCACAGAGCAACAGAAGGGTGAGGTTGAACACCAGAGACATGCCAACAAGATCAGTCAAATTATGTGTAGTATTACAGGTGTTTTCCAATGTTGCAAACATCCAAGTAGCACATTAAAGTAGGCTAAGGCTCAAAACCTACTTCCAGCTGTGGTCTGGATGTGCAGCAGCAGTGTGTGAGTAAATCTCACCTTGTTGCAGTGCTTCTTGAACAGTTGTTTGGTAGCTTTAGGAGAAGGAAGAGCAGCCTGGTGAGGAAACGAAAGCTGCAGGACAAAAATACAGAGTCTGAATTTAGAAACAAGCTTTTACTTTGACAAACAAATGCCTATTGTACAGTTTTCAGTCATAGATACCAAGATATCGTTTCACCCTCTTTAGTCAGGATGCACAGTGTGATATGTGATCTGACATTCTCTTTGTTTAACAATGTTGTGATTGTTGTCTGAAATGATTCAAGGTAAAGTCAGTCAGAGAGGTGAACATGAGGAAACCACAGAACAGAGCCTGGATAGCTCAGTCGGTAGAGCATCAGACTTTTAATCTGAGGGTCCAGGGTTCAAGTCCCTGTTCAGGCGAGAGAAGTTTTAAAATGCGTCAATATGAGAAACCTTCAGCTTGATTACCTGATGTGTCTTAATTGCATACTGGAAGACATACGTGCACATCACACAAACTGCAGTAGTCTTGTTTGTATCTAATCCACAACAACATCATTTCACTAAGATACACAAAATCAAACTGCAACTTTGATATGTCACTGTCAATAAAATCTAAATTTTTTCTGTCAATTAAAAGTCATTTCTGTCCTTGATTTGTTTTGTAGCTGCGGTCCTTTGTGCAATGCATTGTGGGTTGATAGTGTACAACAGCAAATCACATGGTTTAAATACGCAAACTGAGCTTTTTGAGTATACTTAAATGTATTCTGTTTTGTGACCTCTTGAGGCGCAGTTGAGCAGTTTGTTTGTTTTATGAGTTTTGTTGCTTCAAATCAGTATGTGGTACAGAACTGAGTTCACACAGACAGGCCGGTGGAATAGATGGATTAGGCAGTACCAGCCACCAGTTACTGTGTGGGTCAGTGACCAAACGTCCATATCAACAAGAAGATGTTTTTTCCTGTTGGCACAGTTTCTGTATGCTTCAGGTAATTTAACACTTGCAATCATCTATGTATGTAAGTGATGTTAAAGTTGTCTCCTACCTCTGTTACTGAAGAGATGTCTTTTGGCGCTGGTTTGACAGCTGGACTGTAAAGAAAGCATGAAAACACTTAAAAATAATCATATTTATGGGGTGTTGTTTATCTCAGTCGGTAGAGCATCCGCCCCATGTACAAAGGCTCAGTCCTTGCCGTGGCGGCCCAGGGTTTGAATCCGATCTGTGGCTCTTTCCCGCATGTCATTCCCCATCTCTCTCTCCCCACATTTCCTGTCACTCTTCAAGCTGTCTCTATCAAACAAAGCTCAAAAAAAATCATCATATTTATAATCACAAATGTTAAAGTTATCATCATGGCAGAAATGACAACAAATCAGTTTTCATATCATGTTTTACTTGAATCAGACAGTTTGATGGAGCCTGGTGGACACTTTTTAACTTTGTCAGCAGCAATGGCATGAAAACAACAAAATCTGTCAACAGATTGATCCATGACTCACGTGGCATCGTTGCCCTTCTCTGTCAGCACCCGGAGGAGGAACGACCCCTGCTGATTGGGTTCGGCGGTTGAAGGGATGATGATGTAACGGCCTGGTTTCAGGGAGCCACGAAGAACAACCTCTCGACGTGAGGAGTATAGGGAGCTGCAGAGGACTGGGCGAACCATACTCAAGTCCTCAGACGACAGGTAAGTATTCTTTGAACGGGCCTGGAGAGACAGCACAGACTTATAATGCATGTATGTACACTGACAGAACAAACTAGTGAGCCTGTTGTCAGGTTTTCATGTGTACCGGGTATATATGCAGAGCTATGGACAGGCTAATGCCTTTGCGTCTCTGGTATTTCTGCATCAGAGCCAAAACGAAGGAGCAGGTCTTCTGAGAGTTCTCTGTGTTGCTGTCTGTCTCCGACAGGTCAAAGTAGAACTGAGGGTTCTGCCAGAACAGACCTGGAAACACACACAAACTCACTAAATACATGTTTGGATGAAAACTTCTACAAATGCTGTCAAATGTTCCTGTGCTTTGTGATCTGCCAAGTCACCGTAAGATGGGCGTTGTGTGACTTACTGTTCTTTGATGTGTGACTCACTGTCGGTAGATCAATAAGAGAATTTGTCTGAGAAGATTTAGGTTAAATCAGACCTCACCCACACAGACAAACTGACAGACAGACAGTGTGGGTATATTGTTCCTGTACAAATAAACTTGTTTCAACTTGACGTGAGTCGACAGCTAATCCTAATTAATGGATCATTAACATCAAACCTGGAGAGGATTCTTTCTGACTGCAGTACTCTCTGCAGCTTTACCAATGTTAAGCTGAAAGTAAACTCTACAATGTACAGACAAGGTACGACACAAGTGCAGACTTTATGTTTAAATAAAACCTGTTATGTAAAAAAAAAAGACGTGGTGTGCGGTCTGTGTGAACAAAAAACAGGCCTAACTCGGGTACAGCAAAAGTATTTGTACTGTAATGGCTCTTTTTAACACTGCTAACAAATGCTGCTCTTGCTGGTAATTTATTATTGACTCCACTTGCTGCGGTTAGTTTATTAAACCTTCATGCAGATGTTTCACATCAAAAGTTGTCCAGAGAAAGTTGATTATGCCTCCTGAGCATGGTGGAAGGATTTTAATGTGCAGTGTGGACTAACAGCAAACAGCAGCAGCAGTAAATCAACACTGCAAAAAGAAGCTTCTTACTCAAATATGTATCATCATGTGTCTCACCTCCTCTCGGAGAGCCCCCCGCTGTGATGTACGGCACCCAGTCCCCATGATGCTTTATGCAGGACCACGGCTGCACGCTGGAGCCCGGTGTGCTGAGAGCGTCGGTCAGGTGACAAACCTCCATCATCTCAAAGTTCTGTCTGAAGTCTGACACTGACATCCTGATGGAGAGAGAAACTGGTCAGCTGACAGAACATAAAACAATAACAACCACACAGAAGTCAAACACACCCTGCAGAACAAAGTGGTTATAGAACAGGTGCTTCTTCAAACTTTAACATCATCTTCACCAGAGAATATCAGATCATTTGATCAATGCCAGCATGTTTTTCTTGACAGTTGTGCATCACAAAACATTGATGTCAAACTCAAGCGTCTACGCTGTTGGAAACTTGCAACATAAAAGGAGTCATGGTGGAGAGGAAGAAATAGTTCAAACGTGGTTTTATTTCACAAAGAAATATGACAACAGCATGGTAAATGTCTGTGGAAACACCAGCTACATGCTGAAACATCTTTCTACATAAACTGGGCTGATGCACTGCATCTATGACACTTTATGTGCCAGTGCTTCCCACCCAAGCATCGGCCTGTTACTGAGGGTAAATATCCTGTTATAATAACATTTAATAACACTCTAAATAAAACAAATGCTGTACAAATATTTTCTCATTTCATTCAGTTTGAGATAATGGCACACTGTTGTTACAGTTAGCTCTCAGGCTAACCGGTTCCAAACTAAACTATGGAGCTTTTGCAAACCTGAACAGGCCAACAAAGAAAAAGAATCAGACAGATACACAGAATCAATAATTATATTGGTATCAATAAAATATTATCAATCACCAAACCTAATCTAAATGGAACCATAATTCACAAAATGAATATCGTGCTGTATGGAAGAAGATGTTAAACTAGTCATTAGAAAGAATGCAGGTTAAAAACACTGCAGCGTTGCTTCACTTCACAGCTCTGAAAGCTCTGTCCAATAATTATAAACATCAAGTTTCAGACCTGAGACTCAGCTCTGAGCAGTGTTACAGCTGCTATGTCTATGAAACTTTGTGTTGTCATCTGTCAAAAGTATACACTTTTCCTTATCAATGAGAATTTAAAAATGTGCGTGAGAAAAACAATGTCGCAGATAAGCCGGTTTCTGTTGTGACTGAGACTCACACGTCAGGGTGTTTTGTTTCGTTTTTGCAGAGGGTGGACAAAGATTCAGCAGTGACGTATGTCACAGAGAGACGTTTAGAGGCATTACAAACTCACCAGAACTCCCCGTCCTCCCGGCTGACTCTGTCCAGTCTTTTCTGCTCCTCGAGGCTCACTGTCTTCCACTCTGGACTACACAGAGACAAAGAGACTTTTAACATTTATAAATCAGTTTAAAAAACCTGGCTAATTTGACTCCCTGTATGAGTGCACCAACCTTTTCAAGTCACTCCAGGGCCCCAGCCACTCTGTGTTGCCCCAGGGGTTGAGGATTCGCACCAAATCCTCAGTGCCGTTTGTCGTCTTCACCTGACAGAAGAGGAGAAAAATGGACAAAAAAGGTGAGAGCAGTAGAAAGAACAGGCCATGATGAACCTACATGTCTGCTGTAAGGTCCACAAATCTGCAATTTAAACTTTAGATTTGTTTAGCACTTAAAATCTCAGACAGAAAGCTCTCATCACATCTAACAATCAGAGGGCTGTGATCAGGTTTTGGCCAAACAAACATGCTGCAACCAGTTTTAGATCAATTCATGCTCTGTGAGCTAAACAAAATATATATATATCTTTAACAGTTTTTAAAAAAAATGCGGTTTAGTGACATTTACCTTCTCGACTGCAGTCAGAGAGTAGGCATGTCTGTACATGATACCAAGTTCATTCCTTTGTTCCAAGGGACCCTGGAGGGAAAAAACATCCACCCACACTCAGGACAAGAAAGAGGCAAAATTACACTGACTCATCACACACATGACAACGTTCAATGGGAATGTTTGCTGCTTGATATGTTTCCCAGCAGGTCAGGGGATTTAAACTAGACTTAACACGTCAGTGTCTCTATCTGTCATGCCACTGCTACCCTCATCACTGTACCTGGCAGTTGGCACAGTTGATGAGTGCTCCTTTGGCCAGCAGGTCTCTGAGGAGGCCCGGCAGGTCTCTGGGCAATGAGACGATGTTCAATACCTCAGTCACCCCACCCGTCATATCGACCATGGCCTCATGAGGGAAGCCCATGTCCAGAGCTCTGTAACCACCTTTCAGCCTGGGACAGAAGACACATGGAGGACAGCGACAAACTTGTAAGATTAGAGAAGACAGAGTATGTAGAGATGGAAGGATGAGTCTGAAAGGATGTCACAGATTTACTTCACAGGTAAAACATAAACATAAAATTTAAGAGACTGACTGAACATTTTATTTTTGTGATATTATTCTAATGCCCCAAGCTCATTTTAGCAATGCTGACAAATAATTGATTATGTTTTGAAACCTGGGAATGCAGAAGACAAAAAGAAAAAAGAAGCATGAGACTAGATCTGTGCCCTAGAGGCTGAAATGTTCCAGTCAAGTCAAGTCAGATTTCAGCTCAAAATTTTCCTCATAGAGCTTTATGATCTGTACAACATTCAAACCTTGAGGGGCTCCTGATAAATTTGCTATTCATAGTCTTCCTAAAGGTCCAGTGTGCCAGATTTACATGCCTCTATTTATAGTATATGGCAGAAAAGAAATATAATATTCATAACTATGTTTTCAGTGAGTGTGTACTCCCCTGAAAATAAGAATCATTATGTTTGTGTTACCTTATAATGAGACTTTTATATCTACAGACATAACAAGTCCACAGACAGAGTCTGCCATGTTGATCCCCGATCTTTCTACAGAAGCCCAGAATGGCCAAACCAAACACCGGCTCTAGATACGTTCTTTCTCGTTTTTTGCGAGATTCATGGCCACTGTAGTTTCTCCTTGACACCAAGAAGCAGAGGGAGATGCAGGGGGCTTGCAATCGGCGACTACACTGTGCTAGATGCCACTAAATCTTAACACTGGTCCTTTAACTCTGACGGTGATGCCAGAGAAACATTAGAAGCACTCTTCTGTCCATTTGTGTTTGTGTATTTTTGTGTTATTACCCTCACATTCCAATTCAGTGAAGGTTAATCTTATTTTGCAGTTACATCCAAATCAGATAATGACTTCTACATCACACAAACACACACACACACACACACACACACAAACAGACTTATTGTCAGGGACTTACTTGGCGTAGGCCTTCTCCAGCAGGGCGCTCCAGAACTCATGTTGTTCTGGGGAGCTGAGGTAGATCAGGTTGTTGCCCTTAGTTGGCAACAAGTCGTCTATCTTCACCTCCTCCCACTGACCGTACTGCCAGAACTACAGAGCAGGAGAGAGGGTGGTGCTTTTGTCACTCTGCCAGTGGCCTACTTTCAACTTTATCAACTTTATAAAGGCCATGAAAAGTTACAGCTACATTTTGACTTTTAGCATATAAAAAATAGAAAAGAAAGATTTGAAACTTTAAGTTTAATTTCGTCATTTGTGCCTTGATTATTTTAAAACCATCTTTGTAGGACACACACACTACAGCTGCAGTTCAATATGAGCTTTTTGAGATTTGCTGCACAGTCCACAGCATGTTAGGTATCGTTTAGGTATGTACCCTGAAGGTGAAGCTGCCGTTGTAGCCATCCTGGAAGCCCTGTTCCAGAGGCACGACCTTCTCGAGCAGGGAGGGATGCATGGAGAGAGATGCGATGGCAGAAAGTAACCAGCAGTCATCTGAAGAAAACAGATGTTAGAAGTAGGTCAGGTTATCAGGACGGTGCATCTTCAACAGGCTGCACTTCATTTTAATAAGCACTGTTTCCACGTGCAGCTGTCTTTTGCACAACTGGTGAAATGTTTTGGCTCTCTGCTTCACTGGCTAGTTGAATTATGGTGCATGCAGTCAGAGAATATCACATGACCACATTAGGTTAAACAGGTGTTTGTCTTCAGGTGAAAAATACTACCTGTTTAATAACAGGTACAAACATCACATGAAGTAGGTCAGAGAAAATTCAACTACAATGGGAGGATAAACTTCACTGCTTGTTCTTGTTAGCAGCCTGGACAATCAGACACAGAGATTTTGAAGGAGCAGGTTCAACCTGGTCTAAAGGTTCTCATAACCTTAGTAAGTATCAGACTTCTGACTTTCAGTTATGACTTACAGTCATTCTTAATAAATAATTGAGATAATGGCTATACAAAGAGAGCTGGATATGACACAGCCACGTACCTTTTAAGCTTATCTATCTGAGAAAATATACCAATGTAATTATAATTGTTTGTACTTTATACTCAACCGTCCTGTGGGAAAAGTTCTCTTCTGTTCTGTAGAAAACACTGTATTGTGTCACACTGCAGGTTACTTACTAAGTGTTCCCTGGCGGACATCCAGGCGTGTAGCTCCATTTACTATGAACTGAGGCGATTGACAGATCTCCTAAAAACAGTAGGGAGTTTGGTGATTGGTTGACCGAAGGGAGGACAGGGAGGGTGAGGAAACGAGAGGGAGGAGAGAGAAAAAAGGGAGAAGGGTGGAGAAGGAAATATGAGATAATGACAAATTAAACAGGATTTAGTGTCAGCTATGTATTAAAGCTCAGAGCGATCAGAGCTTTGTGACATAAACATGGTACAGAACCAGTTGTTTTGTGCTCCAACAGCTTTTTTGCAGAAGCACAATTAATATTTCCAAACCGTGAACATTATAACCTTCATGAAGGTAGGATTTATTTCAGGGTTATTATATTAGACTGCGTTAGTGTGTGTACAGTGTGCAGTGTGTTGTCAGGGTCTGTGGTGTGTTAGTTTCTGTTTTATTTTGATAGTCTTGTCTCTGTGAGTTTTGTCAGCTTCCTGTTTTATGTTGATAGTCTCTGTGACTTCCTGTTCCCAGTGTGATTACCTGTCCCCGCCCTTATGTGTTTCACCTGTGTCTCGTTATCCCTTCCCTCCTATGTATATAACCAGTGCTCCCCTGTGTGTCAGTGCCAGATTGTCTTGTCTCCCTGAGCAGCTTTCCAGCATTTTGTCTAGAGTTTATTCCCCGTGTCTGACTGTGTGTGTGTTACTGGTTTCTGAGTCTTCGCCTGCTGATTTGGATACCTTTGCCTGTTTGACTGCTTCCCCGGATTGTGACCTTGGACTGAAATAAAAGAACTTTTTGAGAACTGATTCTGCCTGCCTGCACTTGTGTCTGGCCGCCTTAGAGTTCTTGATATGTGTACTGTGTGTGTTACCAGTACCAGTTAAACAGGACTGGTGTGTGTGTGGGTGTGTCTGTGTGTGTGTGTGTGTGGGGGGGGGGGGGTAAAAGGTGTAAATAAAGTAAATAAAAGGTGTAGTGATGAACTGAAGGTTCACCTCATGTTAGAGAAGCAGACTGAATTGTTTCGACCTCAATGTGTGATGATTGAATGTCACCACAGGAGGAAACAAGTTAAACTCTGTGTATCACAGTGTGTACAGTGTACACCTGATCACAAATGACAAACATCACACTCCTCATTGTTCTCTGTAAGACACGGGTAGTTGGATCTCCTTACAGTTAAAGGTACAGTGTGTAGAATTTAGTTGCATTTAGTGGTCCAATCACTGCATTGTAATCTCCTCACATCACCCTCACCTTCCTAGTGTAAAGGAGAAACAACACTTTAAGGACCCTGTTTAGAGTCAGTATTTAGTTTGTCTGTTCTGGACTACTGTATAAATAAGGTGTTTCAACATGGCGGCCTCCATGAAAGGGGACCCTCTCCCACTGTAGATATAAAAGGATATTTTTTAAGTAACAAACATAAAAAGATTCTTATTTTCAGGTGATTATACATGCATCAAAACATAGTTATGAATATTATATTCCATGTTCGCCTTATTCTGAAAATAGAGGCCCCAAATCTTACACACTGTACCTTTAAGAATAAAAAAAATATTGCGTGTTATTCACCATGTTAACACTTCCAAACTTTGGGAGTCTGATGAAACCAAACAGATTTGAACATGTTATATTATGTTTGCTGTTGGTTCAGTGTTTACTCTTTTCACGTGCTCATCTCTGTGAAGAATCAGAATCATTGAGAAGACCGTCCTCCATACCATTTCTCCTTATGAAGTTCAATGACTGCAAGTAATCAAGTAATTAAGTCTGCGTTATTTTAATTGTTTTATGGAAATAAAACAATGAAACAGGTCAGAGACAGTTCTGCAATAAATACAACCTTCATGAAGCTTATAAAGTGTTTGTTTTATTTCTCTTGCTTTTTTATTGTGGCTTGTTTTTGGATCTTTATCAGCTGTCATGATTAAACGTCAAATTCATCAGCACATACACTTTCATGTGTCATAGATCTTGTCTGTGCACACACACACACACACACACACACACATAAATCTCTGTTAGTCTAAATACAGACGCCCAGTCGTTAAAAGAGGTGTAACTAATCAAAACTGATCAAACAGCCACAATGTGAACGTTGGGATTAAAGGGAGCCTGCCAGCTGTGGATGAGACACACAGGAAGTCCATCACGTACTATTTAACCAACGTTTGCCATCAGTTCAGTTTACAGTGAATTTATAGAACAGGAGGCTGTATGTGACGTTATGAAGCAGCACCTGAAGACAGAGTTTAACTATGAACAGTCATTATCTCCTTTTGTAACCTGCTGAGATGGAGATCGTCTGAAGAGGACGTCTGCTCTGACTTCACTCTGTGTGGCTTTAATTGGAGCTTTTTCAACCTGTTCGACCTGCATCCTGCTGCCTCAACAAGCAGGAAATACCATGAAGGTCTAGGCTGTCAGTTTGAGAAAATAATTTAAAAGACTGCTTTCCTCCTTTAACCTGCAGCACCGACACCTTTGGCTGACTTTTGGAGTCTTGTGAAACCAAACAGATTTACACGTTATACTATCTTTGGCTTTGGTTCAGTGGCAGAGGAGGAGATGCTGACTGTTTGTGAGACTCTTGGACTGAAGAACATGTCGGCCTAATAATGCGCATAATGTTTAAATCTGGGTGTGGTTCATTATCTTTCAAACATTTTGACATGTCGAAGGTTCAAGTGGGATTAAAACTTTCTCATTATTAAAACAATTACTGTCACCTCAATTCATCATAGACACTTTTTGTTTGTTTGGTTTTGTCACATTCTTTCTTGTTGAGTGAGTTTTTAGTGAGTTTTTAGGTTTTTTTTAGTAAGTTTTTGTTCATTTAAATACAAAAACACATCTTTAATCACACAAAGTAATCCAGTCTGACATGGCAGAGAATTAATCTGCTTTATTTTTCATTATTTTATGGAAATAACTTGTTTTGTTTTTGAAACAAGTCTGCAATAAACTAACGCTTGTAAAGTTTCATTTTTGCTGAGGTTGTGTTCTAGAGAAGTTATGATGCTAATCTGTAAGTGCAGTGAGATTGCATCAAACAATAAAGGAAAGCATTCTTCTTGTTTTGTCATTGTCATTAACTTATACAGCAACAGGAAGACCTACTCACTGATTTTATATTACACACTGCTCTCCTCATTATCAAACAGCAGATAGTTCAATAAAAAGAAAACTGAACTGCCACTTGACATCTCAGTGCAATCCTGTATAATGATTTTCATCCTCTGCAGAGAGGACCTGCTGTTACATCATGTAGAGATGACGTCCTTTGATAGATCACATTTACTCAACAGAGGTCCTGTTTAAACACACCAGCTAGTTTTATCTTATCCTGACCGAGCCAAGCCCTAACATGTGACGAGAAGAGAAGAATGTATAATAATGGAAAACACATTGACATTTATGACAAAGCGTCTCTCTTTCTTTCTGTCCCGTTGCCCTGCAGGCCTGTTTGTATATTTATTGTGTCTCCATGTGATTTCTGTGAAACACGCCCATCTGCTCTCCTTCCTCTGTCTGTATTAAAATGTGATTATTATAACTGTTATTTCATGTCAAACTCACACAGAGATCCAAGTGTGAGTCACTGATAATACATTTTATTTCATCAGACTGTCAGTTTACAGCTTTATCTGCAGTTTTTAACAACTACAGTTCACAGTTTATTACTGTGAGTAATGAGTGTATTAATACTTTATATGAAGATTCTTCCATCATCTCTGTTTGTTCCTCACAGTAACTTAATTTCTGATGCGCTGTAATAGTTTGTTTTTGGACACACCGCAACATATTTCTGAAGCTACTTTTCACCTCAGCATTGAATAAAAATTGATAAAATGCAGCAAAACTGCAGGCGTGACCCTAAATGACCTTCGACACCCGTACAAGGTGAGGTCTTTGAAGAAGACCCCGTCTGTCCTGGCTGATTTGAGTCCAAGGTGCTGCTGTCTGCTAAGACCAATAGACTCATCTGTTCCTGCTCTTATTGTTCTTTTAAGTAACTTTATGAGGACTTATAGTTTCTGTTGTTGTCTAATGGTTATGAGGCTGCTGGCTGTACAATAAATTGCCCTCAGGGTATCATAAAGACAGCCTTGATCCTTGATCGACACTTTATGGTACTCTGTAGTTTAAACATTCTTATACACCTCCACTTGGTGATGAATAAATCATAAATCAGGTCACTTCTTCCCTTTGAAGTCCATATGCTACATCTTCTCTACAGAGTAAAACTACGTCTGTATTTTTGTGCTTTAAAGTACGACAGTTATCTGACAGTCTCATGCAAACTATGTGATGAACGCTGTCGGTGTTAGTATAAATGAAAATGTTCAACAGCAGAAAGAAGAACTGGGACAGGCTCCTGCCTCCTGCTTCCCTGATGAGGATAAGCAGTTACAGGAAATGGATGGATGTTACTGGACTTTTTTCTTTGGCTTTTGACACCATGTAGAGTGTTGATTTTATACATGCATATTTTATTTTGTGCAGGCAGTGCATTTATTTATTTTATTTTATTATATTGCTTTTATCTTTCTATTGTCTACTTCATCTTTTTATTGTGCCTTTATTGTGTTATCTATTTACTGTGTTTTATCTTGTTGTGCAGCACTTTGGAAACCTTGTGTTTGCTAAAATCGTGCTATATAAATAACGTGGATTGGATTGGAATATTAACTGTTACATTAGACAAGATGAAGCTTGTCTTAATTATTTTACAGTACATGCTGTTCATGCATCATCATGCTTCATATCTTGTGAGTTGATTATTTTAAATACCTGGTGACAATAGTGGAGTAAAAAGTAGAATACTGCCTTCTTGAGTTAAAGTATAAAATATCATAAACTGTAATTACTGCAGTAGAAGTACCTCAGAATGTGCTTCAGTACTTCATGTTATTGCTTCATGTTAGTGTTTCAGGTTCAGTCTGCATCTTTTTTTTACCTTTGGTCGCTTCCACTTGACGTTGGACTGCATCTCCAGCTCTCCAAGGGGGAAGTGATAGTCCACGAACAGTCCGTCCCGGCCCACCATGTTCACGTCCCCGCTCTCTGGAGGCATGTCTCCGGTCAGGAGGTCCGCCAGCCAGCGGCGGGACTGAGAGCCGAGCAGCTCGTCTGAGCAGACCGAGTCCACATCATCCTCCAGGGGAGGCAGGGAGCTTTCAGAGGACACACTCAGCGACTTCTTCATGTCTGCCCTGATCTCTGATGTCTTATCTACTCTGAGCTTCAAACGCGTCTGTCTGAACTTATAGAGCGCGCAGAAGCCACGCCCTTTTAAGGCACACAGGTAGACGCTCACCTGAGTGCCAACAGCCACGCCCACATGTTGACGTCATGCAAAGGAAAAGATGTTGACAGTTTCAACAAACATCAGTGTTCAAACCTCTCAGCTCTCTCTGGGTACTGTGGTACGCTGTAAATTGTCCGTAGGTGTGAATGTTTGTTTGTGTCCATGCGCCCTGTGATGAGCTGGTCCCGAAATGTCATTTATTATCTGCATAATTCAGCCCAACAAACAGCCTGTGGTGACGTCTGTCATTATCATATTCAGTTTTTGTTGACACTCCCAGATATGCTGATTCAAATCTGTGAAGCCATGTTGACTGGTGTCATTTACAGCAATACATTTAAGATGAGTCCTGCAGAACATGTGAACTCATCCTGTGAGCGGTTACACACACACACACACACACACACACACACACACAAAGCCAACACTCTGACAGCACCAAGATAAACAAGGAAGTGAAATATTCTCTGTGAAGAGCTGCTAAACATTTCCACTGTGAGGAGTCAACGATATGATGAAACTTTAAACAGATCAAAAATGTTTCAACAACGTTCAGAGAACCAAACAGACACAGGCTGGAAATGATAAATTACTTTTATTGAGAAAAAAGTGATTCTGAAAACGAATGACCTGTTCAATCTGCCGTCAATCTGATGTGTGTGTGTGAGCGTGAGTGTGTGTGTGTATCACTGAGATGTGGCCATGATGCTGGAAACACCTGCAAAGAGAAAGAAGATGAACTTCAGTCACAAATCAACACGGAAACAAACAAATAATGAACTCAGTGTGAAGTATGAGAGACGTGTTCTTCATCCTGACACTGACGGGATTAAATCTTTATCTGTTAAATCGTCTTCAGCTCCAGTGGAGGCGTCAATTTTGGGTGTTAGTTATCGGATCCCAAAATGATGAAACAAAGTTTGTTTAGTCTGAATAACATTTGAAAATTCTTCAACAATCTGTCACAGTTTCATGATGAAGACGAGGAGCGAGACGAGCTGAAGGGCAGCGCAGCATGATCAGAAGACGGGCCTCACATTTAAACTCCACCGCCTCCACCTGTCTGATTCATGCCAGCGAGCCACACGAGTTACTTCAGGTCAGTTTCGACTCTTGATTTCAACATCGTCTGCTGGCTTTTAGAAAATATGAAAGAACTTCAGACTCTTGATAAGAAACGCTGACCTGAACTGATCCTGAGAAATGATGCAGCACTTTTTACTATCACAACAAACAGATCAGATCAGTGAACTGTCATTTTGCCCACGGTGAAATGAAGTCAGTGAACGCAGCGCCGTGTGCAAATAATGATTCACACACACTTCGTGTTTGTTTCCATGTTACAACATAAAATGTTTCTGGTTTTGCTGGTTCAACATTTATTGACACTGAATTTCAAATATAGAACAAATATAAAAAAAGCATATTTAAGACACAATGAGCCTGTCTGTGTCCAAGTTGTGAACGAATCCTCTCAAACAGATTTTAACAGAGTTGACACTCGCGGCTCAAAGGATAGTTAAATCTTAAATCTGATCTATATAATTAATAATAATGATAATATTTCATCTTTCATTTCTCCGTTCGAGCAGCAGCACTCACTCTCAAAGTCAATCTTCTCCACGATGTTCTTGGGCTTGACGCTCTCCTCCTGGTTGAAGATGAAGATTTGTCCTTCTTCGTTCTCCGTCCAGCCGTACTTATTCATCCAAACCTTCACCTGCGTGTCTGAACGAGAAAGAGACGAGACGAGAGGCTTGAAGCAGGACAGATACAGACAGTATGAAGGTGAGAGTTTCAGTCACTGAGTATTAAATATTTGGCACAGTGACTTCTCTTGGTCACAGTTCTTACCCAGCGGGTCTCCCAGCATCTCAGCCAGTAACCGGTGCTCGATGGTCTGGTAGGTAATGCCGACGACGTGGCAGATGACTGAAAGAAATAACAGACAACGTTCATGATGATGTCTGAACAGAGACTCGTCTTTTTCATTCAACATGCTGACGTTGTTTCCTGTTTTCCTCCAGAGACGTTAAAAAATTATCCCGCTCTGGTTTATTCTAAGAACTGAACGTCCACTGTGAGGAGACGATGATGATGATGATACTCACACTTGCGAACAGAGTCCTCAAAACCAGTAATGCCATCGATGAGTTCTCTGTTCTCCTCAAGACTCGTCTGTTAGGAAGACAAAGAGGACATGATCACATGAAGAACACACACTTCGTGAAGTGCAGGAAGAGAGCAGCTGCCTCTGTGTGTGTGTCTCGTACCCAGAAGCTCTGGAAGTGGCACGTCTCCAGCAGGTTCCCCAGGTAGAGGATCTGTCTGATGGGGCGTTCCTCTTGCTGCGACACTGTAGTCAAGGAAACGCCCCCGACCCCAAACAGAGCCCCCACACCCCCCACCCCCTGACCCAAGGGAAGCAGTACACGCACGCACGCACACACGCACGCACACGCACACACACACAGTAAAGTGAACACATTGTAGCGAGCAGAAGCTGAAGCAGTCAGATGAAGCGGCACCAAAAGGATACGTGAGTCTGGTCGATCATGCACTTGCAGAGAGTGAAGTCGGTGTGTGGCAGGTTGGTCAGCGCCTTCAGCAGAATCTGGGAGGTCACCTGAGTCTGAAAGTACGCCGGGTTGAACTGGTACCTGCAGAGACGTTCAAGAAGAAGACGACTGATGTTTGAATCATGAGTGCTGAATGATACAATGATTTGGGTTTTGTTGAGTCACTGTTTTTGTATTTGACACGTAGAGAAGAAAGAAAGTGTCGGTGAACATCGGTGTGACTTACAGCTTCAGGACGGCCAGGTTGGCCTCCAGGTCGTAGGCGTTTTCTCTGGCTTGTGTCTCCACGTAACGCTCCAAAGTTGCGAGGTTTTCTGGGTTGTACCTGTGAGAGAGAGAGACCAGATCGCAAGCTGTGAATCGAGTGTGATGGACAGATATTTACTCGACATTGCAGGTCAGAAAAACAGGTCAGAACCCAGAGTAACAAAGAGACGTCTATTATAAAACTTCATCACTGTCTTATTGGAGGCAGATTCATCGGTGACGTCTCAGGTAAACCTCTGTATGTTAACAACAGCAGGTGTCATCAGACCTGAGCAGGTAACATCTGTCAACATCTGTGTGAAAGCAGCTGCGAGAGTCAGAGCTCACGTGAGCTTCATTCAGCAGCTTTCAGCAACATTTATGAGTCTTCTTCTATTTTTGTGTCATAGCAGCAGAAATTTCATTGGGATTTTTAAACGGGGAAATGTTGAAGCTAACGTTAGCTGCTGAGAAATGCATTCACTTTAAATGTTGGTTTGCTTCATAATTAAAACAGTGTTCATAATATATGTTCATATTATAGTAACATAATCGTGTTGGCTGGTGCAGCGAGCCTCTGTGGACGGGTTTACCGCCGCTCAATGAACGTTAACTCAGCAAACGTTAGCCACGTTAGCACACAGGCTAAGCTACCGTTAGCTCGTTGAGTCCGTACCTGTCGATGCCCCGCAGCAGCTTCCCCACGTTCGCCCTCATCTGCTCGAAAGACGACGACATTTGGTCCAAACTTTTACCGCAAACTTTAACGTGAAAAACCGAATTAATCCGCACGTGGGCCACCGAGTAGAGAAGGCACCGGGGCGGAGGGAGAAAAGGGGTCGGAACGGAAAGAGCGACGCACACACAGACCGACCGGAAACTACACGGACACACATAATAGGGGGACTGCTACGAGGTATCTACGCTCGCTAGCACGAATGCTAGCTTTGCCACGTAGCCTTCGTCTGACACGTCGTAACTGATTTTAGTCTATTTTAAAATCAACACGATCAAGTTCTTTCACTGCGTTATTTTCGATCACTTCAAGTCTCGCTTTATTTTGAAAGTATTCATCGGAAGTCGTAGTGTGCTGTCATGTCCACATTGACGCTGATTTTACTATTTTCATGCGTTGCAGTTCCACACTGTGGCCACTAGAGGGAGCTAAACAGCCCACACTCTAAGACAGCAGGCGAGAAATAACGTATTGCCAAGCAGCGACTGTTACTGCCGCCCTGTGGCCACAGTGTGGAACTGCAGCACATTAAATTTGTCAATTGACATCAATTCTAATAAAAACAGCACTTCCGGGCACTAAAAATAAAATGACGAACTGAAAGAATCAAACGGTTACACTACTTAGGTGTAGTAGTTAATTTTACCGCTTTACCGCTTTAGGCACAGTTTTAAAAGCACTTACATGTATAATAGCAGAAAAAAAAAACAATCGTATCCGTTCTTTCGTTTATTTCAGTTGGTCATTTTATTTTAATAGTGGTGACCGGAAGTGTGTTCCGTTTGCTGCAGGTGATCGCTTCAGGTGTCATTTTATTTTGAAAGGGTTTATCGGAAGTCGTGGTATGCTGTCACCTTGTAATTTACGCTATTTTTACTATTTTAATGTGTTGCAGTTCTACACTATGACCACTAGAGGGCGGTAAACACCCCACGTTAATAACGTATCACTAAGCGTGGTCTGCTGCCGCCCTCTAGTGGTCATAGTGTAGAACTGCAACACATTAAAATAGTAAAAATAGCGTAAATTACAAGGTGACAGCATACCACGACTTCCGATAAACCCTTTCAAAATAAAATGACAACTGACGCAATCGAAAATAAAGTAGTGAAAAAAATGTTGATGAAATTAAAAGTAGGTGATTTCATTCAGAGGTAATGGACAATATTTGTCCTTTGTCACCTTGTAGACTCATTTTAAAGTGAGTTAATTGATATCCAGCATTGCTCAGTTGATGGTTGAACTCATTAACATATTACCTAAAATGAATAAGCACTGTGACTCAGCACTTTCTGGTCCTACCACCTGATAAGAGGACAACACATAAGTTATGAGTGTGTTGGTTTTATTCTAATTTCTGTTTGCTTAGCTTTGAACATGAGCAACAAACCGAGGAGTCGCTAACTATGCTAATCGGATGCTATCAGTGCTGCGTGACTCACCTCTAGCCGTAATTTTACATCAAAATTTACAACAATATTTATAACACTGTGGCTTTTTCCTGTTTGTTGTTCTAACTCTGACTCTAAAACAATTAAAATATAACGTGATAGTTCAGATTGTGTCATTTTGGCTAATGTATTTTGTAAGCGTACCGGAAGTAGTAATATGTTTCCATACGTGCATTGACGCTGACTTGATAATTTCAGGTGTGGTAGTTCCTCACTGTCACCGCTAGAGGGCGGCGAACTCTCCGCTATCATCGATAGTTAGCGAGGCTTTAGAAAATTGGCCTCCAGCAGCAGAAAGTCGAGTTAAATCCTCCATGAAAGTGATCACATGGCATAAAACAGAATATATAATGTCATATAAAGTGATTCTAAAGCTCTAAATGATATTTATCTGTCAGTTTGTTGTAAATAACTGCTTTGCGTGTCCTCCTCCTCTTGTGAGGCCTCTTTGTTTATGTTGTAAATAAACTGACAGGTCTCACCTCAGAGCTTGTTTGGTGAACTAGCAGTACCAACCACCAGGCCTCACACTCTCTCTCTCTCTCTCTCTCTCTCACACACACACACACACACACACAGCAGTTTTTACACCATAACACTCCCTCCTCCGTCCACTGGAACCACAGGAATAAAATGACTGTCACATTTACTTTGTGTTTGGTCCGTCTGACATTTGCCCACAGTGTAGATAACATCATGGTTTCTCCACTTGACTCCATCCAGGGAGGTCAGAGGTCAGACACAGCTACAGAGCCGTGCTGCTGCAGCCTGTGAGGGTCCAGTGTGTTGCTCAAGAGTACTTCAGTAGAACGGTCCTCGCTGACACAGGTGGGTGAAACAAAGCCGTACATTTGATGGACGTCTGCCCAAAAGCCCAGAGTGTGACGCAGTGAAACTATTTATGAAACTGCACCTGAAACAATGATGATGAACGTAATGTATCATGACACGATGTCCTGTCACCAATCATAACATGAAACATCGCGTGTAGAGCCGACGACAAATTAAACTGCAACAGTTCGATAGACCAAACAATTATTATTATTATTATTATTTAATTCAATAATGACAATAATAGTTTGTTATAACGTAACATGAGATGACTTAACATAACTTAACATGGGAGCTGTCCCAGCATGCATTGGGCAGGAGCCGGTGTAGAGGTCACCAGCATAGATGGCATCAGACAAACTGTTTAAGAAGTCGTCTCATCGACCTTCTGTGTCACGTGGTTACAGAGCATGCTCAGTAGCATCTGACTTCTTGTTGGCTCCATGCACACTGAAATGGCATGAAAATAATTTTTACAGTACAACTCTAGTCGAGGTTTTTAAGTTTTATTGGACTGAACTGATGCATGTGCCGCTCCAGACGTCACATTAGTGTCTACATGTATTCAAAACTCTTTGTCCAAATTCAAAATAACTTTATTAAACCTACTGGGAGTGATTCATTCAGAGCAGCTTCACACTGTACACACAAACAAACAAATGATAAGTGTGGTGCACAACAGAGTTCCTGCTTTCTGTCTGTTACAGTTTTTCTCAGATGCTAAAACAATTTCTGAAACCTTGCTCCATTTTCTGAAAACATGAAACACAAAACCTCATCTTCATGAGACATCTTTGTCTCTGTGATACTGTAATTCTTGTTCTTTGTTGATATGAACCTGCAACCAGTCAAAATCTGTTGAGCAGTCAGTACTGTAAACAAATGGAAAGCATAATGTTCAGGGCCAGATAATTTGTTAATTGTACAGTATGCAGCCTGCAATGCACTGTACTACAGTATACAATACTAAAAGGGACAAAAATCTTGTCCTCCTCCTCTTCCCTCTTGTCCCCACCTCGCATACGCACTCGTGCTCTCACAGAGTTTCTTCTATCCATTCTCAGACTTTCTCATTCCCACCTTCAACAACCTGTTTGTCCTCTGAACTGGCTTATATTGGCTGTGTCACATCATTTGAAACAAGTGAAATCATTTTGAGTGGTTGTGTTTAATCAATGACGTGTGCTCTATTCGTATTTAATTGTTGCCACTTGTGTTTACCAGTATGGACGACGTGCAT
>CP136887.1:3030000-3429133 GCA_033000465.1 Sciaenops ocellatus
ATATTTCCACCAGGAACCCTCAGGATGATTTTGAGATCCTGCTGAGAGTCGGAGGAGGAACCTACGGAGAAGTTTACAAGGTCAGAAACTTCAGCTGCTTCCAGCTCAGCACTGAGCGCCACTGATCTCAGATCAGAGTTTAACTTACAGCAGAAAGTCATTTAAGTTCGTGACAAAGTTAAAAATCTTATTTTTCCTGTAACATTTGAAACAGTTCTTCTTCAAACACTTTTATTTCAGATACAAATTTAAATTCATGAGTGTGAAGGAGCCGTTTGTCAGCTCAAGTCAAGCATGTCTTACTTCTGCTCAGTTATCTGAGTCCTTCTCAGTCCAGCCCACATTAAAAACCCTATGATTAGATACTTGGTTTCTCACTGCTGATTAGATGGTGTTGTGCTCACAGGGAACTTCTTGATGAGTTTGTAAGGAAATAAAGGTGTGATTGATTTTAGTTTCATTGGTCGATGGCAGTCACAACTTCAGTGCAGGCTGAAGCTCTGCTGGAGGAAGTGGTTTACAAGAAGTGAAAGTATTCTTGTAAATAGCTGAAAGCTTTTTGAGAATTTTACTCCAACTGAAAGAGAAGTTGATCTTAACTCAAGATCGAGCTCCAAACAAACTTCAACACGTTTGAGATGTTTTCTGTGAGATGATTCAGCTTCAGTCCGCTTTGTTCAGACGTGTTTAACTCTTGACCCTGATTGGATGACAGATTTTCTAAAGTGATTTTATTTTTTATTCTTGTTAATGCTTCATGTTTTATCATAGGTCAGGTTTGTTTGTCAAGGACTCAAAATATGATGATGAACATTTAAATATGTTGAGTCACTGATCAGGTTAACACAACTTTTATTAACAAGACTTTGAGCTGTTGTGTCTGAATGTTGAAGAAGAACTGGCTTCAGAACAAAATCTGATTATATGTATTTTTTACACACACACACACGCACACGCACATGCACAGACATATATTTATATTTACAATAAATCAGAAGATATCTTTTGCATGTTTCACCTCAGCATTAGTTCCTCATTGCTGCACAAACGTCCTTTGCTCAGGATGAAGAGTCAAACTTAAACTTTATAATTTATACAAACCACATAGCAGAAAATTCATAGAACACAACAAAGTAATAAATAAATGAACAAATAAAATATTATAAAAAATAAAATAAATAGTGAAACAAATGATTGGGGACATTGTGCTAATAGATAAGTAGGACAGTCATGGCTGATCAGTCAGAAACTTAATTAGCTTCTTGAACGTGACATCAAACGTGACCGCCTGACATTAAAGTGTAAACTTGATCTTGAGTTAAATGAACGTCACGACTCCCAACCAAGAAGATGCTGATAGAGGCCGGATGATTTCCAGGAAAGCAGAATCCATTCCCATCTTCATGTACGGAGGCCTCTCTGTGCAAAGTTAGATGATACTGTGGAGATTAAACGGTCAGTTCACTCAAATCACAGACGAACATGTTGCCCCACGTACTGTTTGGTTTTATATTCTGAGGTTTCAAGGTATGAAACAGGTTCTGAAACGTCTGCCACCTCCTCAATAGGACAGCCGCCGAACAGGACAGAAAGGAATTTAGTTTGTAGAGCTCAAAGTGTAAAAAAAAAAAAAACAGAAACTTGTTTCTCCAGAAACGTTTTCTTTGTTTCTTTATTAGTTCTTCTTTCAGCAGAAGATTTAGTGAACAACGAGGCTTAAACGTGTCGATCTATCACAGGAGATTAATGAGAAATAGTTTCTTTTCTATCTTTAAAAGACTGTTTATCATCACATGGTTCAGATTCAGACCACATTCTTCATGAGTTTCACATCATTTCTATAAAATATGTAAGATTTTATTCCAGGTTTCTTTTATCTCATCATTCCTCACACAATATGTGGACTGTCGGCAGGAGAACAGCGGTGCCTCTCCTCACTGCAATGCAGAGAAAACATCAGTTAAACTTGTATTTTACAAAAATGTTGCAGCATCCAGAGCTGCTGCAGAGAAACACGATGAACAGAAATTCAGCTCGTGTTATTCTGTCACTGTGCTGTTGATTATAACTTCTCAACCTTTTCTGGCTCATGACGGTTTTCAGAGCCCAAAATGATCAAAACCTGAGCAGCAGCTGTAGAGATGTGCGACATAGACGGGTTTTATATTGCAAATGATGACGTGTTTTAATCCTATTTAATGTTTTCCTCATTAAATGTGTATCAAAGAGTAATCATGTGACGCCACTCTGATGGTTCATCAAGCAAATCTTTAAATGGAGTTAGCAGTCAGTGGTGCCTTTATGTTAAACTGAACATGTGACTTGTAAATGTGAAGGGGAATATTTTCAGGATTCTTTGGTACTTTTCACAAAGTCAGTCACCTGAAAAACTCGTGTGGAAAAGTGAAGTAAGTTGTTAAAATCATCAGAGTGGGCTGTTTCCTTCTTTCCTGTGCATTAGCATTAGCATTAGTGGTGCAGTTCAAAACCAACTTTCTCATTTCACAGAGCAAAAGATTCATCTGACCCTCTCAGTAAATCATCGTCTTCTGCCTGTCTGGCTGGTGAGGCATTAGGTTTGCCTCTCGTCTCTTATGGATGTTTATAAGCAGATAATTAGCTTCAGGTTTGAGTTCACTCAGTGCCGCTACAAGCAGTTTACTGTGACAGACTGTGGAAGTCAGAGCAGATCGATGGGCACGACTTTAATCCAGCATCGACTTTTTCAGTCGTCTTCTTTCCTCAACCTTCATCAAAAGCTTTTATTTACCAAGACAGACACAAAAATACTTCGATGCTACTTTAGTGGATGTGGTATTGACATGTCATACTGTATGAAGTTAATCATTGTGCTGTATATGTATTGTAAGCTAACAGTTATTAACACCATCAGACTGTGACGGTAAAGATAGTTTTCACACAGTTTTACTGGCAGCCGTCATTCAAGATGCTATAACACACATAATTTTGTCATTGTACAAAAAATGCACTACAGCACTGCGTCTTTGCAGCGGTGTTAATGCAGACGCTGTATTTAAGTAAAACAGCCTTCCCTGAATCTTGTTGAATGTTCCTCAGTCTGATTTGTGGGCCATGTACACCAACATTATTTATTTTTATGTTGATTTCATTTGAAACTTATTTAAAAAGCAAAGATCCAAGTGTAATGTAAACGGTGTAAAGTCAGTTTGACTGAGCACTGATACCCTCCTGGTGCTCATCTTTAATATCACCAACTGGTCAAAATATCAACTGGTACACTTCAGTTTATGATGGAGTAGAAAAAATAGCATGCTAATACATTCACAACAGTAATGCTAACATGCTAACATGCCGCTTAGCACTGCTAACACGGCTCATTCATTGGATGATACTTTTGTGCAGGTGTCTGTCTCTAAGACTGCTCAGTAATCATTTATGATAAAATTTGATTAATTCTCTAAAAGGTTACTTTGCTTCAGGCTTTAATTACTGAAGTCTTGATTCAGTGTTTTTGTGCAGTAACTGTAAAACTCTCAGAGATGAATAGCCTGCAGATGTTTGCTCTATTTTACCCACAAACAACAAGCTTATGTAGATTTGTAACATTTTTTTAAAAAATGTATCATTTCAGAAACATGTTGAAACAATGAGACTCCTCTCTGGAGACCAACAGTAACTGTAGGTCAGTGTTTTTCTCTGCTGTTGCTATGTGATCTCACCACCACTAAACTTTAAAAATATTAAAAATAAAAGATTTATAGTGGCTTCAGAATTCAGTTTGAGTTTGTAATTTACCTTGAACTGACTGTCTGCAGCGCATCTGTGAAAATCAGGCTTTACACAGTTAAACCATCATGTAACAATGCTAATCAGTTTCTATGCTCAAACAGCTACAATGAAAGACAGTAGGCATAAATCTAACTGAACCATCAGATTAGTGTGGAGAGCACACTTCCTCTAACCAGGTCAGTAGACCCTGCTGTTCTGTTTAACACAAAGAGATTTGCATAGTTGTACTCCTTTCACATTTGGACACACACACACGCCCACATACAAACACACACACACGCACACAAACTCATTCACACACACACAAATAAAAGGCCTACTTTCTCACTGCTGCTGATCATGCAAAAGTGCTGCATTTGCAGGATGACCTCTGCTATACTGTGAGTGTAGCAACACGCAGCCAAACACGAATCGGTATGCATGTGTGCAAGAGAGATTGTGTGTGTGTGTGTGTGTGTGTGTGTGATTGATGACCATGATAGCGATGACTTCACTAAGACCAAAATGTATAACGGTACATCAGCATGATACAGTTTTAAAGGACCAGTTTAGGATTTAGTGGCATGCAGCGGTGTAGTTGCTGATTGTAGCTCCCTTGCTTCACCCTCTCCTTCCTCACATGAAGGACAAACTATGGTGGCCTTATCTAGAGCCAGTGTTTAGTTTGTCCATTCTGGGCTACTGTAGAAATGTGGCAGTTCAAAATGGTGGACCAGTGGCGTCTGTAGATATAAAAGTCTCATTCTAAGGTAACAAAAACATAATTACTCTTATAGTTATGAATATTATATTCCGTTTCTGAAACAGAGCCCCCTAAATCACACACCTGACCACCTTTAAGTCTTAACGTGTAGAAGGAGGAATCAAAATAAGATGTTGAAATATCAAACAGCTCCTTTGTCAGGACCAGTGAGAGGAGTGGACACTGAGATACAGATCTGTGAGAAGGATGTGGCGACGGCTCTGGATGAGTCATATTTGTGTAGTACAACTGACTGCATTGTTTTTTTTCTGTGTAGTTTTTGTTTTCTTTGTAACATGTCATTTGAGTGTCTAGGATTTTGGAGTGATGGTGGCTAACACTGCTCATGTTAACTGTTCAGACTTATTTCTGATGAATGCATCATGATCTGTGTGTGATCAGCTGTGTTCCCAGGAAAGAGCTTCTATATAAATTATTAATGAATCAATAGTGTGTCATAACAACCAGCAACACAACATTTATATTGTATATACAGTAGCAGTAGTGAGTAGTAGCCTCGGCTGACTCATTAAAGTGTCAGATAACACAACATGGAGAAACTGTAAACAACAGAAAAGAGAGAAATTGAAGTAATTGGACAAACAACATTTCTGTCTGCTGAGGCATCACACACACGCGTCTCTTTTAAACTTCCTCTCTTTACCTGTCCACCATTGTGCTGAAAATAGTAACTGGTTTTACCTGTTGGACAATGACAGAGAGTGAGTGTGCCAACAGCAACACATCAACAGTATTGTTGAAGTTGTAGTAACGACTCTGTTCCTATTATTAAAACAGGTTTATCATGTCCAGTAATTAACAATGTCGATGCACGTAAAAATACTTCCCTGTGTTTTGACATAAGGAAGTATTTTTCTTCCAAAATAAATCATACCATCTGTATGCTCTGTTAATGAATTATCTAAATGATTATAAACATCAAGAACACGAAAGGAAACTGTATAGACAATCTTTTTATAGTGTGTATTGTATATAGTAACTTGTAACACCTGCTCCCTGCAGCCGGATGACATGAGCGTGTTCCTGAGTCTAGAGCCATGCTAGCAGCTCTGCAAGGCTGTAATCAGGCACTGCACGGTAGCATGGCAACATGCTCAACTGACAATGCTAACATGTTAACATTTAGCATGGTCACCATGTATTCTGCTCTATTTTAAGAAACCGACAATGGAAATCTTTTGAACAGTGCCTATGTTCTTAAATTGTTACTGTACCTATAACTCCTGCACTTTTTTTTTGCCTATTTTCTCGCATCTTAATATTTTAATATTTTAATGTTTTTCTGTTTAATTTTGTACTGCTTTGTTATTGTTGTTTCTGTCTTTCTTGGCCAGGTCACCCTTGTGAAAGAGGTCTTGATCTCAATGTTTTTGTTTTTATCTGGTTAAATAAAGGTTATAATAATGTGCATTTAGTGTGTTAGCATGGAAATGTATTGTAATTAGCATTAAACACAAAGTACAGCTGAGTTTTGCAGATATTGGACAAGTTTGGCCTGATGATGAGAAGTCAAGCTATCACCGGAGCAAACCTCTGAGGGAAGTCTGAGGCATTTATTGCAATGTTTTCAATTATACAGTAGATCTTACAATTAATTTCCAGAGGTGACATGAATCTGAATCAATTTCCATCCAATAGTTGTTGAGACGTTTCAGTCAAAACTACAATTTCAGAGTGAGTGGATCACCACAGTCATCCTCTGGGCACAATGAATGTACAAAATCTCCTGATAATCCGTCCAAACGCTGCCAAAAACAGACTCACATTAAATTTATTTAAACCTGCTCATCAGGAACTATTTGTGTTAGCTGATTAGTATGAGCTCTGTGACCCTGAACGCATCACTGTGCTCACATGATTTTTGGCTTCACTCAACACTTAAAGGCGTCTTCTGTCTTTACTTTCTGATCATACATTGATGATTTTATTCATTGTCCTTCTGCTGCTTTCATCCCATTGCTTTATGTTTTTATGATTTGTCTTCAGGTCTTGATATAATGAGGGTTAAAGGGTTTTGGCAAACAGGAGCCTTCTGAGAGTCATTTTAGGGAGTGTTTGTTTTTTGTATGTTTCAGTATCTCACATGTCACTGCACACTCTTTTTGGACCCCCCCCCCTCATAGGAATAAAGAAGTGTAAAAGGTCGTGACCCACAGAAGCTGTGTATCCTCATCAAAGTTACTCATAGTAACGCCTTCACTAAGATAAAAATATCCACTAAATGTCAAATGTGTAGTGGAGGATGAATCTGACTTGACCTGGTGCACGTTTACTTCTCTGAGCCAGTTTTTGATCCCTGTCAGAAGACTTGAGTCTGACTCTTCACTCAGTTTTCTTACAAACTCAACAAAGTCTCTGTTGACTCACACTTGACTCATAAATGTTCCTTCCGGTGTATAATATTAAATATAAATGTCTGTTTTTGATGCTTCATCTGTATAAAATGTGTGTAACAGATCTTTGGAGCAGGCTTGATTTGGTTTGGATTAACTGAGCTCACTGCAGCTCTGCATCTGATCATGTCAGGCCCTTCCTTCTTATACAGTACAGGCCTGACTCTCCTTATCAGATGTGGCTTGTGCTACTGAACTGCAGTAGGAGTTGCTCTTCAATATGGTGCAGCTCTAGTTTCAGACCTGTAGCCTCACAGAATCTGTGGGCTGCACCTGGTGTGTGTGCAACCTCAGAAGCAAAATGAAGAAGTGAGATAAATGAGCTGTGAACTACATGCAGAGCAGCCTGCAGAGTCGAGTTAACTGTGTCAAGTTTCTGCTAAAACAGTGTGGTTGTGTGTGTGTTTCTGTCTGTGTGTATGTGTTTCTGTCTGTGTGTGTGTGTGTGTGTGTGTGTGTACATGTACATTTGTGTTTTACAATGAAATGTGCTTGAATTTTGGTTGGTCTTGATTTATTATTAACCCAAAAAAGAGGAAGAGAGATCATCCACGATGCAGAGAACATCAAACAAATTGCAATCATCAGCCCATAACTGTGTGTGTGTGTGTGTGTATGTGTGTGTGTTCATGTGAAAGTGTGCTTAAACATCTTAAAGGAATTATACATTTTTAGATATTTTGCTTATTTTCTAAATGACTCACATTCAAATGAGACGATAAAAAATGAATTTAATCTGTGTGTTGGTTTATTAACGTCTATGACCGTATCATGAATTGGATGTGACTGAACTTCCTTTAGCTAAATACAGACCTAAGTGAAAACTTGGTGCAAAAGAAGACTCATTTGGACTTCCTGTCTTTAACAAGTAAAAACCAAGTCAGAAATCATAAAAAGTCTGCGTGCTCTCAACTTAAAAACACAGCAGGATCAGAGGATTCATGTCCAGTCATGAAACTTATTTATTTCCAGCAGGTTGGACTGCTGTGATGGTCTCTGATGCTGAGCTGTCACTCGGGAAGCTTCAGCTCGTTCAGAGCTCAGCTGCTCGAGATAAAGAAAAGTAAACACATCTCACCGATTCACAGATCTCTGCAGCGGCTTCCAGTGCGTCACAGATTACTAATACTAATATAGCAATACTGCTTGTGTATGAATCTTTTAAGTGGTTAGGACCACATCACTAATCATACAGTATGAATGTTCTCTGCCTTTCACGTCACAGCAGTCTGTGAACTGTTCTAAATTGAACAAAGGAGCAGCATTAAAATAGACTAAAATCAGTTACGACGTGTCAGACGAGGGCATCAGCTAATTTCTGATGTGATATTGCTTAATTAAATTGTCTTTCACACAATGTCCTAAAGCAACAACAAGTGAGTGGTTGGAAATGTTTTGTTTGTTTCTGTGTTGGTGGTTAGGAGGTGGGTTTTAGTAAAGAAGAGTCAGATTAAAGGGGGTAAAGAGTTCAGTGTATGATTGATATTTATAAGTGACAAATGTGTCATGTGGTTATAGAACGGGTGCAGTATACACTGAAACCCACTCCGTATTTAAATTTAATTTCCTGTGTGGAATATGATCTGATGTCAGACCTTTATTTGGACATCTTTTATCTGACCTTTAACATCACCGGGTCAAATCTCTGCCCTTTACTGTTAAAGGAAGCAGGCAGGGTTCACTTCTTCATTCTCGTTCATGTCTTTTCTGTTTCTGTTGTTCGCAGATTAAACTTACTGCTTTCACCGTCTTTAAAGAAAAAAAACAACTATCATGATGCTGTTTATTGTTTTATTTGTGCCGTGTGAGCGAGTTCATGATCACAGAGGTCACTGAAAGGAAAGACCCCTCCCCTCCCCACGCCCTTCAAGATGGAAATGTTGGGGACGGCTTCCGCTGTGACATCCATTTCGAGTGTGTGTGTGTGTGTGTGTGTGTGTGTGTGTGTGTGTGTGTTTAGTTGTTTACTAATCACTTGTCAGGCGTATTTCCTCTCAGTGACCTCTCTGATGTCACACACGCTGACACACTAACATACACATAGTCTCCTTCGATTGAGTGGTTTTCCATTGTCATTGTTGCTTTCAATATGTTACCTCACTTTTAGCCACTAGTGCTTTTGTTTGTCACGACTGTACTCCACATGTGAGTACAGACACGGTATAACTGCACAGGCTCTGTTGCTTCCAGGAAGATCTTTACCTGCTTTGTGTGCTTTGGGTACAGTGCAGGTACATGTAATCTTCCCTCTAACGAGAAACTGAACTTTCTCAGAAAGACATTTTGCGTAACACACGTGATAGTCCTGACACTAAATTACTCATCCCACCTGATTCAGCTGAGCAGAATCAGGTGGGATGCTCATGTTGACGGTTGTTTCTAGATGGTAACCTTAGATTTGCAAAACTCTTGAGAGATTTGTACCTGTTGTTTCTGCGTGGAACAGTTTTCTTTTTTTATATTCAACCCAAACCTTCATCCTTTCCTCAACCTAACCATGTAGTTGTGTGCATAAACCTAACCAACGTGCAACTGAAGTCAGCCAAGTCTAAAAATCGAAAAATATTGCTTCACACAGGACACAGACCTCCACTCTCCTGGGTGAAAGTTCTGTGTTTGACCCATTCAGCCACCACAAACTCTTCTTTATGTGGATTTACTTTTAATATCACTTTACCTAATTTTCTAAAGACTAAAAGAGAAGAATTTGACATTAGATAAGCTGCCTCAGTTATTTTTGCAGTCAGGTCTTGTTTTTATGTTTAGCTCCTGTGGTACTTAGTGTCTGGATATACATTGAAGTTTTATGGCTCATGGTTTAGAGATATCCACTACTGAACAATCACATTTATAAAACTCAAAAGCCCAGCATCTCTCTCCAGGAACAATGTCTCAATTATTCTGGGTAATCGACAGAGCTCATTGTTTTCAAAAGGCCTTTTTTAAAAAGTAGTTCCAGTGAACTGCTCACAGTGAGGTCAGTGTATTGACCTGAATAACAGGGTCATTGTTTCAGGAGAAACACGTCGCTGTTCAGTTGTTAAATTTCAGTTGTCAAAGTTTGTCAGATCAGTTTGTGGACGGGTTCAGCTTTGGTCATGGTTAGATAAGAAGCATGCCTGCTTAAAATAAAAATGTGTTAATGTCATAAATGTAGGCCAGTTGTTTATGACCATCCTCCACTGTGACCACACACCCCGACTTTCCACTGTGCCATTTCAACGTTGAACTCTGTCGGAAGAACACAGACCACTGCCGACATTAAAATATCTCCAAGTGCGAGATAGTGTTAGCTTCCATTACAGTGTATCATTTGTTGGCGGTTTTCTTTTTCCGACACAATGACAGTGGTGCTTCGACGGCGGAGGTGGCCGCTGCCTTCTTTCTGTGTTTTCACCATCTTAATACATGCTGATCTTAAAATGCTAATGATGGGGTGCTCATTTCATGAAATATGTGACAACAGACTTGTTTTGTTATGCCAGTGCAGTGACGTGACGTGATGTTTAACTGAAAATACACTTCATGTCTTTCCGTAGTAGTCCCATGCTGCAGGGTAGTGGATGCTGGTGACGTGTCACTCGTCACACAAGTATTTACACTTTTGATAATATCAGGTGCTTTGGACAAAATTATTCATCAAATATCTTCTATCTATCTATTCTTCTATCTGTGTTATGTTTTCAAAAATCCTTCTCTGAGGAAGTGGAGTTTCCGTTGTCACTGTACTATCTGCCCCGCTGTCTCTGACCGACTACACTTATGACTGAGGTCTGTTTCAGGAGTGACACAATGTGAATGGGTATTTCCTCTCAGAGAAGTGGGCAGACCTGCAGTACTACATTCTGGTAGATGTGTGAAGTCATCTCCTCTTATTCGTGAGCCTTTGTACCTTTCATTTTGTCTCCATCTTTGTTGCTCAGTGTCGTGGTGTTTCCTTACAGACCACCCATCAAACAAACAGCGTGGGTGGGGGCTCAGTTTTTTTTCCTTAGATTTTCTGATGATGTTTGACTTACTGTATTGTCTTTGTTTGCTGAGTGACTGTCACTCAAGCTGCTCAAGCTCACTACCAGATCCTTGTTATGCTTATAAAGACTCATAAAATGTGTCATTAATGTCTTATTTAACTCGAAGATCTTTTGTAAACTGGAAGTTGAATTAATCGGAGTTACAGTAAGTTACCTCAGCCTCTGGTTGAGAGTGATACATGTATAATGTGAACATTTTGTGACTCAAATAAATGAGACGAATGAACAAAAAATAGCTTGCCAAGCTACAGAGATAGTGGACAATAAAGCATAAGGTGCTCCCAAACAGTTACCATAGAAATGGGCTGCCAGTTTTACTGTCTGTTTCTAACGAAGCTGCAAACTCTCTGAAACTGAATTTTAAACATGACCACGGTCTTTAAATATCTGAAACTTTAACCTCAACTGTCGCCTCACTGCAGACAGAAAATATAATATTCACATTCAGAGATGAGTAAAATAATGCTGATCTCATGTTCCAACCAGCTAAAATAAATGTACCTGGATTACAGTGTCAGTGACACTGCTGATCTCAGCCCGAGAGATGAACTTTTAAATTAATATATGTCATATATATGTATAAATATAAATATCTATATATACAGTATATACATATACATATATATGTGTGTGTGTGTGTGTGTGTGTATGTATGTATGTATGTATGTATGTGTGTATATATATGCGCACTATATACTATATATACTTGCACATTTTGTTGACTCTTTACTGTATCCTCCTTGTGAAAAAGACTTTTAATCACAATATCTGGATAAAAGTACAAAACAGTCAGTGTGGCCTCAATGTTTGGATGAACTGTGTGTGTGTGTGTGTGTGTGTGTGTGTTTTATTATGTAGCTGCATTGCAGGACAGTACTGCAACAGAAAATCAACTTGGAGCCATTTATAAAATATTTCTATGTAAATTAAATTATGCTTTTAAATAGTGTGAATAAACAGAGAGAAGTGACACCTTTCTCTGTATTCACGCTTTTAAAGGTCATCAAGTGCGTGTGTGCATGTGAATACATGTTGTATGTGTGTGTGCGTGTGTGTTAGCGTGAGCTCCCGTGCATGTATTTCTGAGACTTTTATGCCATAGAGTGGGCTGTGTTTTGCACTTCACTGATCTGGACAGCAAATATGCAAATGAGGCTCTGCCGGCACTCAAACACACCACATTTACAAAGCGCTGTCTTCAAAAGAGTTTTCAGTTGCACTGTAAAAAATAATAACCTGTGTGTTTTTTTTCTGTGTTCAGGCACGAAACAAGCAGAATGGAGAGCTGGCAGCCATCAAGGTCATCAAGATGGAGCCAGGTAAGAATTTTTATTTCAACATTTCTGCAATATAAGATACTAAAATGTGCCCTGAAAGATTTTCTACCTCTGCCCAAGACAAAGATAATAAAAGCAGGTTTCCAGCCTGTGATAGATTCTCTGAGCTTCATCTTGTGAAAGTGCCTAAACTTGTTTTTAATGCAACACAATTACTAGCTCTCATACTTATGATTCCATTATGGGAGCTTTCAACCAAACATTACACTGCAGTAAGAGCTAAGAGGCCGAGCTGGGCACACACGTATACTGAGAAAGGAGAGAGAGAGTCACAGTCACATAAATCATGCAAATCAAAGCCGTTAACATTAGACTGCACAAATAACCAAAGTAAACATGCTGCAACAGCACTCAGTTATACCCCCAACAGTTTGATAGCACAGATCATTTCCCACAACTGTTTGTGTAACCGGGTATTATAATTAGTCTGAATTTTTAAAATAAGAGACTCCATTGACTCATTCAGTGTTTCAGCTTATTATTAAAGCTGCACTATGGAGAATGTAAGTAACATTCCTTCTCATGTATACTTTATCAGATTAAAGTAGCAGATTCATTCTGTAACTAATGCAACAGTTAAAAACTGCAGTCTGAAATAAGGCATACGCTGAACGTACAGCTTATAATGTGAAAATAACAATCAAAACAAAACCAATTCATTACACCTCATGTTTTACTTTGAAAGGCAACATCAAACCACAAAACAACAAAACAATAATTTTAACTTCTGGTGTCTGGCACAGTCATAAATTACAGAGCTCCTAAAGTCCGGAAAGACGTTGGGTGCTCTGTAAGAAATGGAAACTTCACTCAACTTTTTATTTTAACCCTTTAAACCCCACTGAGGGGGGGCAGTCACAGTCACACTGTGGATCAACATGGATCCAAACAACAGAACTTTATTTTAAAAGTCCAGTGTGTAGAATTTAGTTGCATTTAGTGGTCCAATCACTGCATTGTAATCTCCTCACATCACCCTCACCTTCCTAATGTAAAGGAGAAACAACACTTTAAGGACCCTGTTTAGAGTCAGTATTTAGTTTGTCTGTTCTGGACTACTGTATAAATAAGGTGTTTCAACATGGCGGCCTCAATGAAAGGGGACCCTCTCCCACTGTAGATATAAAAGGATATTTTTTAAGTAACAAACATAAAAATATTCTTATTTTCAGGTGATTATACATGCATCAAAACATAGTTATGAATATTATATTCCATGTTTGCCTTATTCTGAAAATAGAGGCCCCAAATCTTACACACTGTACCTTTAAGTTGTTTGGTCTCTATATGTAATAATAAAACTCAAAAAACTGGATGCATTTTCAGGGAAGCAGCACATAATATAACAGCTGAGTGAGAATCTGTCAGTGTTTATGGTGACATATGTTTATGGTGGAGAACATACAGAGCACATTTATCTGTTTATTATTAATAATAAGAGGAAATGGTTTACATTTTACCACTTCCTGCTATTTGGAGCGACCAAAGGTCCAAAGTTGCTAACCATAGCTTCTAAACTTCAACTAATACTTTCTTTAGCCTCATCGATAACACCTCTTTCTTTTGGAAAGATTCTTGGCTTTAAGGAATGGAAACTGAAACTGAAGAGGGAGGCCAGTGTTCTGCTGAAATCAACTCCTAACTGGTCAAAAGAGTTTTATTACAAACAGTTAGCATATTAGCATGTAGTGTGTACCTGCTGTCTACCCCTTTGCTGTATGTAAAGTGATGAAAATAATAAATATGTCTCCTGTCTCTCTGTCTCATTCCACAGAGGATGATTTTTCTATCATCCAGCAGGAAATCGTCATAGTAAAGAGCTGCAAACATCCCAACATAGTGGCATATTATGGCAGCTACATACGGTAAGCCGTCTGTGTCTGTGTTTCCTCTCTCTCTTAGATACATACTCTGTTAGATACAGTCATTAACTTCTCTCTTCAATCTGCAGATCTAATAAACTGTGGATCTGTATGGAGTTCTGTGGAGGAGGCTCCCTGCAGGATGTCTACCATGGTGAGACCGTGTGTGGCTAATGTTTGAAGAACCTACCATAAGGAAACTGCCTTCATTGGTTTATAGTTTTTAATCATCTAATTAAAAAAATCTAATTGTTTGACTTTTGATTGATCTACAAAACAAAGAGCTCTTCAGTGCTTCCAACATGGTCCTTCAAACAGACACATAAAGTATAACATCTTAAATTGTTAAAGAAAAAACACTTAAATTAAAGCTGGTCAGTAAATGTTTTCATATCCAAATTTACAAAACTTTACTGCACTGTACTGTACTTTACTGTAATTCTCCTTTAATCCTCCATTTAATGATTTCTGAGTCTGAATTTGAGGCTTTAACACCAGTTATAAAATATTCAGTCCTCAGTACAGACATACTAAACAATATGCAAAACATCCTGTAAAAAGATCAATACAAATGTTACTGTTTAATGAACTTTGATTGCTTAATTTGCCCTTTTCCAGTCATGACTCAGGTATGTAGACTGTGAACGCTGCTTCTGAATCATTAACAATAAACTGTGTTCCACAGTGACCGGTCCTCTGTCCGAGCCACAGATTGCCTACATCTGCAGAGAGATGTTGCAGGTAAAGTCACACTGGTTACTTCCTCACAATTAACTGCTCATAATGTGAAACAGTGTTGACAATGTTCAAGAGACAAATACGCTCTTCTGTTTGTGAGCAGGGTCTGGATTACCTGCATGCACAGAAGAAAATCCACAGAGACATCAAGGTGAACATGTCTGACAGTGATGTGACACTTTTACTTTTGTGTTTACTTGCATTACTTGCAGTTTACTCTTGCATTAATTTGTTGTGAAGCACTTTAGATGAAACTTTAAGATTACTGTTGGATAATCAGGGTCAGTGCAGGGGCATCAGCAGCAGCAGAGAGTAAGATGTAAACAGGCTGCGCTGAAGTCAGGGTTTGACCCATATCTGTTCCTGAAGAATAAAATAATCTTTATATTTGTCACTGAAGCAGCTGGTAGACAGTTTAAAATTGAAGCTTACTGATGCAGCAGAAAATTAGCAGGTAATTAAAAGAAGACACTCAGTGCACTGCTACAATATTCCCATCAAATGAACTTTTAGATTTAGCACATTTCTGACTTCCGTCCTGTGTGGGTTCAGTAAAGATCACTGAGTGGGTAAAGAGGAGTCTTTGGATGATAAGATGTTTTTCTGTGGTTGTGTCTGTGTTGATGTTTGTCTCCGCCTCTTTTGCCTCCAGGGTGCCAACATCCTCCTCAACGATCAGGGCGAGGTCAAGCTGGGTAGGTGGATGTATGCACTATCTGCTCTGTTCTGCTCTGCTCTGCACCGGTGTGGTTAAAATGAGTCACTCAGCTGCAAGAGTGATGGCTCCGTTAACGCATCTCTGCTGCTTCGTTTGTACGTTATTTTAGCACTGAATGAGCCTCCATGGTGTTTCCCACCGCCTGATAATTTATGTTGTGGTGGTCGTAATTCAACTTTAAATATTCAGCTGCAAAACGTTTCATTCAGAAGCATAATTCTGCTGAGGGCAGTAATCTTCTTTTTTGATATGATTTTCCTGTGAATACATCATTTTAACTCAGAAATGAAGAATGCTAAAGAAGACCTGAGGGATATTATGATATATTAGGATATTCCCTCATGCATTCTGCACTCTGAAATAAACAGTACAAATACAAATTTTATTAATATTAGTGGCCTTGATTTTAAAATGATTACTGTCTCTCAAGTCTCTCAAGACTCACAGAAACCTGTCTTGTAAGTTCCAACAGCGACGTAAGAAAATTAAGAATGAGTTATTGTGGTTATTGTTTATATTTTGGTTTCCTCTGTTGTGTAGCTGACTTTGGGATCTCAGCTCAGATCACAGCCACTCTGGCCCGGCGGATGTCCTTCATAGGGACGCCATATTGGTAAGGTCAAAACCCAGAAATATATATATATATATATATATATATATATATATTAATTTAACTAGTTTTTATGTTTCAACTCAGCCAATGGGATGATTTCTCTTCAGAGCAGCTTTGACAAAAAGCTGCAGTGTAACTTTAGATCTGTACTGCTGGTTATACACAGTGTCTGTGATATTAAAATCACTTGTTGCTGTTCTCCTCCTGTCCTCAGGATGGCACCAGAGGTGGCAGCAGTGGAGATTAAAGGTGGCTACAATGAACTATGTGACATCTGGTCTGTGGGCATCACAGCCATAGAGCTGGCAGAGCTGCAGCCACCACTGTTTGATGTTCACCCACTGCGGTAAATGCACACTGAAAGACAACGTTTGAGCATGTGTACACCTCTGCATGTACACACGGACACAAATATGATTAAAGATTCATGTTCACTGATGGGTCTTGTTATGTTTCATATAAAACATGGACACAGTGTTTCCACCACCCACACATCTGACAAACTGTCTGTATGTTTATGCATGTTATCGCTGGTTTTGCACACACAAAAACAAACTCCCCCTCCTGACTGTGATGAACTGAACTGTGGTTATGGTTCAGTGTGCAAACTGAATGTGTCTGCTATACGACAGACAGGCCTGACTGCGGTCTAATGTGTTGTTTCCTGTAGGGTCCTGTTTCTCATGTCCAAGAGCGGCTACCAGCCTCCTAAACTGAAGGACAAGTCTAAATGGTAAATAATGCACTCTTATACGTCATATTTAATCAGAGGAGTAAATGGTTCATACAATATCAGTCAAGCTGTTGTCCATCTCCTGTCTGCAGGTCCTCCTTGTTTTATAACTTTGTAAAAGCCATGTTGGTGAGGAACCCAAAGAAGAGACCCGGCGCCTCCAAGATGCTCTCAGTCAGTACTGCTCACATACGCTGCTGTTCAGGTTTATACAGTGTACTATGTGAATTTATAAGAGAAGACAATCTGTCAGTTGAAGTTCATCATGAAGCTGGAAATCATTTTTGGCTAATTATTTGATATGAAGAATGGGGGACACTTTGTAAGAGATATTTAAAACTTAAAGGAGCTTTAACTGATATTTTTATGATAGCAATGCATCAAATGACAACGTGAAAACAATGTGAAAGGTCCATAGTGATAAACCTGCAGAGAATTATCACTTAAATCTGCAGGTCTTCTCTCAGATTTACAGAGCTTTATAATTTCAGTTCAGGCCCAACTTTACTGTTTCTGATTCACTCTCACTGCTTTCATAGTGTTGTGTTTAGCTGCAGGAGGCAGCTATTCTTAGAGAAAAACCTGAAAGCCCTGTACAGTACCTGCTCAAACAACAGACAGACACAGCTGGAGAACATGATGGATCATTTAGCAGCTAAAAAGTCAGACATTTCCTTCAGGAGCTGGGAGAGACAAAAACAGAGCTGAGAGAGTGAATATTGGACTGTTTGTTAACAACTTAAACATACCAACTAATAAGGTGATGATATGTCAATGTTGTGTTCACAACCTGTTTCTGCTGCCCTCAAGTGGCCAGAAAAACAGTTACTGCAGCTTTAAAACAGTAATATCTACTGACTTCCAGTCCCAGTCTGGTTTGCACCTCAGTCTCTTCCTCTTGTAAACTTTGTCTTTATTTGAACTGGACTGAGCTGTAGTAATATCTTTCTCTGTCCTTTGCTTCTTGTGTCTTCTCTCCATCTCATCCCTCTCTGCAGCACATGTTTTTGACCCAGCAGTGCCTGAATCAGGAGCTGACCCTGGACCTGCTGGAGAAGTATCGAAATCCTGACAAACTGAAGACCCACATGGTGACAGAGGACGATGAGATGGAGGTATGGCCTAAACCTAAGCAGAAAGTTTGCATATGTCTCTCTTAATTATGGATTATTTCATGTATTATTTCAACACATTACATAATTTTTTAAGTCTTAAAATTATTTTTTAGCTCACTGGTGGTCAGGATATCTAATCTCTTTCCCACTTTCTCTTCTACCTCTTTTATTTAAGGTGGTGGTGCCTGGATCTTTAAAGAGGATTCAGTCTATCAATAAACACAACCAGGCAGAGCGGACAAACTCTGACATAAGCTGTAAGAAAACACACGCACTCTTGAACTATTATGAATGTTATCAAATTGAATACATCATATTTTGCCATGGTGATGAGTTTTTAAAAAACATCTATGCTTTCATAACGTGCAGTACATCAGAGTAATCAAAAATAATACTAATAATTCAATCATGTTTTATATCAACATTTTTATTCCAACAGTTTAGTGATTCATGACAGCAAAACAGGAAATTTGACTCTTTATCTGTTGAAGAAAATGTGCCATAATTCAGCAAAAGTAGACGGTATAGAATCTACAATCCATGCACACACAGGAAATAAGAAAGTCTGTTTATAGAAACATGAACCATTACTAATAGTGTATTTATATCCATTTAGAGAGAGAAGATAATATTCCTATTCACCTGTGCCTACTCGCCTTAATGAATAATTTTCTAGGCCATTACTTCTGTTCTCAGCACTTCATCTTCATTTAAGCTGTCAGGAATACCAAAGATGTCTGAATATATTCCAGGCATCGCATCGTTTCACTCATCCAGCTGTCTTGGCACATTTGTTTCATCCGTGTTCCTCTGTAGCTTGTGGATGATCATAGTGCTGGTGAAGGAATACACGTTTATTCAGCCATTAGTCTTGTTGAGGTGTGTCTGGATTAGACATTTTGGAAAATGACTGAAATGATAATGTGAAAAGTGTCATTGTGTTAAATCTTTTTATTTGTGTCTGCTCAGTGGAACAGATCTATACTCGGAGGCCTATGAGGAAAGGGTCACCAAACGCGACGGTAAGCTAATCACACATTTAACGTTAGGAGAAGACTTCTTGGACATACAGCACCTCATGCTGTCAGACATGTACATATGTAGCCGGTCCATTCTCTGTGACTGTGTGAAGGAATGACATGAAGACAGAGCAGACAGAGGGGGTGTTTTACTGTTCTGACTGAGGAAGATGGCACAAATTCACAGGAGTGTCAAAAGTTACACAACAAAAATACACCTAAGAAAATAAAAACTCCCCAAAAGAAACATACATACGAGGAAAATAATAAAATGAGAACAGAGATGTGTTATTATTACACTCCTTTTTATACATCTATTAGTTTATCCTCATTGACTGTAACCTGTTTTATAAATATTGGTGTTTTTTTTACAGTTATCACCTTCACTGGGATCAACCGGCAGTAGCAAGAGTCCAATGAGGTAACAGGATCACAGATCATCATCATCATCATCACAGACGTGGACAAAAACTAAAGAAGATATCTAACCTCTCTTCTCTCTTTCTGTCACAGGGATCAGGACACAGACTCAGACGATGACTATGATGATGTGGATATGTAAGAAAACATCACACAGTTTCAGTCCATGTGTAACAAAATACCACAGCATCTGAATGATTCATTTGATCACATGAAGCCATTTCATTGATTGCATTGACGCTTTCTCTCTCTGCCTTTGGTCCACCTCAGCCCTACAATACAAGCTGCCAGGTTAGCTGAATAAACACAAACTCACATCTGTATTAATGTGTATTTGCATCATTAACACTGCAGACTGAACCAACACTCTCTCTGCCAACAGCTTCATCATGACAGCTGATGACATCCCACCTCCACTTCCTCCAAAGGTGATTACTGAGAGGACAAGGAACAAATAAATGAACCCATACATGAAACATGTTTTTTATATGTGTGTTTATTAAAGTAATGAGGCTGTGTATTTGATGCCAAAGCCATGTTGAAACAGTCTTTACATCCTCTTTACATGGACAAAAATGAGTGAGCATTAGGAAGTTTAGCTCAACATGTCTTTATGTTTCTGTGTGTGCAGCCCAAAGCACGGACCAGCTCAGAGGAAAGCATGGCAGGAGAGGACGATCGGGCGAGGAAACCCTGCTCTCTTTACGCCCCCTCCCCTCTCATCAGGACCTCCAGTGGGACGCATGTCCGACCTACGCCACAGCCACGTTCCTCACGACACTCCGGTGAGCTGCCTCCCCTTTGTATTGTACTCAAGAGGCACGGCCACAATGCTAAAGGTTGAAATGTGAATGAACACAATATAGCAATGAGCATGAATAAGTATTTGCTTTTATACAATATTTAGAAATCAAGAATGTGACATCAGTGTGTCCACTTTCATCACCAAAAAAGGGCTAATTATCAGTCCAGAACATAGTTTTTAGCTGCTGTGGGAGATTTTTCAACTACGGAACAAAGAAAATACATGTGTTTATTGTTTTTGTATATGAATGAAGTGCAGATGATATCACACAGTTTCTTCTTGTGTGTTCATGTGTGTGTGTGATCCAGACCCCATGTCCTTACCTGTCCAGTTGAATGAAAACCCAGCAGACCTCATTCCTCCTGAGCTCCCCCCTAAAGGCATACGCAGACGGCAGACACCATCAAAGGTAGAACAGAAGATAAAAAAGTCAAAGAGTGCCTCTACACAACCTGCTGGAATATCAGGGGAAATATCCCCAGATGACAGGAATTGTATTAAAATAAGAGAAAATAGAAGAATGAAGAGATGAAATTCAATTCAGGTGTAACAGGAATGAAATGTTCAGTTTATGATTACGAGTCACAGAAGCTAATATTCAGCTGTAGATAAAGACACACGTCTTTCCATTTCCTTTTCGATTATCCACATCTCCTCTCCTTCACAATGTTCACGTGTTGATGGATGACACACTCATCACAAGGTTTTCCTTTTTGTTCGTAGCACCATGCTGAGTGCGCCAGCCCCGTCATGAAGAAACCTCCTGTGAGTTTCTATCGCTTTGCCAGAAGTTCTTCACACTTCATATCAGCTCCACCGCTGAGTGTCTGACATGTGGGGTGGTGTAGATGTTTCACGTGTGTGTACAGTGTTATCAGAGGGAATAGATTAAATTCAGCAGGCTCCATATTTATTATAAAATCTTGTATTTCTGAAATTATCATTAAAAAATTCAAGAAGACTTTTTTCCTTCTTTTGTGAGTACTCGATAATAATTTTAATGCCAGTACTTGAATATGGAAATTACTTCAAATGCCCATCCCTAATATGTCATTCGGGTATCATCATGTACATCATGTAGTGACTTGATACAAAATGAAAGATTTAATGTCCTCTCTCTCTCTCTCTCTCTCTCTCTCTCTCTCTCTCTCTCTCTCTCTCTCTCCAGGTCTACTTTAAAAAGATCTTCCATGGCTGCCCTCTTAAAATAAACTGCTCCACGACCTGGGAAAACCCAGCTACCAAAGGTGATATCATTGAATAAAGCACACAGTGAATTCACTCATGCTCTCTCACATCCTATCAGACTTGTGTTTTATCTGTCTGACCAGCTTGTGTGTCTTCTCTCTACCTCAGACCAGCATCTGATCCTGGGGGCAGAGGAAGGAATTTACACCCTGAACCTCAATGGCTCAGAGGCCACGATGGAGCTGGTAGAACCTTTATCTAATTAATACAGAGCTACATCAGTGTTTTACAAATTTTGTGTTGGAGATAGCAGATGTGTTCCCCAGAATGACTGGTTTAGTTGTTGTTAATGTTGTTCCAGAGTCCACGCTTGATCAGAGGCTCAGAGCTCTGTCGCAACAAAAATCACTTGAAAAATGATTAAAGAGCTTTTGAAAGAGACACTGGAGCAGTATGCCAGCAGTGAATGAATGGATGTCTTCTCTTTTTCTTTCAGCTGTATCCTGGCAAGTGTACGTGGGTCTACACCATTAATAACGTCCTCATGTCTGTATCAGGTAAATAAAAAGAGTTAAATACCAAAAAAAATAACTAACTTGACGCTTGAATTATTCCTTTAAATGTCTCTTTTTAACTCAGGGTCTTTCTTTAGACTTTCACAGTCTATCAACAGTTGTCATTTTACTGATCAAAATCTGGATAAAAAGACCACATGTATTCATTCAACATGTATGTACAGTGCATGTGGACACGTGATCGTATGAAGGAAGCCACATGTTGCAAAATGTGGAGCACATGTGGAAATCATGGCACATGGGACTTGATGTGGGCTTCACACATTTTACTATGAAAATGTTCTAAAACCACACGTCTCCCATGTGCAAACCACATGTGTCCCACATGTTTCCAGTGTGATTCTGCACATGTGATATTCATGTGGTTTTTCTGTAAGGAGGAAGTGACCTAATTTGGTGCTAAAACTGGATGATTCAGTGGTTTTATTTCAAACTGCGTCTGATTCTGTGATTACAGGTAAATCATCACAGCTTCACTCCCATTCACTGAAAGAGTTGTATGAACAGGCTCGGAAAGACCAGAGGATGGTTGCCTTGCCGACTCACAGACTGTTACCAAGGTAACACTGGACTGTATTTTCTGTCACTCTATGTCTCTTGTTTGGTTTGACAATTTTGTCCCAGAAAACCAAATCTGCTCATGACAGGTAATAACTATATGATCTATTTTGTCTTCAGGAAATGTGCGGTGACGTGTAAAATACCTGATACCAAAGGCTGCAAGACCTGCGCAGCTGGTGAGACAGCATGCAAAAATAAATAATCAGTCATGTTTTATCACTTTTATTATACATATTATTAAAGCTGTGCATTCATTTCCTGCACTGCCAAAGTGTGTGCATGTGTGTGAGTGTTAGACGCTCTCCTTTAAATGGCTTTTGGCATAGTTTGAAACCAATTTAGCTGCACGCTAATTTTAGATTTTGAACTACATTAAGAAAACTGAACAGAGGGATGAAGATGTCTGTACAGCAGACACTTTTACAGTGTTGATCGGTTTAGAAAGATAACCAACTAAAACTTATATTACGTATTGTGTCTTGTCTCCTGTAGCAGGTAACCTGCAGCGAGGCTGTGTGTTCCTGTGCTGTGGTCTGGAGTCCAGTGTAGTGCTGCTGCAGTGGTACGAGCCCATGCACAAGTTCATGCTCATTAAGGTATGTATATTTTAAAAAAAGAGTTCTGTGCTCAAATATTTCAGTAGTTCAAGGCTTCTTCAATCAAATCCAGGAAATACAAAACTTCAACACTTTTCAGTAGGATACATTTCACTACCCATTACAAATCTCTACATCAGAGGATCACACTACTTCTGAGGAAACTTTGCTAACAGCCAAACATCAAACAAGTGCAACAACTCAAGACAGTCAGCTAATATTACTTCCAACAAATGTTTTGCTGCATCTTGCACTGAAGGTCATATATTAAGGGGTCCTATCACTTGCTTTTGTAATCATGGCCGATTGCTCGGACTCCAGTGGGTTAAAAGTGAGCAAAGAGGAACATTATATCATACTGTGATGGAGGAAAACCCATGAATGTTGAACAGGATTTTCATTATGAAAATACAAAAACATATGTTGAGATGATGTATAGTGTGTCGTCACGGCTCATCTTTGTGACTTGTCTTTCTATTTTTACCATTTTTATTGGACTGTTAACACTGACAGCAGCTAATAAAATCACTGCTGGCAGAGAAATAAAGCATTTTATGGCCACTATTAAATTTATTTTAACCATAAAATCATTACGGTTTTGAGAATAGACTCATTGCTTCCCTCAGTTACACACCATGCTGTGGCTTAAATGTTGCAGGTTTAAGTGTCCTTGAAGAAAACACTTAACCTGTCTGCTTTGTTTTCTGCTCGATGTGAGATCACAGCTAAAGACCCGAAGACGTTTAAAAGGAGATTAAACTCTTGACTTACACCTTCCCTATTTCATGCTTGCAGCATTTTGATTTCCCCCTGCCTAACCCTGTGCGAGTGTTTGAGATGGTGGTGGTGCCCCAGCAGGAGTACCCACTGGTGTGTATCGGAGTCTCTCGGGGGTCAAGCCCCAACCTGCCAGTCATTGTAGAATACATCAACCTCAACTCCAACACATCCTGGTTCACCAACTCCGGCCTGGGTAGGTTCATACCGCATTTACAACCATTACAATGGCTTCAGAATAAAACAATAAACACAAAACTATGATCTGAATTACCAGAAAACTTTCTGCTTTTTGCTTTTGACGTTGTCGTTTTTGTTGTTGATGGAGTTATTGTTGTTGTGTGTGTGTGTTCTTACAGAGAAACCTAGCCCAGATGTAGTTCAAGTAAACCAGTTGGACAGTAGCTCACTGCTCGTCCTCATAGAAAGTAAGTAACACAAGTTTTATTTAACATTGCTCATTAATATTCACAATTTCTCTGACATTATATAGACATGCACATAACAACACAAATATGTGATCATTACTAACATTGAGAAACACCGTAGATGTTGCATGGATAATGTGTTGGGTTGCATTAGATTGTCCATGTGTTTATGTGAAAAGTCACATATTATGCAAAATGCACGTTTTCATGTCCCTGTTGTGTCTAGAGATTAACAAAATATGAACAAAGACCATCCTCTCCTTTTTTTCATGCTCCATCTATCAGGAAATGTTCCAGTGTGTGTGGTCCGATTGGCCTCGTTTTATGGGGCATATTGCAGATTGTACCCACCCTGTTACAGCACAGAATATCATTGATTCATGATATCTATTATGGTATTACTGGGTCACATCTTTGCAGCAGCTTCTTGTACGGAGGTAGAAGGTAGAATTTCAATTTTGCAAAACATCAACAGGCAGATCTAACGTCCAGGTTTTTAGGCTTTTGTTTCCAAGATCGGTACAATACCAGAAAAAAGACTGTCTGGCAGAGACTTTCAGTTCTGCCCATAACTGTGTTGATGTGAACTTTGCATTATGTTTTGTCCATGTTGTGTCTGGCTCCATATTTCCACATTGATGTAATCAGTGGTATTCACACTCAGCTTCTCTCCTCCAAAGGGTCGGTACATATAGTTGGTCTGGAGGGGGAGGTGAAGAGCAACAGGCCTCCGCCACATGACACCACCTTCTCTCATGATATTGAGTCTATAGGTGAGAACATCCAGTGACAATCCAGTGGGGCTTCATATTGTACATGATTAGAGCTCAGCACTAACTCTGTCTGTCTTTCTGTCCAGTGTATATTGAGGACACACTGCTGGCAGTGTGGCGTCACGGCTGGCAGAGAAGAAGACATGGTTTCAGTGAAGTGCTGGAAGAAACCACCGACCCCAGGAAGATCTACAGGCTGGTGCAGTCAGACAAGTACGACATGTTTTCACTCACTGCTGTGGTGTTAATGTCTGCTTGCTTAGATTCTCTGTTGATAAAATAGTTTCTGCAGGCTTGGATTTCCTCGTCTGTTCAGACTGTTTGTTGCTACTGCCAACTAATCAGCTCAGCTTCTGTTTGTTACAAACAAATTGGAAATGTAAAACACATCATTCTGTCTGTTTTCCCATGAAATGTTCACAGTTTTTAAAATAAGAATAAGACTTTCCAGCCATGCTAGCAGCTCTGTGAGCTCTGTGTGCTTGACCTCCTCTGACCTCCCTGACCTTCTCACTGCAGGATGGTCGTCTTAGAGACGCGTCAGACTGATGACCAGTCGGGGTTGTCCAACCTTTACGTCCTGGAAATTGCTGAGAACTACGTCATGCTACCCTGAATGTCCTGTCTGCTGTCAAAGGGCATCATGGGAAACTCCCAACTCCACTTCTACATGAATGCCTCTACCCGGGACTTTAATCTGTCTTCATTAACTTTGACTGGCATGGATACACCACAGTATTTTATTTTCTAATGGGACAAGAGGAGAAGGAAGGAAATGATGGAAGGACGTTGCAAATTCATACTGAAGATCATTGTGTTGTAGCCTTTATCCCTCAGTCTTGGGGAGTGTGCTCTTATTTATGCTAATTTCAACTTGGTTTGTGAGATCCAGAACAATCTCCAGAATCCAGACAACTGAGAAAACCTGAACTGAAAGTGAAGGAAGGTCCTCCTCTGACACTAAAGGAGGATCTACTTTTTTCTGCCACAGTATTGTCTCACAGCAGCGGCAGCAGCCGCTTGCAGTGACTAAAATATATGGCTTTCCTGAAGATACCACGTACAAGCATAAAGGACTGAAGCGTAGCAGCACTGCTGTTGCTCATGCTGTGTGTTTTGTAACCTGAGTTTGTATGTCAGTGTTGGATCAAAGATACGCACTCCTGACTGCCGTTACACTGTAATAAAGTTAATTACAACAAGATGAGGTGAACTGTATTGACTGAGAGGAAATGGAGCAAATCGTTTACCGTTAATGAAAGGTGAGAGTTAATTAAATAATGTCTGAAGACCTCTGTTAGTGTGTTTAGATGGCGTGAGTGAGGAGCTGTGGTGTGTTCACCTCTTAATGTGTGAATGTGCTGCTATGAGGAGACAATGTGTGATATTTTAACTTACTCACAGCCTTATAGCAGTGAATTGTTCTCAATTCGTTCCTCACTGCCTCATGAAAAAGTACAGAAGGAGATTAGTGCTGGCACAGATTGTATTTGATCTGCAGGAATCTGTCATGCTCATGCTGAATGTAAAACAAAGCATTTGATAATAAATGAATGCAGTTCAGCCTACTGAAGACAAATGTGGAGGCATGGAGGTGTTGAAGAAACAGTAAATTTAAATTTATAGTCAATAATATTTGCAAATAATTTCATGCCACTTTAGATTGTACATTCCAGATCTTTCATTTGAATTAATTTATTCCGGAAAAGTAATTTTATTTTTTAATATTTTGCAGATCAATGTGAGCATGACAGTGTCAGATCTCTGCAATTCACATGAAGGAAGCTGTAATCTGTTTCCATAAAAAGAGTTTTTCTGTTAAATAGGTCGCAGTAAAAGTCCTGTTATAGTTTTTCATGCTTAAAGTAGCACACTTGATCTTTAAGGTGGTGCTGTTGTCACTGGGAGGATAAATGAGGGATAAGTGAAGCAAATTGTCCGGGGCCGGATGCCCTCTCTTTACCCCCCGACACATTAGTGGGAGTGCGCAGTGCCAGGCCGGGCCAGCAGCAGCAGCAGTCGACGCATCATCGCACGTACTTTACGCACACTGGATGAACGGAGGCAGAGACCCGGTCGAAGATGATGCTTACACCGGCTGAGAAGGGCTTTCTGTCGGGGTGCATCTATGAGGTAGCAGTGGTATAGTCGCCGGTACTGGTGTAAAATGCACTGGAGCAGACCGGGTGTGCTGGTCGGCCTAGCTGAGCTCGGCTGCTGCTGCTCGCCTTCGCCTCTCCCATTTCTATTCTAGTACTTTTTATTGTAGCTTTATTATTTCCAGGTCAAAATCGCAGTTTCCTGTGCGGCTTGTTTGTACTAAAAATGGCCGGAGATGGCGGCGCTCTGAAGGATATCAATGAGATTAAATCCCAGTTCCGGACCAGAGAGGGCTTCTACAAACTGCTCACCCTCTCGGACTCCCAGCAGCGGGGCGGGCTGCCGCGGGGTCCGTCCGCCGGAGCCACGCTGGGCCCAGGAGCTGGACCTGGTCCGATACCCGGCGGAGGGGTCGGGCTGCTGCAGGGGCCCGGGGCTGCCGCCGCCGCCGCTGCCGCTGCCGCCGCCTCATCCTCTTCCAATGCCGCAGCCAACTCCTCTCCGGCGGGCTTCCTGCCTCCGGTCCGGGTCTCTATGGTCAAGCTGCAGCCTGAAGACCCGAGTGAGGAGTCGGAGCGGGTGTGCTTCAACATCGGCAGGGAGCTGTATTTTTACACGTACACCAACATCAAGAAGGTGAGCCTGCTCTTCACTCCGCTGTTGGCCAGAGTGACAGATTGGATGGTCAGGCTTAGCTTAGCATGCTAGCCTGCACTGTACCGTATTTAATCATGTCTTTTTAAAAACGCCTCTGTTTGGATGAGAGTGATGCTACAGTGCTGACACACACGCTCACGTTACATTTGTGTCTGTTATGAAGTGTAAGATGGAGAGGCAGATCATTTGGCTGAGTAGACAGTGAATGGTGCATCATCCAGACGGATGCACAGAGTCAGTGGACGCTACAGGAGGGCAGCAGTGTTACTACACGGGCAGGAAACAGCCTGAAGACCGTGACAGCTCTCCATTCACTGCATCTGTGTCTGAAACCGTGTGGACTAAAGACTGCTCATTCTCTTTACTGCATTTCACATGTTCACATGAATCTGTGTGAGTCCTCAGGTCACACTTTGTGTTTGGAGATGTTGAACAGGAATGTTAAGGTGAATCAGTGAGTCAACATACTGTTGATTTTAAAACTTAAATCCTCTTTATAACACTCACACTGCATCACAGGCTGTGCTGTCTCCCTGTCCCTTCATTGACTGGATGATATATTGATATTAAAAACCATCTAACACTGCTAATGTCAATGCTTTTAATCTATTAAGTTTCAAAAACATATTCCTGATAGGTCTACATGGCAGGAATCTGACATTTTCAATCAGATGTTTGTCCTCTTGACTAATCTCTGGCCCGAGGGAAGGAGTAAAATCTGCATTTGTCCTCCAGCTTCTCCTCACAGAGCTTGTTTTTAGCATTGCTAGCATGCACCAAGGAATTTACAGAGGGCTGAGATTGCTTGCAGCTAGCTGCACCACTTGCTTCTTAATGAGGAATGCTAATAACCCATTTAGGAGGAACCGGAGGACAAATGTAAAAAGCTTCTCCTCCTCTAACGTGGAATGGATCAATGAGGGAAAATGTTGGAAACTGACTCGATTTTAAAATGTCAAGGCTCCTCTTTGACTGCACACCATCAGTCACACCTTTTTAGATTAAATCATTTTCTTTTTTCTGGGTCATAATGAAATCTCTTCACAAGTACAATAAAAGGTAGTTAATTTGCAGGAATGAATGTCTTTATGATTCAGGCAGATAACGTGTAGATTGCTAATTGGGGTTATGCAGTATTCGCTGACTCAGGAAATGACATGCAAGTGAAGATGTATATCACCATCATTATACTGTACATTCACCATTTAGTCAGTATGTGTATTTAGACCGCATAATGTATTAAATTATACTACTTTACCTCAAAATTCAAGAGTTCACAGTGTTCTGTATGTCAAGGAACCTCAACAGGAGATGTTGTTGTTTTTAAAGTTTGCACTCGTCTTCCCTGCTGTCAACACAGTGAGTGATTTAAAAGTGAAATCAGAGGTAACATTCATCCTCTGACACATTTACATATTATCAGCAGGGATACACCGGTACAATCCTTCCTCTGCTGATACTGAGTCTGATACCTAAACTCTAGCTCAGTGATGATACCATGTACTGAGCTGAGCCTGGCATGTAGTGATAGTGATGTATAATTTATTTATTATTGACAAAGAAACTGTATCTAATGTGGATTGTTGGTTTGGATTGGTTACATCCGGTCGATAGCCAGTCTGCTTAATCAGGTCAGCATTGTTGCTAATGCTGATTTGGAAAACCTCTAATAATCAGTCATAATGTGCACTAACCTCTAGAAGTTATTTTTTGGTGTTTTAAGTGTGAAGTGGCTAAACAAATGTTTTTAGACATCTACATTACATATAACTGTGTTACAGCATATCAGGGACTGTATCGTGGTTTAAAGCAGGTCTAGGGATAGGAATCAAGAACCAGTTCCAAATTGTGTGATCCATCAGAGTCATACACCTCTGAGTTTATCAATTCCTTTAATCGATGACAGCATGCCAACAGTCGTGCATGGCAAAGCAGTGACGTCAAACTAGCAACAAGAAGGAGTCATGGCACAAAAATACTCAAACTACTATAACTCATGTGTGTCTACACATGGCTTCACTGTTTAGACTCAGAGATAATAAAACAGTTGCACTGATGGTGAAAACTGTACTGTATAGGCTTACTTTTTCACCCACAGAAAATTGATCAAGAATCAATAAAGACTCAGGCATGCAAAATGTCCCTGAGGAAATCATTGATGAAAAGAGTAACGCCTGCACACTGACTCCAAACCACAAATTTATTTGGATATGAAACAGTTTTAGCTTAGTAATAATTCGTCCTGTTCATACCGGCTGTTCAGAGATCTCTTATCCTATTATGCTTCCAATGGAAGAGATGGAAGAGAAAATCCACAGTCCTCCTAATGTGTAAAAAGTATTCCAGGTTTATATGAAGCTAATGAAATTGCCTCTTTGTGTTTGACTTTTGTGCTGAGCTGGTGGAGGGATTGTAATGTAATGAGATTTTTTATACAAGAGAAAGATACACACTTTATTTGGCTAACAAACTGTTGAAACCTCATTTTGGTGTCATCTAAACTTCAGAATGTATTTTCAAACACAGAAAAAGGACTGTGCATTCGGTTCACCTTCACTTACACTTGCAGCACATTAGGAAGGGACCTCTATGAACAGGAGGGATGATTTGATGTTCATATAGGCACCTGACTTTTGTTCTATGACTGACCTTTAAATCTTTGCAGATTTTTTGTCAGTAAATGATTTTTTGGGGGGCACCATGATCTTTAATCTTGACAGCAAACACAAGAGTGTAATCCAGAATGACTTCAGCAAACCCTCAGAGATCAGGTGTGACCTTTCAGTGTGCTGTAGGTGCATATACCAATAACATGACTGAGAGTGTTTCCAGTCTAGTGATACTCCTCCTTTTTGGCCACTGTCAGGTGAAAGAAACGTCAGTGTCCCTGAATCTTGTTTGCTGGATTTCTCCCTGAATAATTGTTGAATGTCAGCGTACAAAGCAGCTTTCATGAAAAAGCCTTGCTCCTTCATTGTGACACCAAAACCTGATGTTTACCATCGATCCTTTGTATAAATAAAAAAATGTTTTCTATCAAACTCTGCTGGAGCTGCTGTGGAATCTCAGTGTGACTTTTTGTTATCTATAATTTGATCATTTATCAAGAAAAGAAAAACGTATTACCAAATACTAAATGGGCACAGAGATGTAAGATATATTGTCAGCAGATGATTGTAACTGGTAAATTGTTTTAGTGTGCTGTCTGCGGGACAAATGATACACCTTTAAGAACCTCTAAATGTCCCTGAAACAGTTTGTTCCCATTTCTTGCTTAATGCTTCATGGTTCTCTTTCTCCGACCTGTCTGTCTGCAGGCTGTGGACCTCAGTAAGCCGATAGACAAGAGAATCTACAAGGGGACTCAGCCAACATGTCACGACTTCAACCAGTACTCTGCCACAGCAGAGAGTGTAGCTCTGATTGTGGGTTTCTCAGCCGGACAGGTCCAGTATCTCGACCCCATCAAGAAGGAAACCAGTAAACTCTTCAATGAGGAGGTACTTTGTTTGTCTGTGTTTTCTGTGCTGGGGCACGGCAGCCTTTGTGATGTTGTGATTAAAGCCTGCTACAATACATCAGAAATAATTTGCCATTGCTGTATTGATTTTTTGTCCTAGTTTGGATGCTGTGATGTAGCTGAGGACACAGACTCTGTCTTCAGTGTTTTCACTCTAACATGCTCTGTTGTTCGCACGTTCTTTTACTACTGTCTCCTGAACTGCCTCTGTCTGTTTAATGGGATTCTCTTTAATGGGATTCCCAACTGAATTTAGGAGATTGTGGGTGAATGTGTGCACGACTGACTTTTTGTTTGTGTGAATCTGTTCACCTCCCTGGGATTTGCTTCTGTAAATCCTTTACTTTCCTCATCTTCCACCCCCTGGTTTTCTCTCTGCTGGTTTCACTCAGTCTTCTCACTGTCTCTGCTGCTGCCTGATTCTTGATCTCTACAGACCTTCTCTCTCTCTGCCCAAGCCTCCTTCCTGCATGTGCTTATCTCAGTAGTTTATATTTAGTTTTTTAGATCTCACATTTTGCAAATGCAATTTTAGCAGTGAGTTGACTCTGCATAGTGTCCACAGAAAAGCACAAGAAAATCTGCAATCAAAGGATTTGTAATATTTTTTTTTAACTTTCTCTTTAACTCTCTTTTCCTCCATTCTTTCCATCTCCTCTTCTATCTATCCTTATTTCTTTCCTGTGTTACCTTTTCTCCTTCCCTCCACTTCCTTACCTTTCCTCCATCCTCCTCCTTCCTGTTTTCCAGAGGTTGATAGACAAATCCAAGGTGACGTGTCTAAAATGGCTTCCCAAGTCTGAGAACCTGTTCCTGGCCTCACATGCCAGTGGACACCTCTACCTCTACAATGTGGACCACCCATGCGGCACCACGGCCCCACAGTACTCTCTCCTGAGGCAGGGCGAAGGCTTTGCCGTCTACGCCTGCAAAACCAAGACGCCTCGCAACCCGTTGTTACGATGGGCTGTGGGTGAAGGAGGCCTCAACGAATTTGCCTTCTCTCCGGATGGTGTGCATGTGGCATGCGTAGGTCAGGACGGCTGCCTGCGTGTCTTCCACTTTGACTCGATGGAGCTGCAGGGGGTGATGAAGAGTTACTTCGGCGGGCTGCTGTGTGTGTCATGGAGCCCTGATGGTAAATATCTCGCCACAGGCGGCGAAGATGACCTGGTTACCGTCTGGTCATTTGCAGAAAGCCGTGTAGTTGCAAGAGGTCATGGTCACAAGTCCTGGGTCAACGTGGTGGCATTTGACCCCTTCACGACTTCCCTGGAAGACGATGAACCTATGGAGCTTAGTGGCAGCGAGGAAGACCTCCACCAGGGGGCACCAAATAACTCCATGCACTTCGGCCGGGTTCGAACGAGCAGCACGTTGTCGCGTCTTTCTCGGCACAGCTCTAAAGGTGGTGGTTCGGCGTCTGTCACATATCGGTTTGGCTCAGTGGGGCAGGACACCCAGTTCTGTCTGTGGGACTTGACGGATGACGTGTTATACCCACGCCTGCCGCTGTCCCGTGCCTTTACTAACACTTTTGGACCCTCGTTGTCCAACTCTGGCAGCGGTGTGGTCAATAGCACCTCAGGTGGGGGAGGAAGTGGAGGGGTTGAGGGGCACCATCATCCGCCCAACACTAACACAGGCACTTCAAACCCACCAACACTCCCCTTACCACTTCCTCGCTCCCTTTCTCGCTCCAACTCTCTGCCCCACCCTGCTGTGGCAAATGCTTCCAAGGGCCAGGGCACCTCGGAGGGTGGTAGTGGAGGTGGAGGAGGGGGAGGGAGCAGCAGTGGAGGAAACAGCACCCCTTTCAGCATTGGTCGCTTTGCCACGCTGTCACTCCAGGAGCGCAAGTCAGACAAATCCGGTTGCGGCAGTGGAGTGGAAAAGGAGCACAAGAGGTACCACAGCCTGGGCAACATCAGCAAAAGCAACGATAAGATCAATGTAGCGCCGAGGAGCAACCGGCTGGACGCTGCCAAGGTCCTGGGCACCACGCTGTGCCCACGCATGCATGAGGTGCCGCTGCTGGAGCCGCTGGTGTGCAAGAAGATTGCACACGAGAGGCTGACGGTCCTGGTGTTCATGGACGACTGCATCATCACAGCCTGCCAAGAGGGTCTCATCTGTACCTGGGCACGGCCAGGGAAGGCGGTATGTCTTCAGTTAACTCTTAAATTAGAAAGATAGCGTACTACAAAATACATCAATACCTTTTACCTTTTGGATATTTGCACCTCATGAAAGCTAAAGAAATGACAGTTGAAAGTGGAGTACAGATCTTCTTGGTCTGATTGTCCCTGTAGTGTCTAACTTTTTTATGTTTTGTCTCTCTGTTCAGAACTTGACAGCACAGAACGGGAACTCTCCGAGTGGCACAGTGGTATAGCTGGAGGAGAAGCTTTGCACTCATCCCTCCTTCCATCTCCTCCCTTCTTCTTCGTTGTCTTCTCTCTGTCCAACACCCCCTCAGCCGATCCTCAAATGCCAAATTAGGGGCCAACAACCAGAGACTACCCTACCACTGCAGTATTAAACCCTCAGTATTACTCTCTTTACATGCCATGACCCAAACCCTGCTCCCTGCTGATCTTACGCCCATGATGGACAGTTTGGTGGGAAACACTTCCTGAATCGTTGGCACATGAACAGATTAATGATCTCCAGATGGACTTCAAGTTACAAAATTAGCTCGCAATCATAGAAACAAATGTATTAATATAGTGAAGACTCGAGCTAACATATCAGGTAGTTAGCCTTCCCTTCAGCTTAGACGTTCTAATACTTTACATGGCCAAAAATATGTGGACACCCCTTTGATCTAAACAGTGTTTTTCCAGCTTGGTAGTTTGGAGAAACCTTTGCTGTTTCAACATGACAATGCACTCGTGCACAAAGCCAGGTCCTTTAAAGAAATGGTTTTCCCAGATTGGGGTGGAAGAAGTTAACAGACCTGCACAGACTTCAACTCCATCCAACACCCTTGGGATGAACTGGAACACAGACTGTGAGCCAGACGTAATGAGCCATCAGTGTTGGACCTCATTAATGCTCTTGTAGCAGAATTGGAGTAAATCCCTGAAGCCAGTTTCCAAAATCTGGTGGAAAGCCTTTCCAAAAGAGTGGAGCACAGTCTATATTTTGGTACCAACAATGTCCAAATAGGTGTAATGTTCTGGTGTCCATGTACCTTTGGCCATATATTGTATTTCTGAATTGAACCTCAGTCCTTATCTGCCCTACAAAGGCAACAACAGTAGTTGTGTTTTGTTCAAAAATCAAATTTCATGGCTATTTTTGTACATCAAAATGACATTTTCATTCGTGTCCTGATAGAACAGATGGAGGCATCCTTCAGCTCTATTATAAAACGTGTTTGTTAGCAGTCATTCACTTTTAACCCACAGTTAGGTTAGTGAGAAATGTGAAATGCCAAATGATTCCTGATGTTATGATGGCGGTCACCAGTAGTGAAGGTCTGTGTTCAGGGAGAGTTTCCCACCTCGTGCCACTGTGGGAATAAAGTTTATTCCCAGTGCTTCAGCCCTCTGCCTTCCCCTCACCCCTCCGTGATTCTCTGCACAAAGACTGCATCAAACAAACAGAGATCGTTTATCCTTTCTATCTGCAGCTCTGAAGCAGCAAGGAGTGAACAGCAGACCAGGCTCATTCGTCCTTCAGCCCCTCCTTCATCCGATACCTCCCATTTCCCCTTCATGCATAAGACACTGCAAATGCCACGGCCATTGTATTTAAGTTATTTATTTTATCACAAGACTATGTAGTAATTTATAATGTAAATACTGAAAATACTCTATAAATACAAAAAGGACAACTGTGTATGGAAACAATGACTTGAGAGCAAGGAAGTGAAGAAAACAGGAAAGATGAAGAATATTAATATATGAAGATCCTTCTATTGTACATAGCAACCACAGTTAAAATTGAATGTCTGCTGTTTTAGGGAACTTGAAGATGTCAATGTGTTTTTATTTTGTGTGATAGAGTTTCTCCAGTTTGTCCCTGAAGCGAGCTGGGTTTAATCTGTCGACTGAGGCAGAAGCATTTCGGGTCCAGTGTGACTTTTTAGAGAGAACGACCCGAGTCGAGCACAGAGAGCAATATTCGGAGTTACTGCTGGCTGTACATTTCAGCTGACTGTCCGAGTGAATAGATCCGAATAATACTAATTCTCCTGAATATCATGCGTGGACAAACAGCATCTTAATGACTTACTTGCTCACGAACAAACACACACTCTTGCACATTCCAAACGTAAAACTTCTCTCTCTCTCACACACACACACGCACACACACACACACACACACACACACACACACACACACACACTCCCCTCTTATGGTGTAGCATCATATATACTGTGGCTTGGACTCCATTCCTGTTGCACCTGAATTGCCTCTTGCAAGAATTTGCACATACAATAAATCCACAGTCCATCCTGAGCTGCCATGAGTGACACACACACAGAGTGTTATTGTGTGCGTGATCTGACTTCTTTTTTTTTTTAAAGATTTTTTTTGGCCTTTTTGAGTTTTATTTGACAGAGACAGCTGAAGAGTGACAGGAATGTGGGGAGAGAGAGAGAGATGGGGAATGACATGCGGGAAAGAGCCACAGGTCGGATTCAAACCCTGGGCCACCGCAGCAAGGACTGAGCCTTTGTACATGGGGCGGCTGCTCTACCAACTGAGCTAAACAACACCCATGTGTGATCTGACTTCTGTGCAGAAACAGCTCTTATAGCTCCGCCATTCACTGGATATGTTTGGTACAGAGGATTTAATGTGTTAATCTTCAAAGGAAATGTCGTGATTTATTTCCTTTGCGATTTTGATTCTGCTTATCGATTCTGGTGCTTATTGACTCTTTGTTCAGATTCCAATTGTCATGAGGTAATTTGTGATCATTTTTGTTTTTGTTTGTTTTGTTTTTACTGGAGCTGGACGTGCAAAGATGAGCAGAGTTTGAGGCATTATAAATACGACAGGCATTTTAATACCATACAGCATGAAATGCTTTATCATATTTGAAAGACTTTCCAGTCTGATAATCAGACTGAATGTTCCTTTTGGTTTTTAACTTCATTATTCAGTCTGACATTGTGTTCGTGTCAGCTGCTTTCAGTTGGGAGGGGTTGTTATTCTGCTGTCTCGACACAGGAACTGCAGCAGCACTTCTCAGGAGCAGTTAACATTTTCCACGTCTATTCCCATTTAAGAGTTCTCAGCCGTGCCTGTAGTGAGGCATACGACAACATCTGTCTGTCTGAGTGCCATGATATTGTGTACGGCTATTCATGCTTTCAAGAGGATGAATGCTACTGACTTTGGACATCTCCTGACTTTAAATCTAGCATCATCGTGAGGTCAAAATGATCATCTGTCCAATCACGAGTCTCTCATCATTGTGCTAACTGCTACTTTCCAAATGTTAGATGATGAGCATGGTAAACATTAAACATCAGCATTCAGCAGTCAGTATGTTAGCATGCTGATGTTAGCATTTAGCTCAGAGCACCAGAGAGCTGCTAGCATGGCTGTAGACTCTACTTATAACAACATGTACAGCTGCAGTGATCTCATCCCTGCCTGTCTCCATTTTTCTGTCGCTACTCTCTGACCTCACCTTTCTAGCCGAGCACCAGACTGATTTACATCACTGACAGAGGAAATAAATAAACAGACTACAGACCGTCTCCTGCATGAAATCAGTTGAATGCAGTCATTACATTTCACTGTGTCAATACTGTCTTTTGTGAAATTAAGACATGTTTGAGTGCTCACTCCTGTCTGCCATATTGTAAACATGGTTCATACATGATGGTTGTTTTCAGGAATCGATAAGCGGGATTGAAAAAGCACATTTAAAGAATAATAATTTGGTCGTCATAACTTTGGAGCTTGTTTAAATTCAGACCTGGTTCTTGATACCCAACTTAATGCCTCACTGAAAATCCACACACCTGCATGCCAAACCCTCTCTGTCCACTTTTGAACCATCAGCCAGAGAGAAAGGGCTACCCAGGTGTTTCTGAACATGATCTTTTGTTTTGTTTTCTTTGAACATGCCTCTTATTTTGGGCCATGACAAACTACTGACTCCCGTCTCACATGTATGATAGCTCATTGCCAATTTAGAGCTCACAGTGCAGCAAGCCGGCAGTATTTTTATCAGCCTTTGTGGATTTTTGTTGGGTTTCTTTGTGAGTTATAGAGTTACCTGTCTGAAAATACATCCTATAAATAGCAGAGTAACTCCCAGGACTGCAGGAGCCAAGGTTATGCCCTTGGAGCAACAGACAAACCGCCAGGTTCCTCGCACTGTGTTTGGGCCGGTGTGTTGTTGCAGCCCATATAGTCGTTTTTGTTGTCATAGCAACAGCATGTCTGCTGAGTGTATCGTGAATGAGCTCATGAGCTCTGGGGTCAATCTCAGCTTTAAGGCTAAATTAATGCTTCATCACGATGTCTGAGAGAAAGAGGAAAAAATGGATCTGGTCTCTTTGGATGAAAATCTCTGCAGTATGAAAATGATGTGAAGCGTAGATCAACCTTCTCCTAAAATACTGAAGTTAAAACAGGAAGATTGTTCAAAAACTTTGAATTTCTCCAAACAGCTTGTGCAGCACAATCCATGTTTCTCTTTTTGTTCACAGGCTCTGCTCACTTTAACATTAAAATACATTCTGATGTGGACATCTGATCTCACATCCACATCCACAGGTGGTCAGAGATGCAAATTTGTTCCTGACTGCGTTAAAGTCAATTTATTAATATTCATACAGCACACGAATCCTTCCAAACTCAATGTCTACTCTTCTTTACTCATGATCATGTTTCACCTTGTCCTATTTTATGTGTGTGCATTTCTATGTTAAGCACTGAGCTCAGCTCCCCAAAGGTAAAATGAAATGTGAGTGAGGAATCAAAATTAAAATTTAAGTCCATCTGCTCATAGAAGATATATTTGAGACACATGCAGGTGTCTATGAGATAATTGTGAGTTGTGTTTTGTTTACATTTGAATTATGCTGCACAAGCTGTTGAGTTTTCGCTCTAAAAGACGTAAACAACGTAAACGTTAACTTCCAGAGTTTTTTCTTTATTTCTTATTTACTTGGTAAATTAGTGAGTCCTGTACAAATGTTCACAGTATAAATCGTGTCCCTTTGCTTGTATGTTTATTTTGTCCTCCACCCAAATCACTATTTACATTTTTAAGCCTGACAAACATGTCAGTGTTACCGCAGCTGCTGAAGGTGGTCAGAAGCAGGATCACATACTTGGACAAGAAAAACCCAAATACAGATCCTCAAAGTCTGGACTTCAGGTTTCATTCGACAAATGTTTGAGTCTTGTTTTTACATAACTGATTATTGAAGGTTTTTCCTGCAGTTGAAGAATTAATTTCCAAAACAAAAGATTTGAACACTCACTGTTGAAGATTAAGTGTGTTAAAAGTGCTAATCCATTTGTCAGCCAAGGAGTCTGTGCTTTAAAAACAACCTGCAGGTTTTGTTTGAATTTTATGCTTCAGTCTGTGACAGGAGTCTCATTTCAGCTGATTTCAAAGCACAGATTTCACTTTGTTTCTCTGAGAAGGGTGAAGTACAGAGCAGAGTAAACGCTGCAGAAATGGAGGGTGATAGTATTAATTTGGCTCTAGAAGCATTAGGACTAAATCTAATGTGCTGTTTAAATCACACAGACTAATGAGCACTGAAGTGAACAAAAGCTGTGATCACAGGACCAGCTGGAGCTCCACCTGAGTACATTCAGTAATTCACCTGCACATTTTGATGCATCCAGACTGTCTGTGAGCTGAAAAACAAACAGTGTTGAGTCAAATGAGACAAAATTCTGAGCCAAGTTTCAAAGATGCCACAGAAGTCTGAACACTGAAAGGTTTGGACAACATTTTCCTCTTCATGCCTCGTTCATCACGTGAACAGACATCATTCCTCTTCTGTTCGTTTTTTTACATTTCAGGCTGAATCAAGTCCTGATGCTTCGTCTTAAGGTTGTTTTTGAAGTTTCTCTGTGTGTATGCATGTGTGTATGTATGTGTAAAATCTGCAATCTCTACAGTTACCCCATGCACTGACCCACACACACACACACACACACATACACAGCATCACACACACGCTTTCACACAGTTTATGCCTGTTCTGGTGGAAGTTATAACAGCAGAATGACGTCACTGTATCCAGTTTGTATATGGAGATCTGTTATTAAAACGTTAAACCTGAAACAAACAGTGTGTGTGTGTGTGTGTGTGTCCTGTGTGACAGAGCGCTGGGCTGCTGTTAGACTGATATATTAGCTCTATATACATCTAAATAATAATAAATACACTTTATATTAGACTTCATCATTTCACAAACCATGCTGGAACTACAGTTTATTTTTCTGCTGTCTGAACAGGTTCACTGAGGTGTAAAAAATAAATTAGCAGACTCTTAAAAATCTTGCTTGAGTTGTCAAACATCTCATTTACATTAATTTTACCAAAGTTATGTAACTGTTCTGCTGACTGCAGGTACATTATCATTCCAGATCTGAATGTAAATCTAAGAAATGGTAGAAAAAAATTCAATTTGCCAGCAAAAAACGACGTGAAGGGAAGACTCAATACAATGAGGTGTTATTAGTTAAGAATAGAGAGTAGTTATTTTATTACATTTACTACTCATTACTTATAATATACTTAAATCAAAACAAAACCTTTATCCAGAAGTAACAGCAGGAGGAGGAGACAGCGTCATACTGATGACCTGTTCAGTTATCCATGATAAACATCTCCTCCCTCTCCTGTGGTCGACAGGGGGCGCTGCAGACAAACACAGCCCGTGTCTCTGCCTCTGCGGCTCCGGAGCAAGAAAATGACCCGAGAAAACACGAAGGTTGGTGACGTGACGCGGGCGGAGCCCGAACGGCTCCTTCGGTTCATCCATGATGGGAGTGTCGGCTGCGTCAAGTCACAGACAGACACTGACGCCGGAAGTCAGTGGACCTAGAAAAATAAAAGCTGTCTGAAGTTGGCAGAGAACTGCTGGTGAAACTTGTTAAACCTGTAGTTTGACTCTTTAAACCTCTGAAGCTGTCCCAATCCAAAACTGTCTGTGTGATCTTCTCCATTAGATTTCCCCTCATGTAATCGTGACGGTGTTATTTTTCTGGAAACTGTTCATAGATGAATCTGTTATTAATAGCAAACCCAATTTAATCTAATCAGATATATTTGATGGGATTGACTCACATCTGTCTGACTCTTCTTGTACTTTTGTTAAATAGAGTTGTTTGTTGAATGGATGGTAACCTGATGTAAATCCAGCAAAGCTTTGTTCAGTTCACCTTTAATCTATAATAATGCATCATATGTCATGCAGACATGCAGCACAAAGCGCTTTACAGAGACAAATTAAAAACAGAAATAGACAACAATTAATAGAATTTTACAAAAATAAATAAATACAATGTACCAATGATAAAATGTTAGAATAGATAAAAGCCAATTATTATTATTATTATTTAAAAAGCTTAAGAACCAGTGCATAAAAGAGAACCAAATCAGCAAGACCTAAACTGCAATGATAAAGTCCTCAAATGTGTGCTTACTCACAGTATTTGAATAAATATACTTTAGTTACTTTCCGTTACTGCCAGAGGACAGTGAGTTAACACATCAGCTGACTCCAGCTGACGTCAGCGGGATGACTTTTATTTTGAAACAGAGCGGAAGCAGCGTGTCCTCACAGTTTAAGTGTGGCGCTCGGAGGGCTGCTCGGTGTCTTCAGTGTCGTCTTGCAGGAATAAACAACAATTAAAAGCAGAATCTGAGCTGAGCGTTCAGTTTGAACATGAAGGAGAAAGCGGAGGCCGTGGCGGTCAAACGGTAAGATTAATTTATTAAATATATCATTTTAATGTGTTTTTATTCGAGTTTTCTGCGCAGACGCATTGTTTGTTCGCTGCAACTTTCCGACACGAGTCCCCGCGAGGCTGAAAAACAACAGCGGTCATAATGCGGCTCTGAGACGGAGCTCTTATTTTGAAGGTTTTTGCCATCACGGCTCCTCTCTCAGTGTGTGTGAGAGTGTCAGAGTGTGTGTGAAGTGTTGTTTTAATGACACAGGTTTCCTTTGAACGGGCTTTATTTGCGGCTCTCAGCTCGCAGCTGTGACAGTGTCTGTCCTGTGTTGTTGTTACAGCTGGTCAGCCATGTTCAGACACACTCACATTTCATCCTCTGTCTGTATTTGTCTGTCTGTCCTGTAGGACAGTCACTTCAGCGAGTTATTAAAATAAAATAAAAAATGTAGCAATCAGCTTCACACTGAAACGAGAAATAAGTCACGGGACTCTTCTTCCTTCTTGTCCTCCTGAAGGGGACAACATGTGGGGGAAAGGCCTGCAGATACACGGCCTGCGAGGACCCCATGATAACACCCAGGATGAAGCATGCTGCTGTTTTTGGGTCATATTTTGGTGATTTTACATCAGGACAACAAAAGATAAAATAAAGTTTGTATTTATTCAGAGAAAAAAATCGTTCCTGGTTCATAATTGTCGCTGTGAGGACAGATCAGACTGTTAATTCAGTAAATTTGTAAGACAAATGCCAAAAATGCTGCGTGTGAACAGCCTGTTTCTGTGTGATGTGACAGTAAAGTGAAGATCTTTTCATTTGGACTGTTGGTTCGACAAAAGAATTTATAGATATCACCCTGAACTTTAGAAACCAGTTTACAATCTTTTTTATAGTCCAGTCAATGAACTGAGAAAACATTCAGCCATAAAATGAATTGTTGCAATGAAGAGAGCTGTGCAGGAATATACAAAGTATTCACCAGGTAGTGTGCAAAAAGTCACAGCATGCAGAATATTTCAAATGTGCAAGAAATGTATCAAAGTGTAGTGATCCAAAAGATGTTATTAAAATGTGTGTGTTAATGTAACGGGTTTGGTCTGGAGTGGACGGTGAGAGTCGGTGAAATAAATCTGAATAAATATAACTGAATAAAATCCAGTCTGAGATTTGGATATTACGATTTAAATCAAACCAAAATAAAAATAAAACTATGAAGCTAACCAAACATTTAAAGTCAAGTTTTGGTTTTACGAGCACGTTTTGTTCATTACTCAAAGACCTCGAGGCTCAGCCTTCAGTCTCCAGCCTAACAATAGTCTCGAATAACATCTGACCTTCTTTAATCCACCGTGAGGGAGTCTGGGTCAGTGAGGGCGAGAGGTCAGATCAGATTAACTTAACAGAAGATGTTTGTGTCGAGGTGCTTTCAGAGCAGTTGTGACGGACCGTTAATGAAAAGGAGCCAGAGACACACCAAGTCAAACTTATATTTTTCAGATTTACTCATTTCATAACATCAGATTTAGATTCATCAGTGTGCATATAGTCCGATATGATCAGTATAACACAGTTTGATTTCTGCAGATTCACTGCACAGATAAATCAGAAGGAAAGTCAAGTATGAACCTGAAATTAAATATTTAGTTTGGTCTCCAACTAAACGTGGATGATAATGATCTTATCTTCATGTAAGAAACACTTCCTGTTTTACCTACAGCAGCAAAAAATATGTAAAATATGTAAAATATGTTCACTGTTAGAGCAGCAACATCAACGTCCTGCAGGTAGTGTCCATTAGGGCTGCAATTAATGATTATTTTCAAACATTTGGTCACTAAAACATCAGAGAGTATTTAAAAATGTATTTTTTTTTCTTTGACATCATTAAATATTTGTCCGACCAACAGTCCAAAGATCAGGATTCATGTTTCACATCTTTCATTTAAAATGATTAAAAAACGAATTAATCAGTCATAGTAACTAATTACTTTTTACCCACAGTGCATTGCTTTGCCTTTGCGTGCCCTTTTAAAGACACTGGCTCTCTCTAAATATTGTCTGCTGGCACATTCAGTCCAACGTGTAATTATTTGCATCTCTGATGTCAGTATTCGTGCACGTGAAGCCATGTGTGTTCACTTGTGTGTGTGTGTGTTTGAACGCAGCAGTGGGCTACGTGCCGTCACACACTCCAAGCTGACAAAAAAAAAAAAACCTTTCCCCCGTTTTGACACGCTATGTTTTGGTGAACAGTGTGCTCCAACCCAAATAAAACATGTCAACAGGGAAATGAGATGTCTGATATGTGTGTGTGTGTGCATTCGTGAACGGAAGTGCGTGTGTGTGTTTGGGAGGGGAGATCAGGGTCTTTGTTCTGGACTTCCTCATACTTTCCTTTTTCTGTGTCAGCTCTCCTTCTTTCTTCTTCTGCTGTTCGTCTTCAGTTTTATTTCTGTTGTCACTCTGAATATCTTCCTCCTCCGCTTCTCTCTCTCTCTCTTCCCCCTCCCCTCGTGTTCATGACCGCAGAGGACATTGTGTTCTCTGTAAATGAAGCAGATCTACGTATTATCTTTTACCTACACACACACTCACACATATACACACACCTACCATCCAGATTGCAGTGTGCATGCATGTTGAAGAAGGCGAAGGCGGATCTTTGCCTGAATATGTGTTTGTGTGTTTTCCCCTCTCACACACCGACCGGCACAGGACTGCTTCTGGTAATAAACAACCACAGTTTGTTCTCTGTCACACACTCACACACACACACACTTTGGTGTTCAGTACAGAAACATACACACACTCATTGAGCAATAATATACTTTGGCAGAATGATCGCCAAAGTGCAGCTCTGTCCACTGACCAGAGAACAGTGTGTTCTCTGAAGCTCCTCCCAGCTGGCACACTTCTTGTTACTGTTTTAGTGAGAGGAAGATGAAGTTGGACACTTTGTTGTTAGCAGCAGTATTATTAACAGTGGTCGTAGTAGTAGTATAAGCATGAGTAGCAGCAGTTGTATTCTTGATGAGCTGATGAATTATTTGGTCTAAAAATAGTGAAAAATGTCTGAGACCTCTTCAGATTGCTTTTTTTGGGTCAGTTGATATTGGGAGATATTCCGTTTTCTGTCATAGAAACTAAAACTAAATATTCATATTTAAGTTTTTTTGTTTGTTCAAGTAAAAATCAATATTCTTACATTGTCTACAGGTTTTGACCAGTTTCACCAATATGTACATGATTTAGAAGACGTAAAATTATTCAGTATTTCACAAGAAAAAAACAAAGATTATAAGAGAGTCTGGAACAAGTAAATATGTGTATTTTCTTCTCTCCGATCTGGTTAATCATTCCGTGACTCCTTAAATTTATCTCACGACCCCTCTGTGGGAGTCTTGACCTCCAGGTTAGGAACCAAATGCCTGACAAAGTCCAAATATTCCCAGTGCAGCCCCCGAACATTTTTCTAATTTGAATCATCTGTTGGTGAGTCTGTGAGAATGAAGTCTACCTGATGTGAGTTCAAGTCAGTTTGAAAACTCATCTGTGCTGCAAGTTTAGTCGTCCTCTGTGAAATGTTCAGACGTCTCAGCAGCAGTTTGAAGTGTGTGTGTGTGTGTGTGTGTGTGTGTGTGTGTGTGTGTGTGTGTGTGTGTGTGTGTGTGTGTGTGTGTGTGTGTGTGTGTGTGTGTGTGTGTGTGTGTACTTCCCGTCAGATGTAACATGACAATCCTCAAATATAAAAATACATTTGACTTGAGATGTTTCAGACGCTTGTCGTGCATGTTAAGTGTCAGAATGCATACATGACGTCTGTTAGATTCAGGCAGAATAACTTTGTTTACACTAGAGTTGCTGACAGATGTCGTGCTGATGTGTCTTCCTGAGCGGACTGGTACTTCTGCTTTTCTTCAGAGTTTCTTGTCCTCAGTACCTGAGTTCAGTGACACACAGACGAGTCTGGGAGATTTGTAAAAAACAAAATTTGAAAAAGTCATTACAGGTCTGAGGTCTTGTAATCATCCTTCCTACAGTGTGTGATGAGGCTTGACTGTCAGGTCGTAGAAAGGTGCTAAATGTGTGTTTGTAGAACTTGTTTTCAGGTACACATCGTCTAATGAAGGCGATACGTTAAGGTGTGCAGCAGTAGCAGAACTTTTTGCATAAAATAGAAGACTAATCCGACTTTTGATGGCCTACCTGACAGATTTTAGACAAAGACAAACTCAAAGGTTCAATTCTCAGCTCGATAAAGTTTCATTTTTAATTAAAAAGTGATTAGTCCACATTTTAATTTATGAAATTTTTAACATTTGCTGTTGTAATGGACCACTCTGTGTGTTGTGTGTGTTGTGTGTGTTGTGTGTGTTGTGTGTGTTGTGTGTGTTGTGTGTGTTGTGTGTGGCATCTAGTGGTGAAGTTGCAGATTGCTACAACTAGCCTTACCAAGCATGCAGGAAAAACTATGGTGGCAGCAGAAGTTGCGAAAAATTCAAAATGGTCCTATCAAGCAGCATTTGGTTTGTCTCTTCTGGGCTACTGTAGAAACACTGCGGACTCTGTAAGACTGTGTCTGCTGCTTGAACTGAAACGTCACAGAGGAAAATCCGAAAAAACACGTCACGCTGTATGACAGGTGATTTCTGATTTCTGGGAAATGAGACGCAAAACATCACGACGAGCGTTTTGCAACAAAGATGTTTCTTTTGGATCTTTTTGGAAAGGATTGATTTTGTCATGTGAAAACAATGAATCGTTCCCGGCAGCAGTGACAAACAGACCGAACCGCTCTGCTGTCAGAGCTGCACTCGGTAATCGAGGTTATCTTCTGTACAGTGAGCTTGATTTCACATTTTCACATTGCCAAAGAATCTTTCGATGAAAAAACACGAAACATGGCAGATAAAGTGATTCTGGAAAATCTTTTTCCTTCCAGCGAGAAATATCTTGGCTGCAGTCAGCAGGCTGCTGTAACACGCACACACGTGTGCACACACACACACACACACACACACACACACACACACACACACACACACACACACACACACACACACACACGCGCACACACACACTGTGTGTGTGTGTGCGTGTGCGCGTGTGCACGTGTGTGTGTGTTTGATCTGAGCGCTTTGCATGAAAGCCATCTTGTGGATGAGTGTGTGGTAATAAATCTATCCTCTGTGTTTATTGCTTCAGTGAAAAAAAACTTCCAGAAAGTTCTGCTGCTTCTTTGTGAGCTCAGTCAGTCAGTAAGAATTTAATGTATCCACTGAGGGAGTGGCGCTGAAAACATCTTACACAAACTTCACTAAGTCCACCACAAATATTCTCACAGAGATCATCAGCATCACAGGTGGCTTAGCCGTTAATACTACCTGTCATATTGGATGCGATGGTGTGGGTGTGTCACTGCCTTTGTCATCTGGCAGGAACATAGTGTTCCGCTGTCTGAATACTAAAGGATAGAGCTCGTGTTTGTTTTGTTACACCGTAATGATCAACGTTTCACTGCCAACAGGTTAAACGAGGGAGACGATGTACAGATAGTGTTTAATGTCTCATAGTGTTTTTCTACGGCAGCGTATGGATGCCGTGCCAGAAAAAGAAAAACAGATCAGTCCCACGGTACAGTGTGAGAAATGTTTGTTATGCAAGATATTTTTTTATGTTATGACAAGTTACTTTCACGTTATGATAAGATACCGTGTTTTTTTCTATTTCTATTGTGAGCATGTTACAAACTAAGTTAGCAGTTTAAATATCAACTCATCACTGATCTTTGGTGGACAGACTGTAATTCAGACACTGTTTCTAAATTTCTTGTCACTTTGTGACACACACAGCTGACATTAAAATGATATATCAGTTCAGCTGATTATTTTATTTTTTATTTTTGTTTTGTCGCTCCAGCACACAAAGGTTTTCTGTCAGTGAAACAACTGATGAGTCGAGTAATATAGCTCTACTGTGAAGTGCAATATTCTTTCTGCTCATTATGTTTATGGAAGCAGATCATCACTCTTGTATCTATACGATCTCATAATCAGGACTGCAATGATTGTTTTCACCCTCAAGCCAATCACAATCAAGTGTTCTCACGGCTGTATTAAAGGACGATAATCCTGAGGGAGGTCAGCCATCACTGTAAAATGTTGTAATATTTCATTTAGTGTTGCATAACAAGCTGTATATCATCACTTCATATTGTATCATGTGCTGTGTCAGACTGTCAGACAGCTGCTGCTTTAAAGTCACAGCTCAGAAGTTATTTTTGACCTGGCATTCGGCTGGTATCCTGTGTTGTGTCCTTCAGCCTCAGTGAGCTCTCAGAGGTGTGACGACCCAGGTCATGACAGAGGTGATACAGTGATTATTGGTGATTATTAGTTTCTTTCAGTTCGCAGCACTTGATAAGTTTGCTGTTGCTTCCAGTGAAAGTGTTTGTGGTTTGGCAGGAATTTTTGGTGTGTGAGGTAGAGCAGGAACATTTTCATGCTGTTTGTTTTCCATGCCTAATTTGATGTGATTGCATATCCACCCACTGTGGAGAAATTAAACCCTGCTTTTGTCTTGTCAGCACATGTTGTTTGATTCAGGCCGAAGCGGTGCAGGGCGGATCGAGGGATAGATGAAGGGAGAGCGAGGAGGGAGAGGGAGGGAGGATCTGGAAAGTCTCCCAGCGGCTGAAATAAATAACACTCTGTTCTCCTCAGTTTAAGACTTTTTTTCTTATTTTCGCTGTCAGTTTTGTTCCCACTTTGGAATCAAAACATCCAGGAATGTGTACATAGCTGAACTCTGGTCAGGATCACCGGTATAAAGAGGCACTTCTCACCCCGTTTAAAAACACCACAGATGAATTTGCAGAGGGGTGAAGGAAGAGCACCGCTGTGGTTCCTAAAGTGGACTCGAGGAGATCCCAGAGGGACCTCAGAGATTTTAAGACTCTGTAAGAACCCAAACAGCTCACTGTCAGTCTCTCCACACACAACACAGCTATAAACTATTCAGCAATGAACTTTAGAGATCTGAAAATCTTATATAATAATGCTGAAAAGGTTCTAGATGTGTTCTGACTTTCTGAGGGTGAATTGAGACTGAAAGTTTAATTTCCCATCCTCGTTCTTACTGTTCTTTCCCTGATTACTGAACTTGAATAACTGAAATCAAACTGAACAATGAAACGTGTCTTTAGCAGAGTGTTGTGATTGGAGCTGAACTGTGGACACTCAGTGTTGTTTAACGTGGTTTTAGAGCTCAGAGAAAAATGTTAACAAGCTGAGGAGACGTGTAGTGAGCCATGATCTTGGTTTTTCGTGTGTTGATCCTGGACCCACTCTGACGTCTTTTCACTTTTTTTTTTGTCCCGCTCCTACTCTTGTTTTTCCACCACATTCCCACATTCTGTCTCTCTTCTCCACGTCTTTTTTCCACTCCCTCTCTATCATGACTTTTCATCCTCTGCCTTGTTCCTATCATCTGCTCATTTCTTTACATTTTTGATTCTCCTATTTTACTTCTTCCTGTTTTAATCTGTTAATCATATCCTGTCTCTCTGTTCTTCCCTCACCTCCTGCTCTTCTTCCTCTTTCTCCCTGTCCATCTTCCTCCTCGTCCTCCTCCTCCTGTAGGACCAGTTCGGAGCAGAGGAAGCTGCGTTCACGTGATGCAGCCAGATGTAGGCGGAGTCAGGAGACGGAGGTGTTTTATGAGCTCGCCCGCACTCTGCCGCTCCCACGTCGAGTCTCCACCCACCTGGACAAGTCTGCCATCATGAGGGTCTCCCTCAGCTTCCTGTGGATGCAACGCCTCCTCCGACCCGGTAAGGAGCATCTTCAGACGAACGTCTGACCTGAATGTTCTTTGGTTTTATTAATTATTGAGAAATGAGTTGAAGTTTTGTCATGATGGAAATTTCAGGTTTGGGCTTTATTTTGCATTTATTGAGTTATTTAATTCATATTGCATATGAAAGCAGATAAACAAAATAAAAATCTACATCATCATCAGGTGACAGCAGCCATGTGTTCTGCCTCTTTTACTCTCCACACAAACTGTTGGAACCAAAACCTGCTCAAACGTGATTGGTCAGTACCGCTCGTACTACAAACAGAAACCAGAACACATCAAGTCCAGAATCTGACACTTGACCTACAGACTCTGCAGTTACATGCACAGATCTGTTTACAGAGATTATTTTTCATTAAACTGTACAAATCATTTTTGGGACCACTGATAGTGTGTCTGCTTTTAACTTGAAATGTTTGTTTCTCTGAGTCTTCACTGTTTCATTCATGTTGAATGAATTCATTAAAGTGGAAATTAAACTTGTATTCTGAATGACTCGCCTGGATGATGATTCATTTCTACTTTGCCCGTAGATAATTGAAATCTAATGATAGCAGTCATTAAGTTACATTTTAATGAAGTCATACTTAATGAACTTCTGCAATAAAACGTTTTAATTGAATTTAATTTATTCAGGCTCCAGCTGTTGGTGTTTTATTGGGTTTAAACAAAATGATTCAACTTACAAACTCTTAAACTTTAGTATGTTTTTAATGTGAGGATGTTTCTTTTGTTATTCAGATGTTGAAGCAGTCTGATTGCTTTTAAAATGAGCTGACAGATACAGACGTGTCTCTTTCATCCTCATCTCCCCTTCATGACTGATGGAGTTTCAATAGTGAACTCAGTCAGGCATCACAGGCAGCTTGATGGGAAATCTCTCTGACACTTTGCGTGTCCAGTGTTCAGTTGGTTCAGTGTTGTTTTGTGCTCTCAGGTGTGAGAGCAGAGTAATGAACTCATCAATAATAGAAGGACAAACCAGAGTTCATTATGCAGATGACAAACATGAAGAATGTGTCAGGATTTAAAGTGTGACTCTGTCGATTTATTCATGCCTGCAAACTGATTCACTGCAGGACAAAAATGCATTTTATACTAAAATATGGCAACAATACATCCAATCACTGGAAAATGGGCTTACTTCAAGAGCACACAAATGTTGCAGAGTCACAGTTGGTCAGCGATTAGAAAATATATTTTGTTTTCTGAAAATCCAACAAGGTCATTCAGACAAATAAAGACATACACTCAAATAAAAAAGTTTTAACCAAAGTCTGTTTTGTTTTTACAGGAGGTGTGAAGCAGAAAGAAGAAGAGAAGGAGAAGGAGGAGGAGGAAGAGGAGGAGGAGGAGGAGGAGGAGGAGGAAGATCCAATGGACTCTTTCTATCCTCAGGCGCTGGCTGGCTTCATCATGGTGATGACTGAGGAGGGAGACATGATTTATCTGACGGAGAATGTCAACAGACACATCGGCATCACACAGGTACGTTAGAATGAAAACAGTCTGCTAATTAAAACACACACAGATCATAAAGAATCCAGTCTGTTCACATATTTTAGTCTTTTCAAATCTGCCGGCTTCAGTTCCACCTTCTTGTTTCTGGTTCAGCTCTTATGATGACGGTCTTATGATGAGTCAGCACCAACATTTCTATTTACACCAGAGATTTTCCACCATGTCAGCCAGTGGTAGTTTTCACAGCTGCATTATAAAATGTGAGGAATCATCACTTTAACACCAAAAACAAAGATTGTTTCCCTCGTCAGCCTCGTTAGATTATTCAAACTTTAGAAGTTTTAAAGAAAACCACCATCGTCAAATTAACTGAAGATGTAATTATTTTGAAATTTGAGTTTAAGATAAATGTTTATCATTCCTAAATTACTCTTGGCTGGAGCTTTTACTACACAACTGTTTCTTTAATTGGAGTTGGTGGTTTTTACTGTAGGCCTCTGGGACAGTACGTGACCTATCCTGAGTAACTCGAGCACGACGGGGAGCAGAGAGAGAAGCCATCCACTACGTCTATTCTTAGCTCTGTTTTGAGATCAAGTTTATCATTGAAACACATTAAGGTTATGGTATCTGCATGAATACAGAGTGAAATGTACTGTCCTGCTGTTTACTGTGGAGCTGCAGTGATTAGATTCAGTGTGTTCACACAATCTCACCTTCTGCCAGAGACAGCTCCACCATAAAATGTCAGAAAAAATAAAATAAAAATGTAATGAGGCAAAAAGCATCTTAATGTTACCTTAAATTGATTTGAACTTTTAATGGATGCATCAATGTTTGTTTGTGACTGACGGTTGTTGTTGTGTACAGCTGGAGCTCCTGGGTCAGAGTATTTATGACTTTGTTCACCCCTGTGATCAAGAGGAGCTCAGAGATCTGCTGACTCCACGTCCAGGTCAGACACGCTCTTTATTATTCCAATAAAAAACCTAAAAAAAAAACAGATTGGACCTGTGTGCATGTTAAACAAACACACCCACCTCTCTGTATTTGAGAGTTTGTCTGTCATCTCTCCTGTGTCTAATGCCCTCTGCAGTTTTGTGCTGATGTTTGAGATTGAACTGGATTATTGAGTGTACGAACCATCAGCACACAGTGTCATAAATTCATATCAGAGCAACTACTTTAGATTATCCACTGTTTTCACAATAAACAGTCACTAAAGAGGAGAGTTGTTTTGTGTTTGCAGTGGAGTTAGAAACTGTTTTAAAAGTGCTTTCAATCATTATAAAAGCAATAAAAATGTCTTCATTTAGAAACAAAACTCACAGAATTAAAGTTGATAAACGTCTGTGAGCTAACTTCATTATCTTTGTCACGTCTCTTTCAGGTTTGAGTAAGAAGCCGCTGACAGAACAGCCGACCGAGAGGAACTTCTTCCTACGAATGAAGAGCACTCTGACCAGCAGGGGGCGCACCGTCAACATCAAGTCTGCAACCTGGAAGGTACGGTATCAATAAACACACACACACACACACTTGACTCCGTGCTAAAGTCAAGTGTGGATAGCTCTGTGAAGCCAAGAGCGGCTACTTAAAGGACACAAATGAAACACACACACACACACACATACAGGGCTAAAGTCCAGCCTAAAAGAGATATGAGTGGGTCAGACCATGCCTGGCAGTCTGCCCTGTTCTCTTCACAGTGTACATGGTTCACTTAGTTGTTTTGTGTAAAAGACACGTTCACACACACTGATTACAGCACATACACACACACACACACACACACACACACACACACACACACACACACACACGTCCAGTTTGTGTTCCTGATAGAGAGTGAAACATTTTCTTTGACTGTAATAAAAGAGTCAAACACAGAGACGGAAGCTTTAGACTCGAGTGATAAAAGGGAAGACTCTCAATAAGAAGGAGAGGGTGAGGCGAGGTAATGCAGTCAACAACTAGACTGCCAGGTTCCATTCAAGCCTGTACATCCTTTAAGGTCTCACTAATGCATGCAATGTATAGCCACAGCAACATACCAGTGAAGTAAAATTAGATCCAAAGGTCTGGACCGGGCAGTTGAAAGGAATGTTGGTATGCCGTGTGATCATGACGTTTGACTCTTGAATGACTTCAAAGATTCTTTTGCCAGATTTTTCCTGAGTACACTGTGTTACTCCGATTCTGTTTATGTTGAGACACTGAACTTGCTTTTATAAAAACATGTTTTGCTGTCAGTCAATTAAAGTATCAAAAATGTTTGATGCTGAAACAAAATCTAAATCTTGAAACGATACTCTGCACAGCTCGCCCATCTTACATGAATCCCCTCTCGGCTTCTCCAGGTTCTTCACTGCACAGGTCACGTGCGTCCATTTGGCGGCGGATCCACGTCGCCCCCTGCTGCCCGAGTGATGACTCTGCTGTGTGAGCCCATCCCTCACCCCTCCAGTGTGGAGTTCCCTCTGGACACCTGCACCTTCCTCACCCGCCACAGCATGGACCTGCGCTTCACACACTGCGAGGGCAGGTAGGAGACGTCACCTGCTGACACTGACCTTTGACCTCCATGTGGATGGGACGCAAGAGTGAAAAGTGAAAGTGAAAGACAGAATGTGTGAGAGAGAAAGGAATAAAAATCTCTGAAGGTTTTTCTTTTGTAATCTTTATTCTCCTGTTCTTCCGTTTTTCTGTTTCCAGGGTGACAGAGTTGGTGGGATACAAGCCTGATGATCTGATTGGCCGCTCGGCTTATGAGTTTCATCATGCGCTCGACTCTGATCACGTCAACAAGAGCCTGCACACACGTGAGTTTCAATATGTGTGTTAATGTGTACTGTACTAGAATCCTGACAGTGATTCAGAAACAAAGCTGTAATTTCACTTGTCCATTAAAAACTGTCTGAAAACATTAAAAACAAAATGTATCAGAGAAGAGAAATAAGCACATTTTAGCTTTTTCACCATGTTTGTGAGATGAATATATTTTTTTGTTTCAGGGATTATAGATTTGCACACACAGGAATACATCACATCTTTATTCAAAGCTTCATCTTGTGTCCATCTGTTTATCTCCCCGTCTGTCTGTCCACTCTGTGTAGTGCTGTCCAAAGGTCAGGTGAACACCAGCCACTACCGTTTCCTGGCAAACAGCGGTGGCTTCGTCTGGGCTGAGACTCAGGCGACTGTCCTCTACAGCAGCAAGACGTCGCAGCCCGAGGCCGTTGTCTGCCTTAACTTCATACTCAGGTAGGCAGCGAGGTCATGTGACACAATTCTGGCTCCAACACAGAGACAGAGCTGGAACTTTTTAATTGCTGCAGTATCATCATTTATTTCCCTCCTCCTCGTAACTCTCTACATCATCTTCTTCTCGTGCAGTGCCGTGGAGCAGCCAGACGTTGTTTTCTCCGTCGAGCAGATCCGTTGTGGTCAGGCTAAAACGCACACACCAGCGCTTGTACCAGACGAGCGTGGGTCTTCTGACATCGATGACTGTAAACCAGACAGTGACCTTCTCGACAATGTCACCCAGACTGAGGACGCAGCTTCAAATTCAAGCAGCTCTGCAGATCTCTTCCTCAAACTGAAGGAGAAGCCAGAGGAGCTTCTCCAGTTGGCTCCCGAGGCTGGAGACGTCATTGTGCCGCTGACTGGTGAGACAGACCAAAGACATTTATATTCACGTGAACACCGGTGATGAAGGTTTCTGGAAAAGTGATATTGTGTTCAGTCATTAGCATGCTGTCAGCTGGACTGGAGTTTCTTTTCATGTAAAAACGCTAAATTAAAGTTAAGTTAAGTTAATCTCGAGGCATGTCTTGTGACCGTATTATCAAAGAGTGACAGATGTGTGCATGGTTTAAATTAAATCTTTAATTTGTTGGTTTAATTACAGGTTTTTTTGAGCACTTTGTGTTTTCTGTCTGTCAGATTTTGTCGAGCTGTCTTTCTTCACCGGGTCCGGTCCAGACTCTGTGCCGGACCACCCTCAGGATCTGTGCACTCCACAGCTGCGACAGCTCCTCTCACCCATCTTCAACCCCATCACTCCACCTGGATCATCACCAGCCTCCTCACCTGATCCTGAGCCGGTAAATAGGAGCTTTTTAAAGTATCAGCTTCTCCGTCTGATTTAACCCCTTACTCACTCTTCATCTGTTCTGTACCTCGTCTGTCCACAGAGCTCCTCTGAGGAGGAGGTGATGGACACCAGCGAGGTGGAGAAGTTCTTTGCAATTTGCCCGGAAGATGGTCAGAAGAAAGGAGATACACTGGACGTAAGAGCAGAAACATCATCATCATCTTTAAGTTATAAAGCACTTTACATCGTTGAACCTTTCAGGACAAATCAAACCATGACGAAGATAAAAAATAATGTTTGAGCCTTAAAATGAAATTGAAAAATAAAAACACAAACACAAAAACTGAAACTTTCTAACTTCAATTTCCCGGCTGTTTTTTTTCAGGACATGGAGGGGATGGATCTGGAGATGTTGGCTCCTTACATCTCCATGGATGATGACTTCCAGCTGACCTTCCTCAGCGGTTTGCCTGAGGAATCAGAGAACCCCTCGTCTGAAGCCTCAGCTGGGACATCTGCAGTCCCTGTGAGCAGGAAACGGTACGACAGGCCCTATCTTATTAGATACAAAGCTTTCACTGCACTATGTTTAGACTTCATCAAGTGCATCACAAATGTGAAGCTGCAATGTTTACGCACCAGAAATTGTAATTTGTCCAGAGGGTGGCGCCAGAGGAAAGAACATAATGGCTAAATCAAAGGGTTTGTCCTCTGTATGGTGGCTTCTTTAGGACAAATCAGACACAGCTTGTCTTATATGTAATATTGAACACTAATGTATGTTCTAACATTAGCGGTTTATTTCTCTACTTATCTGCTTAGATCAGGTTGTACAGAGTTCATTGCTTTAAATATTCTGCCTGTAAAAAAAAGTGTTTTACATGGTTTACCTCTGGTTTATCTCTTAGGACTCACATCCCAGATGAGGAGCTGTCATCCCATTTGATGATTCAGGACAAGAGACAGAAACAAGAAGCTTCCTCAATAGAAGAGGAACTTCTGCTCAGCCACAGATTACTGGTGAGTAAGACGAGGAGACAGAGAGGAAGAAAACGTGTTTATCCAGCAACTTTTAAAAGACGCTTACAAAGTTTTAGTGAATGAAAGGAAGCAAAGACTCTGCCCGAGAAATTTCCACTGTGCAATACTGATTCAGCGTGATCAACATTTTACCATGAACAAATGAAGATAATTTGATTTAATAAAACTTTATGACCTTGAAGCTGAGTAGAGACATGACTGTCAAATGAGAAGTTATTTTGCATTACGCACTCTGAATATTTTCACTTTGTAAATGACAAAGCAGCAGGCAGGAAGAACACAACATCAGTGGTTATCAGTGAAATAGTGTGTATTAATATAGACACAGTCAAGCTTAAAATTCACTGATTTCACTGTTTGTGAAAATTGTTGAAGATGTGACAGTTTTAATCAGATCAGTTGTTTGGTGTTTTACCTCCGTGCACAGTTTGGCTTCCTCTGACCATTTTTTAAATTCCATCTCCAGGGCTGTCTGGACGAAACCGACCAATCAGATTTGGTCCTGGACCCAGGACCTGGAGGACGGAGTCGGCTGCTCACAGACAGAGACCCGCTGTTAGGAGGCATACAGGGACTCTGTGATACTGCAGGTGAGATTAAAACACACACACACACCTCTATTTGGCATCATTACATATTCACTTTTTTCCTTTCTCCTGTTTCTTAAATGTTACAGTTTGTCAACAGATATTATGTGTGACCTTAAAGTGACCTTTCAACTTGCTGAGGGGATTTTTTTTAAGATTATTTATTACCTGTGAAAATGAGGCAGACCACATCTGGAGGTGGTCTAAGACTGTTATGAGACTGATGCCAATTCATACAAAGAATTCACACTCTCTGTACGTCAGCACAGAGTTTGTCTTCTTGTCTAACTGTGTTTGTGTGTGTCTCCCTCTTCCAGCTCTGATGCGGGACATTTTCATACCTCGCCCACCTGACCTGTCGTCATCGCTCTCAACTATGACCTGATCTTCTCTGGTTCTTTTCGATAACGAGTTGGCTCGACTTCCGTGCTCAAAGCAAGAAAGTCACTGCCGGATCTGTCTGAAAACACAGCAACCTTAGCGCACACATACAAACGCAACACACCACAAACACGTACGCACACGAATAGAAAAACACACGCTGCGTAACCATGATGTGAGGTCAGACGTGACCTCGTTGCTTGTAGCTGAACCAGGAAAGTCACTTATGTTGGGATGTTGAGTGACGTGTTGTAAGGCAGGTGGGAGGTGCTGTTAACCTATTGCTGCCCCGTTGCTTCATCTGTCATGATTTAACATGAGAATCCATCATTATTTTCAGTCTGTTTCATGGAAACAGCTGGCGGTGCTAAAATTTTAATGCAATAGATGTGAAAGACTAAAAATCGTACACGTGTTCAACAGTGAGACAAATCTGGAAAAGTATTTCTCTGAGCAGCTAAATTGAATTCATCGCAGCTTTGAATTTATCACATATTTCCTGTGTCAGTGCTTCGATCATCATTTAAACATGAACTCCCACAATGCTCTGCTTTGACTTTGAGCCAACATCCGTCAAATCTGAACAGTTTTCTGCTGTTTGTGTGTTTTTCCAAATTACACCAACAGACAAAAGATCAGTGGCATCGTTTATTTCAGTGGCATATTTTTACGTCTTTTTATATTCTTGTGCTAAAACCTTTTTACATTGTCAATTTATCAGGAAGAAGATTTCTGAACTTACTGTGATATTGAAAGAAAAAAAAAAAAAAAACCTGAGTCAACAGTCGTCTGGCATTTGTTTTAATCTTCCTGACGTGCCAGATGGGTGGGGTTTACCTCATCTGACACTCCTTATAAGCTAATGTGATGCTATCAGTCACAGGTGACACGTCACCATGACTATGAAATATTTGTTTCCAGTCTATGTTTGTTGAGTCCTTTCAGTCTGGCAACAAAATGGACTTAAACAACCATAAATCATGCAGATTTGATGCCATTTGATTTGTCCTTTTTATGATCATTTTAAATATATAACCTGATTAACTCGTAATACTGAAGCCATTATCATTTATGAGACAAACAATAGAGTCAGCTTGTTTATATACCCATTAAAATGTAAACACTAGTATTCATGTTTTTGTCATAGTTTGATAGTATCGAGTTTGAATTTTATGACTTGGAAGAAATTGTGCCTCAGCGTGTGAGCTGAGAGTTGAAAGTTGTATTTTTAAGTTGTAGTGTTTGATGAAATATTGTGATGCTCGTGATCTGTTTGAGATGTGGAGGGTTGTTTTTGTTGGGTCAAACTTCTGTTATTTTCTACATATAAACCCCAGAAAACTACCTGTCAGGATTCAACGTAAAACGTTAATTTCAAAACGTGTTCACTCTTCCAAAGTTCTGTGCCTTTTATCATCCAGTGAAAGACATTTCATTGAATGTTTTCTCCATCATGTTCATGATTTCAAATGGGGGAGAAAATGAATGCTATCTTTTATTTTTACTGTTTATCCTTTATGTATTCTTCAGCCAAATAAAGACGTTGAAGCAGAAGCTGCTGTGTGATGAAATGTTTACCTGGTTCAGGGACAAGCGGCTCCATGTGTAGGTGATTATCTGTAAAAGTTTGTCCGTCCAGGAACAGAAAGTTAAATTCACAGCAGCTCAGGTCTGATCACCTCATCACTGTCAAAACAGGAAAATCACATCATTACGTCAAAGTGACATTTTAACTAAAACAACAGCGGTATTGTGTGGTTGACACTAAACTGTAAACACCTCACAGCCCACAACCTTAAACAGAAACATCTATGGTAATAACATGTGTAGAGTATTATACTACTATGCCACATTTCAGAGGGAAATATTGTAGTTTTTCCTCCATTGTATTTGGGAGCTTTACTAACTGGTTACTTTACAAATAAAGATTTTACACAAGCGATGCGATAAGTTTATAAAATGTGGTGCAAAGTTGAAACTCACCAACAGTATTTATGACACAGCTGTATACAGATTATGATCTGAAGGCATTAACAATATCATTCTAATAATACAATATACTGCACCAGTAGACACTTTACTGCCGGCATGGTCTTTATTTACACCCCTGTATTTTCTTACATTGTGGTGTTGGTACTTTAACGTAAGCAAGTGATCTGATCCAAAGATGAATGATTTAATAAGTAAATAAAGCAGTGACTCTTCAACCTGCCTGTTCGACCTAATACACACAGATTGTTGTTGTCTGCCTAATGATTAACCCAGCCAGGTGTGTTCAGCCAATCAAGAGCTGAAGACACAAACCCCAGAGGCTGAGCTGGGAACAACCGGCTTAAATTAAGTAAAAAAATATGACTTTCATCATCTTGTATCACAAATTTGGGCGATGATGTTCCCATCAGCCCTGATTGAGTAACTGTGAATTCACCATTTACACCACCTCATTCTGGTGTCACACTGGTGTCACACTGGTGACACGCTGGTCACACACACACACACACACACACAGAACACCTGAAGTTCTTATGACAACTCTGACATGAGGAGGGAAATCCTCCGGCCACTCCCGTCTTGCAATGAGACCATTTTGAAATCGTGAGATTTTTATTTACAGGGACGACATTTCATCCTTTCTGGTAACAGTTTCATGGCTGCACTCCATTTCCTCTCCCACTTATGTAATCCAGTCCATCATGTTGACTCAGTCTCTTCTTGTACTCAGTGTTCAAAGGTTGTTTCCTGTGATGTTCTCAAACACTGAGCAGGGGAGTTAAATGGCTCCTGATCACATAGTGCTGGTTGATAAATGACTGTCAAGAGTCCAGTTTCTCATAAAATTTGTAGGTCAGAAAGAAAGTGGAAGTAACTAAAAACAATACAACAATATCATGCTTTTAATGCATCATTTTGTTGTCCTACGATCTCACACCCACAGTACAGTATGTGGTTTTGTTGGACAGTGGTGGAATAAATATGATTCTTTTTTTTTTTTTTTTTTGGTACCAGTGTCACGATATAAAAATACTTTTAGGTTGGAAACATTATGGTTAAATTACAGTTGTATGTTTCTGATAATCTTAAATCGTGGAGCAAAAAGCACACGTATTGTTATAATATATTTTCCTCGAAGTTCACGAAAGTAGCCGAAAATGAAAATAACACATGAAAACTGGAGTGACGTGCAGCACTTGAGTAACTGTGCTGGTGTTTTCCTCTGCTGGTTTGAACCGGTTGCACAGCAGACATTTTGACATGTCATAGCAGGAAACTCTCAGGTGTATTAATGATAGCAGCATTCCTCTCAGGGGAGGTCCTCTCTTATGATGCTGGTTCACTGTTACTGTGAGACTTGCAGCTGAGCCGTCGTTCATGTTGTGAAGTCCACCTGTGTGTTTCCTGCTGAGACGAGTCAAAATGTCTGCTGTGCAACCGAACCCTGCTTTATCAATGACTGCAATCCATTCATCTGACTAACCACAGCTGGCTGCTTACAGTAAACAGAACCGACTGTTCTTCTTTTCATTTCCTAACTCGTCAAACCAACTTCCCATTTTGTTCAAACTGGACAAACTCCTCAAACACACATTCAGAAGCAGGAAGTGAGATTTTTAACCCTTAATCACCACCCTGACATGTCACCGCCGTCCTGCTGCAAACAGACCTTTTATCCAACGCTCAGTTCAGCAATTATTCTTACAGGGATGATTCATGTTTTCCTGTGAGTTGATATTTGAATCAATGCCCTGTTACCATGGAAAAATCCCTGCTCCTCACAGGAAGTGATGTGTTTCATGTTTATGGACACAACAGCAGCAGACCACACTTTAAACTCATTATGTTTATGTATTAACTGGAGTGTGCTGAAACGAGTTAAGAGTTAAACAAAGGTGGGGCTAAAAATACTGAGGGGGGAAAAATAGAATCTCTGTCTGCAGTGTCACAAATATAAGATGTCTGCTGTCATTACACATCAAGATCATATCATATAATTCTATAACACTAGGCTGCATTAAATTGTCTATATATTTTAAACAGGTTTTATCTTTAAAGTGTTCATCTAGGGAAGCTAAAATGAGCAGACATGTTTTCACAAATTCACACACTTTAGCTGCTCTTGTAGTTACTCTGAGTTTTAATTGACTGACCTGCAGCAGGTGGAAGAGACAGATCCATCAGATCAGGAAAACTCAGAGGATCTGAAAAAGATAAAACATGTTTTTAAAATCATTAAAACATACTTTTAAAGACACTGTAAACCATGTTTTTAATAAAAATGATCAGATTCGAGATTCTTACTCATTTCGGGTGAGAAAATGGATGAATTGTTTGATTTATTGTTTTTTTCATGATGGTTTAATTGACATCTTGTTTTAGCAGCTGCTCTCCTGTAAAGCAGGTTAATGCTGCTGAACCTTCAAACTATTAAAAGTGTAAAGAACAAAAATCCTGAAACAGAAACTTTACCTTTTGCAGAAACTTCCTGTCCATCTGCTGTGTTCAAGTCATCAGGTGTGTCCTGTGTCAGGATGCAACACTGACAAACCCAGCTGATGCTAATTAACTTCAATTAAGTCACAAACAACAAAATGTCAAACAAAGAAGTATATCAACATTTATTTATTTATAATATAATTCTGTGCAATAATACAATATACAAATAATCTGTATTACAAGCCATAGAATAGTTAGATTTGTTGGCACAAAAACATAAATTACATTCACAATCTGTGAAGGCGTCAGTCGCTCTGCAGAGGAACAGCCAGGTGAGGTGAGGGCATTTATCAAATCAGTGTTGATCTGATCAGTTTCTGGTCATTTTGGAGTTTGGTCCGACCTCTGTGAGTTTTTTTTTGTTTGTTTTTTTTGCAGGCTGTGTAATGAAAATAGTTTTTTGGATCACTATTTGAATGAAAGCACCTTTTGTCTGCACCGAAGCCACCAGGGCAAATAAATGTACAGTTAAGTCAGTAAAAAGCTTTCACTGTATATTTAATTTAAATATTCTTCATTGTTTTACTTCACTCACCACTTTATGAACACAGGAGAAACACTTTAACAGACCGTTTGGTTTCCAACCATTTTCAAGTCTCTAAACATCTGTGTACACAAAATTAACATTGTTTTTTTAAAAACATCACAACATGCTGTTGGTCCAGACTGAGTTTCACAAAGTCACCATCAATTACCCAAGTGTTTGTGCACCACGCTGACTTCAAATCCACAACACCACAGTCCAGTTAGACTCAAAGAGAAACGCTGTACAGAAACTCTCAGAGAGAAATGGAATAGAGCCAGTTGCCGTGGAAACATGCAGGTTTCTGCAACAGCAAGTCTACATTGACTTCACGACGGAAGCCTCGATCAACCCCGTCACTGACGGGAAGGATGGACGACGTCTCCAGAACAACACTGAAAACACACACACGCACACACACACGCACAGGCACTTCCACCTCATAATTCCAGTCTGGGGGGATTTTTATATTTAATCTCATTTAAAAATATTTTATATATATTAATATCAGACATTCTGGATAAAAGCTTTTCACCCGACAACACATAAACTCTCTCTTCTGTCACATACATTCATACAACACACTATACAATCAACATTTCATTTATGAATGTACTTCAGTCCTCCTCGAGTCTTTGTGACGTTGCAACAGGCCAATCAGAGCTTATCTAAAATAGCGTGTGATAGGACAGAGCGTCCTGATGCTGGTGAGCTGCAGCCAACCAGGAAAAGTGCAGGCAGCACAGGAGTCTGATGTCAGTCCGTGTTTTTTGTCAGCCGTCATTGGGCTGTTATCATCTGCAGAGTAAACACTGCACTGCAGCAATTAGCTGTCAATCAAATCTTCAGTGTCACAAACAGTTTGAACCCCATAGTCTGTCCATCAAGTGTCTTTGTCATCTGAAAGTGCGACATGTAGCTGCTGGACGTCCTCGTCACTCATCCTGTCTCTGGGACCCGATGACTGGACCTCCTCGTACGGGGGTGGGGGGTTATCAGGGCTTTGGCTGGACAGGAGGGGGCGGTGACTGCCGTCAGATTGAGATGACTGGTGACAGCTGGGGGACTCCTGAGCCAAGAGGAGCTGGGTGGGTCCTGGAGCGGAGCAGGCGGGGATGCGCTGCCCCCAACTGCCGTACACCGCCTCCTCGTAGGAGGGGAGGGAGACAGGAAGTCCGTCCACCATCAGGTCCAGCTGGTCTGAGGAGCGACGGCTGCAGGGACAGAGAAAGATTTACTTCATGTGTATAGTGTACCTTCTGACCTCTGACCTGACTCAGTCTTATTCAAGACTGTTAGCATATAAAGGTAGATATTAATCAGACAAATACATAGTGGTCCTGTAATTATCTATATTTCAACGTATCCCCTGACAACAGAAGATGCCCCGCTTGTTGAGAATCACTGCAGCTTCTTACCTGTGTGATTGACAGGGGTAGAGGCGGGACTTGACAACCAGGCAGGCAGTGGTGGTGAGCAGGAAGATGGACACACCCACCGCTGTTGTGGCCATGCTGGGCATCGAGTCATTCACTCTGTCATCAGCGTTCATGTTAGGACCCTCTGAGGAGGAGAAGAACAGATGTTGAAGGTAAAAACATTAAAAACTATAAAATGATCTGCAGCTGCTGGAGAAACTAATCTATTGTTGACAAAAATAACATTTGCTGCTTTTTTTTTTTTTTAATAGAAGTATGGACTAAATATTTTGGGGGTTTTGGACTGTTTCAAACATGAAAACCTATCCAACAGAAAAAGAAGATATAAAAAAAATATATGGACCCAGATTTACATTATTACATTGTTACATGTTTCCATGTAACTTGTGTTTTGTTGAAAAACATTGATTTGGTGGTTATATAATTGCAAAACCTGAGGTTGTGCTAAATGTGCGCCAAAAACTACCTGTGCTGCAGCACTTCGGAAAACCCCAGGTATTCTGACTAGACAAGTTAACAGAAACACATTTTCAAACACAGGATCTATAGTTTTTATCTAATTGTGTGGTTGAAGTGTTCCTGTGACAACATGGCAGCAGCTTTCCATGAGGTTCTGACAGCGTCAACACTGAGGAAATATTTCATGGTTATTATGGTGGTTTCACCCGCTTCCTCATTCTGCACTCTGATTTCCTGTCGTAGCGTGTTTGAGTGAATATCGACAGAGGAAGTCGGAACTGGTGTGAGGAAAGAAAAGCTTCACGTTCCCCTGCAGAGTCTGAGCAAGTCTGCATGTCTCTGTTAAGTAGGTCAAAAGATAAACGTAAGCCACTGCTGCTGGGTTTGTACTGTAATAGAGGGGCCAGGCCTCAGCCCAAAGATAAAATCAGACCTGATAGAAGAGACAGATCTCAATCCCAGTCACTTGAGGAGGAAGTTGAAAATACACCCATCATGACCAAATATTAAAAATAAGATCAGAACTATGAGTTTATTTTTAGATTTACAGTGTTAGATTTAACAACCTGCACAATAAAACTCCCAGTGGCGTCTGAGAAGTCCAGAATACTTCTCATGCTCTACACAGATTTTAAGTATAGGTAACTCCACTGGGAATCAGCCCCCATAACCCGACCACAGCAACGACACACTGTCTGCTTCCTGAACACTCAAAGCTAGAAGGAACTGTAATAAAATGACTAATCAGTCTTTAAACTCTGTGGTGAGTCATGAATAAGTTCTAAACTGAGGTTATCACTGAGGAACGCTGTGATGCCCGGGGCTGCTGGGAAATGTTAAGAGATGTTTAGAGTTGTCCAAGAACATCTGCTGACTAATAAATAATAATAATAATAATAATAATAATAATAATAATAATAATAATGGGGAAATTATAAAGTCACGCGACTGGATGTCAAACTCAGCTGAAACATCAGAAGAGGAAACAGAACTACTGACATGGCTGAAATATTCTCAGACCAAAGACTCCCAGTACAGTATATTTGACTGTGGACTGTTCCACTAACTAAAATAAAGTTACAAAGCAGCAAATGTAACATTTTAGAAGCTGAAACAAAAAAGTCATTTTCATTTTTCTCAAGAAACAACCTACATGATAAACTGTTTGACAAATCAGTGAATCAGTCTTTTTTTCAGGCACTTTTTGCACATGAATTATGAGTAAAGAGAACTTACTTCACATCTGCTCCCTTATTAAACTGCACTAAACATATCAACCTCAACAGATAAATATAAATACTATATAACTTATTATAAAACTCTTACCTTTGATAGGAAAGCAGCTCGGTATCGCAGGCTGCCACGTCCCGTGGCGGCACTTGGAGACTCGGTACTTGCTCCTGATGTGGTATCCGGGCTCACAGAAGAGATGGATGGTGCTCTTATGGAGGAAACCTCGACACGGGGACGGATCACAGCGGAAACCTCCGTGTTCTGGCACCAGAGGGTGAGAGCAGTTGCCCATTCGGCCTGTAGAAACACAAAACACAGTGATGAGAGCAGGTCTTTAAAACATTGACATTCTGGTCTCAAGGTTTTCAGAAGCCTCTACCTCACACCATGTTTATGGTTTATGGAATTAAAACAAATTTTCCACAAAACCCTCTTCTTCCTTCTTACACCTCCTCCAGCTCTGCAGCACAGCTCCACACGCATTTGTTTTCTTTGGCTTTAAAGAAGATCTTAAATATCCTGGAGGTGATTTTCTCACTCCTTCCTGCTGCCAGCAGCTCTGAGAGATTAGCTCAGTTTGCACTGTAACCACAGTGATTTCTCCTGTGTTTGCTTGAATCATTATCCTATAACTGATGTGGGTCTAACTCGGGAATTTTGAAATGTCACTAACACCACGTGTAAATCCTCCTGGAGGTCATTTACTGGACAGCTTCCCACTGTGAATATTTGCAAATTAGCAAGGACATCTGATGCCTGTGTGTTTGTTTTGTCATTGTTGTTTCAGCACTCTGTGAGAAGAGCGGCATGCAGACACAATGTCGGGGTAAGAGGGTGATCGATGACGGGTGAGTGTGACACAAACTGGTACAGAGTGAGAGGACAGTAAGGTGATTTTAAAGAAACGTGTGAGGGTCAGGATTATGTTTAGAAGCCTGCAGTATATTTACATGTGTACGTACACCTGAATGCATTCTGTGACCTTTTTCCAGCAACTCACTGCTCATTCAGTGAAACCCGCTCACAACCACCTCAGCCTTACCCGAAGGGCAGCTTTGCCAGAGCAGCCAACACTGTTACCCACATCCTCTATTTCTACACCTTCCACCTTTAAAAAAAAGTCTGCGTCTGCAGAATTCTGGTTTCCACTGCCCCCGCGAGCTCCTTAACCCCAAACACGTGAAGAGTAGGTCAAGTGTGAGGTGAGGAGAGTTAAAAGTCAGAAAGACTTCTGAAAAGTCTGACTTTGAACTCAAAGTTATCTTTGTCCTACGGTTCTACAACTTTAGAGTAAAAGACACTATTTTTCACTGCTGTGTTATTCACACAGTTAGAAACAGGAAGGCACACATTTTGAGCAGCTCACAGTTCCCAAAGAGTTTGAATAAAGTTCCAGAAAATTAATTTTATCACAAAGTGTGAGCTTGACAAAAAAAAACTCTGATGAGAAGAGGAAGAACCAGGCAGTTTAAATCCCCTGGAACAAAGTGAACATGTTGAGCTGAACACAAAGCTTCAGCAGCATCCTGCATCACAATGCTTAAAGTTCATTTAGTGTTTCACAATCAGTCATCAGAAAAGGCGTGACAGACTGCGTGCTTCAGTCCAAACAACTGGTGAACATTTATCTGTATTTACAGTTGAAATGTTGCTCTGTGTGATGAAGGTTTTCAGGTTGTTCCAGTATCTCGCTGCTGTGGTCACATCTCAATGAAATGATTAGAAAAAGTGATTTTCTTCAGTTTGTTTTTCAGTTTCACTGTGAGTGAGCAGACCTAATTTTTACTTGAGTTCTGCGTAAATGATGTCATGGAGAGCATTTTTTCTACTCTTTGTTTTGACAAATATTCACCTGTCTGCTAAAACGAATGAAGAAGAAAACATGATTGAACTCAGGTGGAGGTCGTACCTGCAGTGAGGAGCGGTGAGGAGGCCAGGAGGAGGAGTCCACAAACCAGACTGACGCGTCCACACGGCCATGGATACAGGACTGACCCAGACATCAAACCAGACTTCCTGATAACACAACAGAGATAAAGAGTCAGGAGCAGAGAAAACACACAGGTCAGTCCGGTCAGTATCCTTGAACAGGAAGTAGAAGTCACACCTCTGTCATGATAAGGTGTTATATTTTCAGGCTTCAGATGCAGTAAATGTCCTAAAATATAAGTGGCCTCACAGCTGTGAAAGAAAGGTGTGTTTTTTTTAAACGTGTTGTCAGCTGTGAACCAGCTGGTTGTTTGCTTTACAAAGCCAACCTGCTGTTGTGTTCATTCACACCTGTCAGCTGCCGAGTGTCACCACACCTCTGTGGCCTCTGCCGGCCTCTTCTGCTCTTCACTGAGCAGCTGCATCATGCATTCCTCGTTTGGATTTTCCAAACAAAACCTTCAGGCTGAACTCTAACAGCAGCAGGCAGCATGCAAACACACATTTCAAATGTAATAGTCCCTTGATGAAATTAACAGATGTGCATCAGATCAAGTTTGGTTACAAGCTGATAAGTCATGACACTGGTGTTGTTTAAGATTTCTGTTTTTTGAACAACTTCTGCAACTTTTTTATAATGCAGCTCTTTTAAAATGACAAACTGTTGTCCATTGGTCCCCATGTTCTTGTTTTCCACCACCGTACCTGCATTTAAATACCAGTAAGAATCGATAAGTACTTGATTCATACAACAGTCATGCTGTACACTGCAGGCTGTAAAGTGTCACCACAATTTACCACCACACAACTTTTGTAGTAAAAACAATCGAGCAAATTCTGCTGGTACAAGACGTAAAATGCAGCAATAGTGTCTCATTAAATTAAGTTAATTTAAGTAACCTAAACTATATACAAATATTGTATTAACAAGAAATAATAAAAAGCAGGTGATGGACAAACGACTAACCTGACAATAAATTATGAATGTTAAATTGACCTTAAACATTGCTCCTGTTTCTGCTTCGTCTTCTTATTTTACCATCAAACCTTTCACAACAACTCTGAACCTGACCTGTTTTAAACTTTCAAGTTGTACAAAAGTGAAACTGTCACGTCTCACTGCTGTTTCGACATTGACCATATTGACCAATAGTCACACCTGACAGTGCAGCAGCAGAATTTTATACTGAAACCACAGCAACCCAAACTCTTTCTCCGGATGACTTGCAACCATCCCAAGCATGCATGTCCTGATAAACTGGTGCCAAAAGTGCCAGACCTCTGCTACAGTGCCAGCCTAAATGCTACAGTGTGTTTTCAGTGTGTTTTCAGTGTGTGTGTGTGTGTGTGTGTGTGTGTGTGTGTGTGTGTGTAGGTTTGCTTTGCTGCTTTCAGTGTGTTTTGTGCTTTCATGTCAGGAGAGATGCCAGTCATCTCTGGAGCAGCGAGGGAGGCCCCCCCTGCCTCAGCATGCCAGTCACTCTCAGACAGATACTACACACACACACACACACACACACACGCACGCACGCACACACACGCATGCACACGCACGCACACACACACACACAAACACAGCTCCATCTTATGTGACCACAGTCTGCGTGGGAGATCTGCATCTTAGTCATCATGGCCCTCTGTGATATTAGAACTTCTGCTGTAATGTTTGTCAAGTTGGAAACAGAAAATTCTATTTTATTTATTAATATTTAATTAATTCAGCTCCATGTGATACTGCATACTATCACATGCATGACACTACAGAGCAACAAGTCTGTGAAATAACTGCTTCATGCAGATCACATTTTTACAAGCATATGAACAAAAGCCATGTTGAAAGATGTGACACATCAACACCGGCCCAGTCACTACAAACACCACCACCACACCTAAATGTCGTGTTTTTTTTCCACAGTGCCAGATTGTGCCAGCTTACACCGCTTTACAGGGTGGTGAAGAATGAAGGCAGCACGGAAAATGACTGACAGCACGCTCAAGCTTCACCGCAGGCAGCTTCACACTTTGGGGGCCTGGATGTGCTCCTCTGTTGCAGCTGTACTTTGAGTTTCTGATAAAAAGGTGCTATAATTTTTTTTACAAAGAAAGTGATTCCTTATCGTGTCTCCGCTCCATCCTCTCCTGAGGTTGACTCACTGAGCTATCAGTCACAAAAGGTCAATGATATTAAACTGTATTAAACAGCCCACCCTGGTTCTGTGGAAACACTTTAGTGGTAATTCGGATAAGATTACATCTATGACACAAAATGAGGTAAAATAACACTTGCTGCTTTAAATACTCTACCTGGTAGCTATTACTTGAAAATATTTTCTGGCACACAGGAAGTGATGTATTTTATGTTTCCAGCCACAACAGCCATTTGTTTGGTGCAAACAGAGGAAGACCTGCATCGTTAGCGATGAGCGATGATGGCACACATAAAAACACCAACAGAAACTTCCACTGGGAAAATCCCAGAAAAGACGGCGTGCAGGTCACGGTCACGTTGGCTGACTCTCTGATAATGAACTGAACACCAGAGATAACAACAAGAACAGAAACATGAGGATGACCACTGGAAGTCTGCTTTGACTCAGTTACAGTTAGTGCGTAGTAAATTGTGATGAGTGTCTTCACCCACTTGAACCACATCTGACAGTCTGGTTGATCAGTAGCTGTGGAGACGACTCCTGTTGTGCCATGTTAAACTTTGCTCTTTCTGCTCTGCTGCTTTACAGCATTTCTGAACGTGTGAATCATGCAGAGGGAGTCTGGGTGTTATTTTTCTCTTTATGTGTGTGTGCATTATTCACATCTCATGATGATGATACAGTATTAACCCTGATGTCTGGAGATCCTCTTTAACAGCTCAAACAAACATATTTAATATTGTTTCATCAGCTCAATACTTCATGACCTTCCTCATTTTATGAGAACTGTTTAGAAACATTTAAAACTGATGAACAGAAAACACTGAACAGGACACATTAGTTATATCTGATGTTTGATCGATCTGATCTGTGACTCGTGCAGTTCAACCTCTCTGGGGTCTAACTGACCTGAAACATAATTAACGTCAGAGGAAAATGATCACTTTTACACTTTTCTACATATTTAGTTTTAATAAAAAGAAGAAGAAAAGGTAAAAACATAAATATTTTGCAGTTATGAGAAGATTATTTGAATGGCTAATAAAGTAACTGACTAATTGTTTCAGCTCTAGAATTATGGTGAAAATAAACTCTAAAAACACACCCTAAAACTCTAAAAACATCTGAAATATGCTTTAAGAAACCTGAGAAACTCCTACAAGCCCCTGAAGAAAGCTGAAATTCCCCCACACCCCTCATAAATGAAGCCTTGAGTGGATTACTGTGGATTCCTCTCACACCACAGGGACCTATAAAAACCTGTACCACTCATAAGACCTCTAGAAACGCTGTCAGTCAGAGACCTGTCAGCAAATATTATTTGAAATCATTTTTACACATCAGCATTGAGGAAGTCATCCAAATTTCAACATCACTCTTTTTTTGAATGCACATTCAAAACTTCCCCTTGACTTAATCTAATTTAATAAAGTGGAGGTGAAGTGAGATGAAGTGAGGTGGCATGTCACAGGGTTTGTAATGTTTTGAACAGCCAGTGTACACAGTGCACTCTGAACACACACACACACACACACACACACACACACACACACACACACACACACACACACACACACACACACACACACAGTGGATGTGCTGATGTTGCATTACAGGACACAGTGAGGAGGGTGGGGGCTCGTTTTTCTGTTATAATGTGGTGCAACAAAGACGTGAATGTAAAGTAAGTGCTGGTTCAACTCTTAACGTCTGATAAACATATGACCGAATGATCAGAATATTTGTGGTGATGATGAACAGCTGGTCAATAATGTTCTAATATTACAAACACAAACCTCTCTGAGTTCAGATCTCAGTCCTACACGCCCGCTGATGACATGCATTCATGTTTATGATCGTGTCCACATATAGAGCTCTAGTGTTTGTACAAAAAGCCTCTGAGTGTGTGTTTTCTTTTCTTATCTGCTGTGTGTGTGTGTGTGTGTGTGTGTGTGTGTGTGTGTGTGTGTGTGTGTGTGTGTGTCTACTGATCGGGGTGGTGAAGTTGCTGCATTTTTTACAATTACCCTCACAGAGATAAATAAAGTTGTATTTGAACTGAAGTTCACTCAAAAGTCAGCCAGGTGTTGCTATGGAGAACAAGCTATCATACTACAGTCTTATCTGTGAATCAAGTGGTGCCACTTCTCTCACACACACACACACACACACACACACACTTACGATTTTCATTATTAATTAATGTTTGAAATTTACTAAAACAATGAATCAAATCAAAATATTCACACATTCTTATTCTGCCAATCAACTAATTAATCGTCAAACAGTTTCAGCTCAGATGAACTCTAAAAATCCCCACAAGCCCCTTAAGAAACTACAAATCCCCTTAAACACACTTAAACGAACCCTTGAACACCCTTTAAAAACCTGGATTACACTCAAGGACTCCTGGAAACAGGGTCTGTATATAGTAACATAGTTAATGAGGTTATAAACTGCATCAGGATGAATGAATGATTATTAACCACCAGGCCTTTATGGTCTGTTATCATAAAACACCAATAAATAATAGACTTTACAGATGAAGCTGATGTCCAAACTACAAGACCAAGAATTCATCTTGAAATGAGCAGAAAAACAGCGCTCCTGTTTGAGTATCAGTGAATCAGAGGGCGGAACTGTCGACAGATTATTTCATTTAAATATGATATTTTATCACTTTGACGGTCAGCTGCTGTCACCGGCGGGTAAGGTGAAAACACGGACACCTCCTCCGTTTGAATGGAGCTCATTTGATCGGTTTAAACGGTCTAAATGTCTCACCTGAGATCCGTAGAAGAGGCAGCAGCGGTGTGTCGGTGAACGGACGCGCTGTTCGGGCTGCAGCGGAGATTTCTGGACGTTTACCGACAAATCCGAGGATGGAAAGTGAAGATGGACCCGAGCTCGACCGTCAGCTGATGATCGGTGCTCCTGCTCAGCAACAAGTGGGACCGTTTCGGCTTGTCTCTCCTCGACTCATCGATCAGCTGTGTTTGACACAGACATCCAGCCTTCCTATTGGCCGCTGCGGGACGCCAAACACCGCCCACCTGCGCGGCTCCGTCATGTTCTGGAAACGCTCACCACAGAAACAGAAACACACACACACACGCACACACACACACACTAGTAGTACTGTCAGAGTCACATTGCCACCAATTAGTTTCTCAGCTAGTTGGAAAAGAGCTCCACCTTCAAAATAAAGAAATCTATAAATAAGTCAAATACAGTGAAATAAGCTGCTGTTGCTGGAAACCTTTACAAATGAAAACCACATACTTAAATACATAGAAGGCATTTGGTGCCACCTGCTAGACACAACTGTGGGTGAAACAAGTTCAAATAAAAAATATGACAGCTTCTTCTCCACATTCTTGTTTTCTTCCAAACATACCAACATTTAAATACCAGTAAGAACCTGAAAGTGTTTTACTGGTACTTGATTCATTCAGCAGTCATGCTGTAAGTTGCAGGCAGTAGTTAAAGTGTATGCCATAAACTACAGGCTGTATTTAAAAATGTGACCACAACTTCCCACTACACAACTTCTGTAGTGAAACGATCCAGAACATTCGAGCTGAATCCAACCTGCTGGCATGAGATGTAAAATGCAGTAACAGTATGTCAGTCTTAGTGTCAGCATAAAAATAACATAAAATGACAGGGGCCAGTTTATAAACAAACATTAATATTTATCAGATAAAATGACGAAACATTAAGATTTGGCAGAATGAGACAACCTCGAAGTCGTAATCTTTCTTACACTGCTCATGTTCTGACTCATGATGGTGCTTGATTTTAGCAGCAACTGTCAGTGTTTGGATTGGATAAATTCATCTGTCCATTTTTAATGTTTTCATTATGAAGCTTTTGACATTTGTTGTCCTCATTCATCTTTGCCAACAGTAGAAAATCCAGTCGCAGCAGCAGCAGTCAGAAATTTAAGTCACCACTTCTGCAAACTGCACAGATCGCTGATTATGCAAGTTCCCAAGCAACAGTCAAAGAGGATTATTGAACATCTACTAATAAATATAAATGAATAGAATGGACAAATTCATTTTCATTGTGAGTTAGAAAACGGTCGGTGGATTTAGCCCACAGGCTTTAAGGCCTATCCCTGGTCTACAGTCATGCAGCTCTGTGAGGCTGAACTAAAGCTAAATGCTAACATCACCATAGTAACAATGATATAAACTATTAACAACTGATTAACTAACGTGCTGATGCTGAACAGATATAATATTTATCATGTTTACCATCAAAGCTTAACTTGTTAGCATGCTAACATTTGCTAATTAGTACTAAATGTTGTGGGAGTTGCAGGTCTTTGGTCGTAAACAATCATCAGGGGATCATGAATGTTTGCATGCATGAATGTTTGGTGATGCATTCAATAATTAAAGAGACATTTCACTGAAAAACACAAATTCTAACCTCATGATGACGCTCCAGGAAAAGCCAGAGGATAACCATCATCAAGACTCATCCTCTGAGAACCATGAATTTCTCCACCAAATCTCATGTCAGTCCTTCAAATAGTTGTTGAAATATTTCACCAAAAGACAAAAATATCAACCTGCTGGTGGAACCACCAAAATGTGAGTAAAACGGCAGGAGATCAAGTAATTTGGTGGGCCGACTGACTGACAAGCTGCTAGTTTGGCTAAAAACAGATGCAAGTCTGAGATAGCATCTTTATTTTGCTATCACAGACATTAATAATTAGAATACATGCTGACAGTTTCACTTCAGTTTTATATTTTATTTGTAACTAAAAGAGAATTGGTTTGTCCTCCCTGCACTGTTTGTTATACAGATTATAGAGATTTGTTGTCCATAAGTTTTGGCCTAATTCTCCATGACATCAATAAAATCTCTATGCTGTATTTAAAAGTGACTGAGTGAGCGATGCATGAATGCACAATGACCCTGAAATTTACACTGAACTCTTAACCAGCCACTAAACAAATGAAGTACCAGAAAGATGTCCTCATTATCTTTCTATCTTGGTGAGGTCCAACAGCTTAAACACACACACATACACACACACACACACACACACAAAAACCACAACCACAGCTGCTCTGTGATCAGCTGTCATTGTTTGCAGGGCCCACCCTTCAGGCTCACTGTTTACAGTAAAAGCTGAAGACTTGTAGCCTGCAGAGTTGCAGCCTGCTGCTCAGTTACTTTGACTGACGGGGTTTACTTGACGGAAGTGCTAAAAATACAGCCGGGCTGACTGTGCCTGCTGCTATAATACAGCACAGTTTCTTCACTGTTTCCACTGAAATCTGGTTTTACAGTATCGGCTCATCAGACGGCATGTGGGCTCATTATCAGCCATGGCATCAGTCCGTTAGGTTGAGGAAGGATGCCTTTGAATTCAGGCCTTATTATGACAACATCAGACACAGTGGAGCCACTTCTTCAAGTGGTGGTGCATCATTTCCTTTAATGACTAAACACACGAATCACTTCCACAGTTAAGCGGCCACTGATGGAGAATTTTGCACTTTAGTTTGATGTGAATAACAGAGGACGCTGACCAAACACCAGCTGGAGATCTTCTACAGGTCCATACTAACTGTTGACTGTATCACAGTTGAACTCGTTCACACCACAGCATTTTGCATGTAAAACAAGTCATTCAGTATTCTGCGAAGTCATGCGTATTTCTGTCCGTGTTGCTAAACGCCCACTTTCTTATGAATCCCACACAGAGCAGCGCAGAATGTTTTTAGACTCAGTGTTTAAGACAGGCCGGTGCTGGTGACGGTCAGTATGCATGAGAAAATACTCTTTAGTGTTTGGTTTGTTCACTCAGGCCTCTATAACCACAGACATGACTTTCTCATGGGGTGGGTTTGTGGATGCAGAACAGATAATACAAGAACTGAAATGTAAGCCATCATGTATAAAAGAACAGCTGTCATGTACCAAATGCTTCAAGGCAAAGAAAATAGTCTGGTGTTATAGAATAAGATATATTTAGCTTGAGATTGTTGGTTCAATCCTCTGGACCAGCAGGACACCACCACTGAGGTGCTCTTGAGCAAAGCCTTTAAAGTAAGAGTTCAGGTAGTTTGAAGTCAGTGTGTTACCGAGCAGAGGAGCAGAGCTGCTGTGGACAGGTTCAGCAGAAAAACATCTGAGCCACATAAAAAAGAAAAATCAATATAAATATCCATGTAAGTGAACACTTATCACTGTATTCCGCTGCAGATCAGCTGTTTGGATTACACAAAGAAGGTGTGTGCTTCTGTTTTTCTGGCTGTTACTGTAAACAGCTGATCTGTGGTTTAATACACTGCACAATGGTGGGGTCATGTTTTACTTCTCGAGGTCCAAGGTGTCAAATTTAAGGACAGGATTTACTGTCAGAATATGGTATATAATATTCATAAGTGTGTTAAGGTTCTCCTGCACGCTTGGAAGGGGAGGTTGAGGGTCACCTCACAGCTGGATGACAATAATCCGACAAATTGAGTGAAACATTTCAAACACACGAGTGGAACAGAAAACAGACACCACAGGTAACTTTTACAAAATCTGTATTTGCAAAAAAAAAAAAAAAAAAAAAAAAAAAGTAAAATTTGCAAAGTGAGTCTATGTTTGTACAATACCAGTGAAGTTTACAAAAACAAGATGGTGCAAGAACAGTTGTTGGAATCTGACGTCTGACAAAATATGTCAATAACAGATCAACAAAATCAGCTTTTACAAAAGAGGCGAGTCAATGACAGTCATAACAGTTCATCAGAGGATGAATTCATTTGTTTCTTTCGTCACATATTTTTAAGAGGAGGCCGGCGGCTCAGCAGTGTCCTGGTTTCTGGTGACACCAGAAAATGAACCTCTATCACCACATGTTGACTGTGGAAAGTCCTGCAGGGTTTTTCCAAGAAGCAAGACCACTCACTCAAGAGGACCACCCCCAAAACGTCTGTCAAAATGCCACTAAGCAAGGCACTAAACCCTGAACAGCAGCACGGGAGCTGCTCATTGGCTACTTATCAGGAAATGAGCAGAAATCTTTGAAAGCTCTGTGATGTGAAGCAGGGAGACACTGAAAGAAATGAATCCCAGCAGTCCTGCTTCTTGGAAATTGCCACGGACCAGACCTCCTTCAGACAACACAGCCGAGGTGGGAAGAGCGCTGATACGAGCATCAAGACACATTTTAAACAAAACACCCTGAAAATTCCTCAATCTGAAGCTGTCTCAACGATTTGAAAACTGTCAGGAATGTTAACGAGAGTTATCACTCTCGAGAAGCGTCACGGAAGTTTCACCTTCTCCAACAGTCATAGTGTCAAGTCACAATAATCTGTCAAGTAGTGATTATTAATGTTAAGGCATGAATTCATGAATATGCAAACAAACATACCCACACACACAGCAGTCGAATCTGGTCCATAAAAATGTCTACCTAATAAGCGTCCACCACCAGAGTGAACACATTCTGAATTTTCACATTGATAATCAAATGAAAACAGATCAGATCAAAGGGTGTAATACCATAAAGTGTTTGTTTACACACAGAACAATGGGAGGCAGGACAAAAACATCAGATATAACAGAGTATTAGGGTCACAAATAGTCCAAATAATATTTTGAGAAGAAAATAATATTATGAGATATTAATACTAGACTGAGAGCAGTCTGTGTGCTTTGTGGATCAAATTAGTCATTTTGATAACCTGAAGTTGAATGCTCTTATCACAGGGTTTAGGATATTGAAATGAAAATGAACCCAGTGAGATGGATGATGGATGAAGAGGCTGTATGGAAGAAATGCTAAACCGTGTATGCAACCCAATCATTTACTCTCAAAAGCAAACTCTGTTCTGTTCAAATAGCTCTTATAGAATAAAATCATTAAGCTTTCATCAAAGTATTACAACTTTTTTTCTCACATTATTACTTAATTCTCAAAACCACAAAGCCACGAGCCACGAGGGCCTCTGAGAAAGTACAGCAAGAAACACACCAGATGAAATGTACCAGCACTTAGCAGGAGGCCGGTCCTCACCTTCCATATGAAGTAGATTTGCTTTAAGTCCTAAACTGAACTTATACTTACTTACTGGACTTATCTGTCTCATCTTAAAATGTCACAGCCCAAAGTGAATTAGTTGAACTACACCTGATTGTCAGTCTATCATTTCAGCTCAGCCGTCATGTTTTTCTCTCTGAGTCATTATTGTCATCCCACTTCTGACCACAAAACAGAAACTGACGCAGTTGAAAGTTCTGGAGTCGACATTATCTCAGTAACCACAGAGGCTGAATGCCCCTGAAGGCCACTGCTCCTTTCATTTAGTAGTTAGTGATCTTATCTGTTCAATAAGTGTAGCTACACAACATTAATAAACTGCGACTGTGTGTCACATTGTTAAACCATAAGAAGCTGTGAATTATCAACTGTTAGAAAACAAGCTGTCAAAGCTACTTCAGGCTTATAAAGTCGTCATCCTGCTCTGTTCTGCTACATGAAGAACATCCACTGCATCAACAGGAGAGCTGGAGTACAGTAAAAGATGTGTGGCAGTATATATCAGAGCTGTAACTAATTATTTTCATTATTGATTAATCAATTAGTTATTTGATCCATAAAATGTCAGATTGGTGAAAAATGTCCAAAGTGACGTCCTCAAATGTTTTATTTTGTCCTCGACTGCAGAAACCAGAAAATATTCACAGCTGAGGAGCTGAAATCAGAATTTGGACAATTTAAACAGAGAGATTTATTAATTATCTAAACAGTTCCAGATTAACAGTGGACAGCTAATTGATTGACTAATCGTTGCAGCTCTAGTATATATACATATACAGTATATATACTGTAAGTACAAAAGTACATGACAATGTTCTATATGCAACAAGAACAGCAAGTGTGCTACACCAACCAAATAACTCTCTTTGTAGTGAGTATTCAGACAGCAAAACGTTCATTTCCAGGGAGCATCAGATTAGTGGGAAGTACTCTGCGTTCACTGAGGTCTGGTCTGAAAAGAGCAGCAGCTGAACTGGAAGACGTAGAAGGAATGGAAACATCAGCCTTGGCACAGAGAGGGAATGTGTCTACAGGCTTCGTTTATGTGCATCGCTGTGTCGCGTTACCATGAGAGAAATGAATTTCTAACAGCCTTATCTTTAATTTTATCTTTATAAATGACTGTTCACTGCTACAAGGTACCGTATGAAACTACAGATGTCTGCTGATAAAGACGCCCCCTATTCCTGCCTGAGGAACATCAGGGCAAAAGTGAGTGGATAATAATAAGACCCGGGCCAAAGTGAACTATAATTAATTCTCCATGGTTTCATTCAACCAGCTGAGGCGGTCTTTGGGTGTTGTTTGGCACAGTAGACAACCAGATGAGTATTTGAATTTATTGTGATTTGCAGTGACTGATCTCTGTAGATGTGAAAAAACTTCATGCACCCTGTACTCCAAACAAATGACCTCCACCATGCAGGCTTTGGCCACTGAGTATTTGCTATTAGTCATGACTAACTGAGGCCTTTGTGCTCCGTCAGTGCAGCCCAGAACAGTTTGACGCGGGTCTGATATTTTATTTTTAACTTCTTTTTTTTTACTTCTTCTTCTTTCTTTCTTTTTAAATTCTCAGCAACTGACTCAGAGATTATAAAGAAGCAACCAAACTGAGTTGGATTAAGAAAAAACTATCTAGTACTTATTTGCAAAACCCACATTGCAGTGTTTTGTGTTTGTGTGTGTGTGTGTGTGTGTGTGTGTGTATGTGTAGCAGCTGTTACTCAATAGTGTTTAGGGTGGATTTACATGAAAGAGTTTCCTCCTTCTAAGTACTTCTGTTATCTTCCTGTCATCTGCCTAATGCTCCACTTTCACAGAACACACATGCATGCCATCTGAAATGCAAACACTAAAATAATAACACACACATTAGGAGCATTACCAACACTGTTCACTGGAGATATAACTCGAAACAAAGCCGCCGTTCTTGCTGATCTGTTACACTCCGTTCTGTGTGCCATGCTGAGTAGTGTAAGAGTTTTTTTTATCGTTTATAAATAAGTACTATACTTAAATACTCGCCAGATGACAAAAAGCTTACTGTTTGCTCCTTCCCAGCACTCACACTATGAGGTGGACTCAGTAGCGGCCTGCCGGATGCATTAACTCTGCAATCAAACGTTAATTGATTCAATCAGAAGACTGGTGGTGAGTTTGCTGAAGCGGAGTGATGACGTTAAAAGGAAGCTGACATGCACCACAGACTAAAAACAACTCGCTGATTACCTAAGAAGCAGCTCATTTTCCTTTTCTACCTCAGAAGAACCAAGTGAGTTACCGCTATCTGCTAAAACTGTAAACTATGGTACAAAATGAAGGTGTGGACCAGCCTTCTCTTCTAAAATGAGAGTTTTATCAGGATTTTGTACCCATTCAGTCTGTGTGCTTCTGTAAAACCTTTCCTGCTGGTCCAAGTAACATCATGACCACTGAGGTTCATGGTAATATCAGGTCAGGTCTCATAAACAACAAAATAAAATGTCTAGTGTCTATTATTTGCGTGCTGGAATCAACCGGGAGTGCAGCTTCTATATCTCGTCGACAGTGCTTCAAAAATCATCACATCTCTCTAAAATAAACCAGGAAACAAATCATAATAAAAACAATCACAAAATAAGAGATAGTAAAACATCAAAACTGATATATCTCTCTATGTTCATTGTACTTACACAGGAAAATAAGGAGGAATAAGAAAAAAATCATCTGTTAAAAAAACCACAACTCCAGTGTTTACCTTTTGACTTAGTGTATGTTTGCATGTTTACAACAGGAAGCTAGTATTTTTATGGCTACAAAATAAAGTCCATCTGACTCATTTCTGAGTCAAAAGATATCCTCCCTCAGTAGTAAGTTCTGGGCGTGGTGAGGATCGTGTCCGAGTCTGGATCCATCCGTGAGAGAAGTCTTTGTAGTGAGAAAATTCGGCTTCCAGACTGTCGAATTGTGAGATTAAAACGTTGCTCTGCCTGTCTCTAAAATCAGCCAATGGGCTCACATGCTCCTTCAAAGCATCCGACTGGTGTGCAAAACCCCACCATCACACTTAAAAATCCAGGTACGGTCCAAATGGAAAAATAAAAAAGAGCCACAGTCCTTAAACTTCCCGCATCAGGCCCTTCAGATAAAACTAAAACATAAACTCAGCTAAAAATCACTCGACGGGCAAGTTCTGGCTTCTCTGCTCTTCTCTCTCCAAGAGAGCACTCACACATATATGAGCCATGAAACACGGTCATGTTTACACACACACACACACACACACACACACACACACACACACACACACACACACACACACACACACACACACACACACACACACACACACACACACACACACACACACACCACCTTATTGCCTCTTGTTAAGGGAATATACTCCCCACAGTTCAGTGATTCACATAAGAAAAATAGAATACTCCTGCACACCCAGTTTACACGTTGCAGCTCACAGTACTTTTCTGAGAGTTTTACCCGAATCGCAGACCTCTCATCTGTGACCTCTGACCTCTGTGGCCTCTCCTCTGTGTGCAGGAGTATTCTATTCCATCTGAACCTGCACACACTGTTCTCCAGGGTCTGGAGGGTTAGTGTCACATGTCTCATCTCATCCTGTTCTGCCTCATCAGAGGGACGATGCACGATGGCGGACCGGCCTTCGTCAGGAAGGGGTGTTTGAGGATCTCGCTGGCCGTGGCTCTCTGAGCCGGGTCTCGCACCAACATCCTGTCCAGGAAGCCTTTGAGCAGAGGGGAGACCTGGGAGAGAGAGAGAGAGAGAGAGAGAAAATATCCAGAGTGATCAGAACCAGTAATGAGTAAAGTTTGTAATCTGTTCGTGCTCTTTTCACACGATCATTCAGCTGGTTGTGCAAATAGGTGGCTGTAGACCTGATTATCAGGCAACAATTTCACAGTCAGTCAGTAAAAATCTCTCCTACAGTCTGAATCGAGTCAGTATTGGGACCTGATCACTGATGTATGACACTGCAGAGTAAAAATAACTTTCTTTGAACTGAAGGCTCAGAAACAGAAACAGAGATTTCATTTACTATATCTGTCTGTGTTCTCCAGCTGTGGAAACCAACTCATGAATTTATTTTAGTTTCAGTTCTGGTCGGACTTTGGATTTAATTAAGAAATAGAATCAGAAATAATCATTACGTTTAGGAACAGTTATAAAAACATTTCTAAAGTGCACTTTCTTTTTATATGTCTGTGGTTTAAAAACATACCCACATAAACAAACATCACTGTTGGTTGCTTTATAATTAGAAGGTAAACTTAGACTAGTAACTATGAAAAGTGTTAATACTTCTGTTACTCATATCTTATATGCTGCTTAATTTAGCTTTCTTGTTGCCTGTGTGGTATCATTAGTCAAATGGTGTCATTAGTACTGGGATCTGTGCCGGGACGGAGACAACCTGTCATTGTTGCTCAAAGGAGCCTATAAAGACGAAGTCAATGAAAGGTCACAGATTACTCAACACTCCTTTAGTGTGTTGTCACTTCTCGACAAGGCAGCCAAATAACACAGTTCTAATCAAACTCTTTCCTCACTGCCAGCATGATTACAAACCAAATGTAAGCTGCAAGAAGAGAAAAGACCTCAAAGCATTTGTGTTATTATACGAAACAATGAATGATTGTTTAATATCTGAGTTTATCTTTTTAGCTCAGAGAAACAACAGCAACACCATAAAGACGTCTGCTGCTCTGCCAAACTCAGCTTTGTCTTTGTACCTTGTGCAGGTTCTTCAGTTTTGGAGGAAGGTTGTCTCGAATCATTTTCATGGCTTTGAGCGGCGGCTCATTGAAGTACGGCGGCTCCCCATCCACCATCTCTATGACCATGATACCCAGAGACCAGATATCAACCTGGACACAGCGAGAAGAGACAGTCAACAAGCAGAAAAGCTTCTTTAGATATTCAAATGACAAAGAACAGGAAAATCCAGAGGGCTAACCAAGTGTGAGTATTACCTCTGGTCCATAAGGCAGTCTGGATATGAGCTCTGGTGCCATCCAGTACGGAGTTCCAACCAGAGACTTCCTTCTTTGCACTTCCTTAGAAACCTGGGCGCAGAACCCGAAGTCTGACAGCTTGATCTGTCCAGACAAAGAGATGAAACAGGAAACACAGATACAGAATGTCAAGATTAGTTATCACAGAAAGTACACAACATAATGAAAATGACTTTTCACATTACATTTATGTGTAATCTCTACAAACAGATATCTGCATGTCTGCAACACTTCATATAGAGAGCAAAACAGGCAGAACCCATTGGTTATCATCTGATGACGATTAGACTTTTTATTAGCATTTTTAAAGTTATATGATTCATATGCAGACATCCATTTATGAAGAAGAGCAGAGTTTTTCTCTGCATTTTCCAGATTTCACTGGCACAGAAACATTGGCTGTTCTGACGTCGGTCTATGTGAGGCTGAAGAAATACAATAACTTCATTCAAACATTTTACTGCTTGCCAAAGCAGTCAGAAACAGTTCCTGGTGCTGTTACACAGCTAAAGAATGAGCTATGGAGGAATGTTTGGCACTTTAGTACAGCACAGTGCATATTATTATAAATTCTTTCAACACAGTAAATTTTACTTTTGATTTTGGACAGATGAAAAAATATTTGAGTTGAATTTCAACTGCATGAAAATATTATATTTGGTTATCTGAGACAGTTTCTGTGTTATGCTTCAATAGTCAAGTGGACTAGTCCGTGAAATCTGTCTCACAGTTCTCGCTGGCAGCCACCCCTCTTTCTGAGAAGGTTTGTGCATGGCTGGGTATTTAGACAAAGATACCAAAGACAGACAGACAACCAGCTTCTGATGGTGTCCACGAGGCCGACTGTTAGCCTCAGATGGCTCGAAAAAAAGAGAAATGAAACAAACTTGCTAAAAACTGGTGCACACATGTATGAACACTGACATACAAATGTAACATGAAGGTTGCTGACAGAACAGACCGAGCTAAACATCAAAAACTTTACCTACAAAGTTTTAAAATAAACCTAACCCTGATTTTAATACTAGAGAGTCAGTGTGTTTCCCTATTTTTATAAATGAGACACTCTCACAAGAATCAAACACACAGCTGGATTCAGATACACCACACACACAAACACACACTGATGAGATACACTTCAGGTTTGCTCTGCTTCCCCTGCCAGGTCAAATCAAAAGCAACAACTCAAACCCACATCAGCACTAAAAATACCACAGCAGCCAGCAGCAAGCTTTCTGTGTGTCCAGAGCTCAGAGGTTTTACCGGAATTAAACCAAGAGTGTTAATACATTTATAAAGAATTTCCACAACTTCAAATTGGAAAATATGTCTTTCAGCCTTTATAAATTAAAGTAGGTCCACTGTTATCTGAACACAAAAGGACACACAGCACAAAGAGTGTGGTTTACACACTGTGAGCCACGCAGTTATATATCACAAGTGTTAATATATTTAATCCCACTGGTGCATAAAGATAAGTGCATACATATACTTTTATTCAAGAAACTCCTTAGCAGGAGTGAACGCAGCATGAAGCAGTCACTGCAGGTTTCTGCCTCAAAGAGCATAACAATGTAGAAGAAGCACTTCAGTGTCACTGTAGAGACCAGCCTGGCCATGCATACTGCTGAAGGTCGACAGGCAACAGGTAAAACCACACCTCATAAAGACTCAAACCACAAACACACTAAACTGACATCAAGGATGCTGTGGTTCACACTTTAGCTCCTCTTAGCATCGCACGTATGACTTGCACATACTGTGTATGTAGTTATAGGAACAAGAGACTCAGCAAAAATGAATTAACAAAATGGAAGTTAATTAGGTCTGATGTCATCAGAAATAATTTACAATATTGATCATGTAAATTTAAAAGTGGAGAATAAACTCAGCTCACCGTGGATTAGCAAGTACGGAGAAATGCACCTGCTGATTAGCTGATTGTGAGTGAATCAGTAGCGGAAGGCGTTACACTGGGCTGAAATAAATGACTCATTTTGACCCCTAAAATTCACCAAGCCGTTCACAAAATGCAAAATCATTATCACAGTGTGAACAAACTGCATCAAAGCATCGACAACATTTAACAGGATGCCTGTCTTAACTTACCAGCCTGGACAAAATTCATGATAACAGTGTGGCTGAAACCTCAGCTCATCAGAACTACACATCTATAACTTCTGCACAGACATAAGTACAAACTTGTACATGTGCTAGGAACATACACCAAGTATGTGTTCTGCATGGTGACTAACACAACAGAAGCTGGGTTCCTTTGGCGCGGGCTTTGCGATGCAACCATGTTAGTTTCATTTTCTGCAGAAAGCAGAAACTTGTTTGTCAACAGGCAGGAAGTGATTTGGCACCTGCCCCAGTTCTACAGTAATGCTTCTCAGAGAGACGTTTAGTTCTCTTTTCCAACCAAAAGAGTGACCACCTCTGACTATCGTGCAAACAATGAGTTCTTATCACAACAGTCATTTTGACATGTCATAGCAGCAAATGCACAGGTGTGGCTAATAACATTAAAGATCGCTGCATGCTGTTGAAATGTGGCGCTGCAGGTCTCTATTATTGTGCAGACTGGCTTTCAATGCAACAGATTAATGATTAATTTTATCAGCTACATCTGAGCAAAGACGTCTGCTGTGAAAAAGTACATACTTTAATCTGACAAAATGCTGCCTCAGCCTCAGTGTTGTGGTTTAACATATAAAAGCAGATGTGTGCTGCTACCAATGAGAAAAAATGAACTACATTACTCACTGAACACTCGACTCTTGTCTTTTCGTAACAAGACACTTTCTGCACCACTCTGACATTTAAAAAGGAAGCTCTTTTCAAGACTACCCCAATTATAGTTTGAGTTTAAAACTTTAATGTCACTCTTTAATACGCTGCACTTCATGCCTAAAAAGAAATAAGATGTTTTATCTAGTGCCAGTGTAAAGTATGTGGTACACACCCGGCCATCGTGAGTGAGGAGGATGGAGTCACTCTTGATGTCTCTGTGGATCACACCCTGTGTGTGGAGGACAGACAGCGCCTTCAGGACAGACAGACACACTGTAGCAATCTGCTCCTCATTCATCCTGGAGAAGGGAGGAGAGAGATCTGTCAGTTTTTAAAGATGCATCAATGCTGTTTGTTTGCTCTGGTTCACTCTACAGTCAGGTGTGATCATTTCTGAAGCTATGATGATGTGCAGCCCAGAGCAGGAAAAAGCTTTTAACATTGTGTCTATGCTTCACGGTTCATTGAGATATAATCAACCAAAACAGTTACAAGAGTCTGGAAAAGTGTCATATCAGTAAAAAATGTAAAATGACACAGGTCATAGTGGTATATATCTTTTTGTACAACACATGGGGAACACTGCCCCCTTATGGAAGAAGAGTTTTGGTGGGCAGGATAGAGAGTTGTGTTGAGGGAGTGATAATAAAAAGGGAGTCTTGGAGTCTGATATAAAAGTTGCAAGCTAGTACAAAAATGAGACAAAATGTTTTTCTCTCACCTGGTGTGTGTCACAATGTCAGTGAGAGCTCCTCCCTCCAGGAACTCCATGACGACCCAGAGCTCGTCTCCCACCAGGTAGCTGTTGTACATCTCCACCACGTTCTCATGGTGATAGTCCCGCATAATTACAACCTTCAGTCACCACAGAAACAAACGGACAAACATTCAGGGTACAGGTACTTTACAGTGGCAAGGTGGCCTTGCAGGTAGAGAGACGATCGTGTATCTGTAAGGTTGATGCTTCATTGATCAACAACCATTAATGCTGTTGGACTCACTGAAAGCCTGCCTGATTACTCATAAGCTGATTCAAGTGACTAAAATGTAAAGTGACAATGAGCAACTAATGTGAGTGTGAAATGGAGCAGTGCGCTCCACCACCTACATAAAAGTTGAACCTCTTCTTTCTAATGACAGCTTCTGACTCCTTCTATGAGATGTGTCATTTTATTCTGTGGTTTTGTGTCTACAGGCTGCATGAGCTGAATGTGGGACGGGCTTTCATACCTTGTTTTGCTGCTCTGCTGTCTTTCTGTGTGAAATCTATATTCATGAATATGTTAGGAAAGTGTGGAATATACTTTTTAGACCTGTGAATGTTACAATTTAATATTTTTAAAGAGACATTGTTCTCCGGTTTAAAGGCACTAGTCATAAAAATACAGATATTAACTGAGATAATGTATCACAGTATACTCTCTGTGGTCACTTCAGGTTCCTTTCCCTGCAATCCAATAAAACAGCTTTGCCATAAAGTCTACTTCTATGATGCCTATAATGTTCAAATGTTTTAAACCGTCAGTGGTGTAGATTAGATGTGAATGTTACACAGTGCAGCATTACATTCAGACGCGTTTACTCTGCACCTTCATGTGTAAATAGGGAAGACAAATAAAACATGTAAAGGTAGAATTTATGGTGGAGCTACTGTACTGTACATCATATTTCACAGATGTTACTAATAAAATGTATTAAAATACATTTAAATAAATCAAAAATTCTCACTCAGATTCATTATAGTTTTGAGCAGTCAGTGGCATACATGAAGTAAAAAAGACCAATCTGACAACATAAGTTAGCACAGTGGTGTGTTTCACGATCACTCTCAGTGTTTGAATCACATTCATTCACTCGATCATGAACTCTTACCTCGTTGAAGAGGAGTTCTCTGCGCTGTTGTTTCCTCAAGTCCATCTTCTTCACAGCGACCAGTTTCCCTGTGGTCTTCACTGTGGCGATACACACGATCCCCGTGGATCCTTCCCCTATCTTAATGTAGTGGTCAAGGTAGGTCCGTGGATCGCCAGGGTCCACCACCATCTGTAGCGCCGCTCTGAACTGCTCATGGGACACCCTCTGGGGCTCCCTTTGCGGTGAGCGGCCCTGAGGCGGAGCACCTGACGCTGGAGGCCCAGAGGGCACAGGGGGCCGTGGGGCTGGAACGCTGGGGTGAGGCGTGTGTGGTTGCTGGGAGGCCTCAGGGGTCAGGCTTGGGTGGGAAGTGTGATGAGGGTGCGGGTGGCTTATAGGGGGCTTCGAGCTGGAGGATCCTCTGCCAGAGCCGCTAGAAGGGCCATTTTGAGGGGAGGATTCATGGTGTCGAACCGGCTTGCAGAAACAGACAGGAGAACATTGTCACAATCACAACATATGCCAAGTCTTTTCAGTGTTGAAGCTGATCATGTTGTATATCAACTTGAATCCTCAAAAACATGAACACCACATTTACATAGTAGGTGAGGGAGAGATGTAACAAATCCTCTATCACAGAATGTGTGTACTTAATCTAGCAAATTTAAACAAGATACTTCATCATATTGATGCAAAAATCATGTAGAAATCCAACAATGTCATTTAAAAGTCCTGCTCACTGATTCAAAAAATTCCCTGCAATGACCTTATACACAGAGATACTAAAGGGATAGGTACTGCAGTATAAATGGTGTGGGAAAATCTTTGACTTCCTGTATACTGAATATACAAAACAAAAAGTCAAGCCCGAACCTTTACATGTATTTAACTCATAGTTTAAATATTCTTTTCCATACTTAAATCTCTGAAGAATTTTTTGCAGAGTTGTTCTATTTTTAGCAAACCCTGAAGCTGAACCACATAAATCTTGATGTTACAATGCAGGCAACACTAACAGCTTTCAGGAGGGAGAACCAGGACAGAGGTGGCTAAATCTGAACAAAGAGCAAGGTGATAAGAGCCGTCATCCATCAGACAGTGACTCAGCTTGCACCTGTCTGCCTTTTTCTCCCAGTCAATAGTTTCCCTCAGGGCTGCCGTCTCTCCTTGAGCCTGTCCTGGTTGGAAACAGCCGCCTTCATGCTGCCGTCCTTACCTGTCCTGTGGGACTGCGTCCGCCCTCGCTGTCTGTCCTTGGGTATGTATTAAATGGTCGTGTGTTCTGTTGGGCTGTCTTCATCACCCCATCGGTAACTGGAAGGTTTGGAGTGCGGATGTTGGGCCCAGAGAGAGGCCTCTTATCTCTGGGAGACTGAGGGCTGCCATCCCGCACCATGTAGCTGGACTTTGGCCTGTGGTCAGTGGGTTGATCCCTGTGAAGCACCTGCTCCTAAATAGAAGCAGAGTTTGGGTGAGAGATGGGGGCATTATTGGGCAGCATGCAAAGAAAATTAATAGAAGAAAGGTGGATAAAAAATAAGATAACAAAAGGACAGCTACATGGTGGATTTCTTGCTGCACTTCAAAACCTATTATTACATATTACCTATCAAAACATATTATTAATAAATACAAAGATGGGGGGGTGGGTCCAGGGTCCATCTTCATACCTGGTCCCGGTTCCGAGGCTCTCTGTCTCTGTGAGGGGGAGGAGGAGGGCCAGAGCCTGGTCTGTCCCTGTGGGCCCTGCTGGGCTCCTGGCCCCGGGGTTGTTGCTGGGGCCGACCTTGGCCTCCTTCCTCCCACTGTGGAGGGCGGACCGCACGCTGACCCTGGCGGGGGTCACCTCCACTCTGGTGGTCTGGTCTGGGTCTATCCCTGAGAAGCAGAGCGATGCAAACATCAGTATGATACTTGTGATACACCAGCTCATTTTCTTTTATTGACAAAATCTGTGAGATTAGTCCACCAGGGGCTGCAGTTGAACTTCTTACCTGTCTTGTCTGTCTGGGTGTGTGTAGTGTCTGTGGTGAGGATCTCCGTTCTCCTGCCCTCCTCCTCCTGAAGAAGTAGAGCCCTTGCGAGGCTGAGTGGGAGGACTGCCTCGTCGCAGGGAGTTGGAGCGAGTCACAGACATGGTGTCAAACTCATCCAACAGCCATGTCAGAGAGCCGTCCACTCCGAGCTTGCTGCCACGTACAATTGTCTGGATTTCGAAAGGAAGAAAAACAGAGAACTATAGTCGACAGTGGATGACAAGCTGAGAGGCCCTAACTTATAAAGCTTGTTTCTAAATCAGCCTCTAAATCCATGAGCTTTATCTAGCAGCCAAAAATCACAAACTAATGAACAGAATTCATGATATTAAACACAAGTTTTAAATAAAATTAATGATTTTCATTAGCTAGCAACTTGTTTGTTGTTTTGATTTTTGCTCATCCCACCTTGCGTGGCTCTACAGTAGTGATGACGGTCACATCGATGAAGGGTTTGGGCCTTTTGGCCGTGTCTTCGATGAGCGACTGCCATTGCCGTGGCAACCCCACAAACTTCTGCTCCTGCGCATCAAAGTCTGTATGTACGCGATGCTCAAAGTTCGATGGAGCGGAGATCTGGATACGAGACTTCTTCTTTTTGGTGAACATGATGGCAGCTGAGGCAGCTGCAGCCTAACATCAGACCTGCAGGGAGGAAGCAGGAAAGAGACGAGGGTTAGCAGGAAAGAAATGCAAATGCAAAACATCCATGTGTCATATGTAAAACACACCGCACATACATGCACATGAGCAAAGACAACAGCTTCTGTCAGCTACTGTCTTTGCTTTTTAACAGTCCATCAGAAGGAACTTAATTAGGTAATATTATGTGAGTGGGAGTGATGATGTACTGAATATCAGCATGGCTGACTCGTAGACATGAGGCCACACAGGACACCTCTGAAACAGAGTGATACATGCAGTCAAAAGTCCCAGATGTTTTGCTCTATAACAGCACTCATGCAACGCCTCGTCCAATCAAATTACGTGGTCGGCTGTTGTATAATTGGGATTAAAAGTAGCTTGGAATGCAGCATGGGTGTGGTTTCCTATAAAATGCAATCAATGACAGAGACAGTAAAACTATTTAAACTCAAATAACCGTTATTCTCAGCAGCTGACTCGGAGATTATAAAGAAGCAACCAAACTGAGTTGGATTAAAAAAAACTATCTAGTACTTATTTGCAAAACCGACATTGCAGTGTTTTGTGTGTGTGTGCGTGTGTGTGTGTGTGTGTGTGTGCGTGTGTGTGTGTGTGTGCAATTCAGCAAATAAACTACCACCCGACTGGCTTATTTCGTCCCATTGAGCATTCAGCTGTGTACTGGCATTAAATCAGCTGTGACCTTTAGCTGAAGGTCATCAGCAGGCTCAACAATAGGCTCACTGCTGGTTCCCATTACTAATGACAGGACAACTGTTCCTGCTCCAGCATTTCCTAATGTGCATAACAACACAACCAGCCTACCAGGGTAGCATCTTCAACAAGCCATTTCCTCCTAATTACTTGCTGTTTTTTTCACAGTCACGACCACACTGTGACTGTCACAGCTCAGGTATCACGCTGTGCCATGTCAAGTACAAACTGTGCAGACTACAGTCCAGTCTGCTGTTGACAGCTCTTTCTGTCAGATAAAACAGATGCCTACTCTGTTCTGGACATTTATTTAAAAATAATTCTGACTTTAACTTATCAGAGTGTGAAAGAGGGAGAGAACTTTTCCCAGCCCCGGTATCTGAACATACTGCCTGGTGACGTTGTCTTGATGAAACAGGAGTGCTACTCTAAAGAACACTGTACAACAAAACAAATGGACACAGGAGCAGTTTCTTCCCACAGGCTACCACTGTGATGAACAGCTGACACGCAGCGTCAGGTGTACTCCCTGTGCAGAGTCTCAAACTTCACTGTACCTGTAAATGATTTATTCTCACTGTTTATAGCGTTGTTCTTTAAACATGTAAATATTATCATTCATTCAATGTATATTCTGTCATATCCACCTACCTCATGTACATAAAACAACCTACTCCATAAACCATAATATTCTAGCATTCTTTGCACTCTGCAAATTATAGATAGCTATGTTTTATAAAGTGCATATGTTATATTATGCTGGCTCACTGTCAAACGGTCATGATGTACTGGGGGGAAAAAAGTCCCTTTGACATCAGTTTTGTAATTTTAACATTAAAATCTTCAGTATTGCACTGTTAAGCTCATTTGTTTGTGCTGCGTCATATTGTCCTACTGTGAACCAATTACAAGGACAAGAGCATCATCACAGACGCCCTGTAACGAATCCATGAAATCACTCAAATCTGCTGCTGCTGTGGCCGGTTGGAATAAAAACGTGCAGATGGTCTAATGTGGATAATAAACTACCCTCTGAAGCACTGCTCAACACTTTGCCTCGGGTCTGAATAATCTCCTTCTCAACTTTGCTGCTTTGTCAGTGGGCATCAAAGGAGACACTCCCAGTAGTCAAACAGAGGCTCGCTAATGGTCAATGTGTTATAAGCAGACACAGGGCTTGCTGGGCAGCTGACCCTCTGGTCAAAAGTGGTGGGGCAACCGCCTTCTCTCCTTGTTTTTCTACAAAATACTACACCCAGCTGAGCCCACCTACTCTGGAAAAGACAGAAAAGAACAAAGAACAGGGGAAGTTCAAAACAAAGCAATGAAAGTGTAAGATGCAGGGATGTGAGGACCAGAAAGGGACGGGCGGATGGTGGGTGGGTTGGCTAAGAGTTAGGGCCATTTGGGCGGGTCATAAGTTAGAGGGCATGAGTCATGCTGCTGAGCTCACAATCTGCAGTGTTAATAAAGCCTTTCACAGCAGGAGTGTTTGAAGTCAAGCAGGACCCGCCCAGGAACACACGAAGAAAAGCCAAGTTCACAGCCAACAACACAGCCAACAACACAGCCTCAGCAGCACCGACACACATCTGCACTCTGCTACAAACAGGACAAAAAACACCAGTATATGTTAAAATATGGATATTTATCATCATGTGAACTAGTGCAGTGATATGCTGAACGCTGCAGCCAGCAGGACCGTGCACAGCATAAAACAGTTTCTTCTAATATTTTGGGAGAATTTTCACACACAGAGCACAAACCCCTTTTTCACAACTCAAACTGATTAAGAAGAAAACAGCCCAGCTCATATCCTCAGGCGTGCTGTGTTTACTGTGTAATTTAATTAATAGCTTTATAAATTACTATCTAACGTCATAGCATTTTCAATTTGAACAAAGAATACCATTCTTTATATAAATCTATAAATCACCATGTACTCCAGTCAGTTTTTAAACGTTTACCAGACGTTGCCTTCACTGATACCCTCAAATGTTCAGTGAATCATGTTCCATCTTATCACAAAGAGCAGACCTCTTTTAAATATATCAAAAATGATTTTTCACTATTGACACAGTGCCAGTATCATCACAATGGAAAAGTGATTAAATGTCACAGTTATCCACGCTTCAGTAGCACAGTGAAGTTAAGAGTGACTTCTCTGAAAAAACAGCTCGCCTCCACCCAACTCTGGATTTTATAACCATATTAGCAAAACTATCTCAGTGAGGTTACAACACTGTGATAAATGCCTCTTTCCAGTTATAATGAGTCTGGTGACAACAGAGAGGAGGCGTATAAATCACTGTAAAGCCTATCATTAGTGTTTGGCTGAAACAGCAATACAGTCAATCAATGAACTGAACTCTGGGACACAGATAGCGACCACTGCCTTAAGGAAGGATTAAATGAATAAACACTGGAGGAGGTGGACGGAGAAATGATCATATCACCTACAGACTAAACCAATGTGTGATTAGATCGACTATTGGAAACAGTTTGGGCCGTCAGTTAATGGCTTGAGTCGTAATATCTTATTGTAAGCATAAGGAGCTTCAACTGACTGTAAATCAGTACAGAAAATTGTCATGTGGGGATTGAGAATGACACTGAGCGTCTCATATTCACAGACAGTGGTCTGGCTGTGAATCATGGAGGATTGTGGCTTTCTGGAGATATCATCTGGAGATATCTGGAACTCTTAGTTTGAGGGCTGTGGGTGAAAAACAAGATTTGCTGCTGCTGTCAAGAGCCAAGACACGATAAGGTTGAAATGTAACAAAGGCTGACAGCAAACAGATTACTCTAACTTCAAACATCCTGTTTGATTTGAGAGAGAGAACTTTATTCACTAGGTGGCATGCATGTATTTGACTGTTTGTAGTACGAGTCAACATAACTATGTGGGTGCAAATGAAAGGTTTTACATGACAATGTGAGCCTGGATATGCAACTCAGTGAAGCTCACTCAGTGGATGATAAACATACATTTAGTGTCCGAACAGAAGTGTGAAGAAAATTATACCAGCAGGCAACAAGCTGGCGACAACCCACTCAGCCCACAGAATGTGAATAAGTGCAGATTAAAATAGATTACCACAGTAAAGTTTGTTATTTGTGCCTGAAATAAATAAATAAATAAATAAATACAAAATGAAACATATATCTCCATATCACACAAACACCGTTAGACAGGCAGGACAGGTGTTAGAGGAACAGGTGAGCTCCAGGCGTACAGTCAAGCAGAGTGATAAACAGCTGCAGCAGGTGTACTGTCACCGCCCCCTTCCCCCCGGGTTCAACCGACCACACTCCCCTCCCCATCGCCATAAAATATGAAACACTGTGAGAAAAACCACAGGAGCAAGAGACTAACAGGTGTCTGCTCCTCCTGACCACTAGATGATTTCTTTCATTTAATATTTCTACAAAACATGGACCCCTGAATGAAATTAAAACAGAGTTTATGATTTATGTAATCATCAACTAAACTCCATTTTTCCTCAGAGTTGATTGATCTGCATGTTCAGTTTATGACTTTTAAGACCTGTTTTTACGTGACAGTTCAAATAAAAGTCACACACACACACACACACACACACACACACACACACACACACACACACACACACACGCAGAGTAAACCAGAAGTTAGAAATGGGCCCCTCCTCTCACGGAGCAAAACAAGCAGATCCCTCCCTGAACACAACAATCTCTGTAGTTATAGCTTATAGCTTTGTTTTCCCCTCCCTCCTACTCAAAATCCATCACTATCTCATCACCGTCTCCCTCTGCCCCCACCATTCTGCTCAAACGCTCTCTTTTAGTAGTCTCCCACCCTCCCCCACCTTTCCTTTCCCTCTCCCTAACTCTCCCCTTTTGCATTGCTCCATTGCCGCCCATGTATGCCTGGCTGAACAGTGAGAAAGCCTGTCCGGTTAGTGGGCCAGAGCCAGGCTGATGAGCTCTGGATGAAGCTGCTGTCCTCTGGCCTGATTCAAGTATTGTACATGGGTGGTCCACACAGAACGACGCTGTTGGTCACAACAATGCTATTTAGCTGCAATGATGATGATAGCCGGGTCATGTATCAGTTCTGAATTGGAACCAGACCCAAATTTATGAGGACTGTGAATTTTTAAAGAAAAACACTTTTGATTGAGCTCATTTGATTATTTTACCTCATATTGGTGAAAGTTGTGGATAGTACTTGAACTTTTTGTGATGACACCTCAGTCGAGGTTTCAAGCAAGCTCAGCTGATAATTAAAAGCTGGAGTGAAAACACAGCAGACCACTGATCCGTCTGTAGACTGATCCAGGATTTTTCAGACTTTTCTGAAACAAAGTTTGTCTCTTGCTGTGACAGAAAGTCACATGCTGAGAATCAAGAACACTATCCCTCCAATATCCACGATTGTTCCTGTGTTTGTGTCACCTTTTATATGACACAGCTATGATGATCAGCTAAGAATGCTGTCGACATTGAGGAGGTCCTACCTGCAGTGGAAAACACAGTCAAGATAAGAACCAACAGCTCAAGGCGAATGGAAAAAAGGCTGTCTATCTACCAACACACATCTGAAGTGTTTATCAATATAGTGGGCAGGATCTACATCTCAAAACTATGACTGAGCCTCACAAGAGACGGTGGTGATTCTGTCTGACAAAGACTTTGTTCTGCAGAAATCAACTCATTGTGTTCTGACACACGTAGTAAACAGATGTCGTGTATAAATACTGAACAGAGAAGATTTTTTTATGTGGTACGTATTTTAAGGACTATAAAAAAAGAGTAAAACTTTCATGCCCATTTCAACTACTATGGATCAAAAATGATCTGACAGCAATCAGTACTTACTTATCATGAGCCTCATGTTTATTCTTGTATTGCTTAGTTGTTAATAATTAGCATTAAAGATTAAAGTCTGCATATAAAATGTAACTGGGGACTTTCAGTGCGTTGTAGATGAATGTTATCTTTACATTTCTGCCAAAAAACAGGACATACAACTGAACGTTTCCTGACATCTGGGTGATTTTTAAGGGAACTGCTCAAAATGTTTTAGAAACTCACATCAAGTCGATTATCACCGATTTGTTCTCAGTCTTCATATTAGGTCCACCTCATGATACATTTAGGGGAAAGTAAAAGACACTACTGTTTCGAAAGCTCTGCAACAAAGAGAGCATGCATTACATATTCGCTCCCTCTGTCATAATGATTTTTTCACTGACACTCCATTGACATACCTTGCATAACTATCTTTCTAAGAAAACACTACCAACACTTAGAGGTTAAGAAGGTCGATGTATACGAACTTCAAAAGGCCAAAATAAATCTTTAGCACATCAGACGATTCAGAGGATCTTAGCTGACTGGTAACAAAAGGCCATGTAATTACTTGTTAGCCTGAAGTTAATTATTAACAAAATATAGGTAAACAAACAAACAAACAAACAAAGAACACTAAATCTGTCCACAGGATCATTTAGTTTAGCTCTTTGTTAAACAAATCATCTAAATGAGCTCAAACATTTACAAAATTCCTGTGTTACAATTTCTGATGTTTAAAAACATAACAATGACTGAGTACTCACTAAACTTCAGTATTCTGAACACTAAACAGTTACCACAACATTTTAAGTGTTTCTGACTCTGTCCTGTGTCTAATGCAAAGCCTCGTGTTGTTGGACCACTGGAATAAGTTTAATGAATGCATAGAAACTCTCTCGTTCACATAAAGGCCACAATGAGTGATAAATCCAAACATTTAACAGCTCGCCACAGTTTTAGATTTGAGGCAAGAAATAGCCTCTTAATGACGGCTGGTAACCTGCCAAAGCAACTGGTAGAGTACACAAAGTTACCAGAAAAACAGTAAAACAGTAGCAGTGTTTGTCAGGAGGCGATTTCTCACGCTAGATTTAATATACAGTATTTTTACTTAAATGATCCTTTACACCAGACCTGAGAAATGAAAACACAGACGCAGATTTAAAAAGTAAGATGCAAAAAAAGTTACCATTGTTGTTATCATGCTCTTACATTAGCTTGCTGGTGCTGAATCAGGGGTGATAATTAATAGCCTGTTCTCTCACTACTACACACACACACACACACACACACACACACACACACACACACACACACACACACACACACACACACACACACACACACACACACACACACACACACACACACACACACACCACTCTCCCAGCGTTTCCCAGATTTACAAAGTGCTGTGCAAACATACTGTGCACTGTGTGACCTTGGTGCTACTGACTGCTCTAATGACTGTTGGCCTGTTCACAACTGCACTGGAGAGTGACTAAGTACATTTACTCATGTACTGTACTTAAACACAGTTTTGAGATACTTGTACTTCAGTATTTTTATTTGATGCTACTTTATATTCGGCTGCAGAGGGAACCACAGGACTGAACTAACTAACTGTGTATAAAGTGGTAGCTGCAATAATAAAATGCTGTTTACAGACTGATGCATCAGTAACACTCAACAATAATGTCATCGTTCTGGTGGAGTAAACATCTGAATATACATCTTCCACCACTGGTTCAAACACAATGCTTGTGTGGCAGTCTCAGCCTCAATATAAGACCAAGTGGGCCTGCTTACATCTGTCTGCCATTACAGTAAATTGGGTAGTTAAGATACAGAACTGGTTGTTATATTTACTTCCCATGACATGTAAGCTGACGGGCAGCTGATGTTATTACTATGAGATCTCAAACATAACATAACATGAGATTTCAGTCACTTCAAGAAGATCTGGTCTAAACAAAGTGTTATGGATTATACTCCTGATCATCCAGAATCCTGCCTCTGACAGCTCGTCTACACAGGAGGCGTTTCAGTCACATTTCATGGTGTAGATTACAGGCTTTCATTGGCTATCACTCTTTGACATAAGATGTAAAGGTAGGAAGACTCATTCATGAATGAAGAAGTGAAACACGAATTATGTTGACTGGTTTTAAGGATGGATTATGATTGAATTGAGTGTATGGCATCATAGTATCATCTGTAAAGAGAATACTCACTGAAGACCAGCCTGAAATCACTGAAACTGGAAGCAACTGACTGATTAGTTATTATAGCTATAGCTGTGTGTAATAACTATAATTGCAATTTAGTGGGATTGGATAACATTATATTGAATTTCATCCATTGTTTATCAGATTAATTTAGATTTATAATTTAACCAGAAAAACAAAAAAAAGTAACTTTAATAAAACTAAAACAGACTGATATGAACTAAAATGAAAGTTTTTCATGACAGTTAAGATATTCATCATTCATCAGAGTGTTTTGTACATTACTAAAACAATAAAGGATTTATGAGACTTATTTTTACAAACTTGGTATTAAATCTAAAACCAGCCATAAGAACCCAATCCTACAATAACAAATATGAACTTAGACAAATCTAAACCATGGATTTCTATTCATCCCAAGCTTCACTTTCATCTACTGTCAACTCTCTAGTAACTCAAAACTACATCCTGTTGTTAAATAACATTCAATAAAATAATTAAAAAAATACATCAATACAAGTCGGGGGACTTGTGCTCTTATGTGCAGAACGTTTCTGCACATAAGAGCACATATGTGCAGAACGATATGTGCAGAACGTTTCTGCACATAAGAGCACAAGTCCCCGACTTCCTACAGGGTCACAGAAAATGTTCTCCCCCTCATCGCCATGTGTCACCACCACTTGTGCAAAGAGAGACAGATGACCAGGAGTGCAACAGCTGCCCTGACAGTCACAAATATGAGCAGTCAGTAACAGGTTTGAATGGCAACAGTCAGGGAGGGGAGGAGAGTTAAAAGAGACAGTCACACAGTCAGTTCCCAGCAGTCCAACAGGGCTGTCTGACAAACACAAAATCATCCCTCACTGCTTCCCTTCAAACACAGCAAACAATAAAGTTATTATACTTTTTTCTGACTCACATTTAATCCCTGCTGTGAGATTTTAATAACAGAGTTTTGTTGTTGTGGCCCAGATTAACTTTCGCTCAGTCCCAGCAGCCCAGCACAGCCCGACCACAAGTTGTAACTTCTACCTGTAACTCTGAACTCACTTCAACGACAAACTATGATTTAACGTACACACAGCGACATGAACGTGTGTGTAAAACCTTTCATTTACTGTCGGGAATACTCACTTTTAGTCACAGGTACTCTTTTAGCCAGCAGCAACAACACACTATCCACCTGATCTCACGTCGGAAACGCAGCTGAGGACGAGGGGGAAAAAAACAGACTCCCTGCAGCAACAAAGTTGTTTCCGCGAAGAAATTCAGCCGAGTTCAACCGTCGAAACGTTTTTAACAAAGGACCGAGGACGGACACGGAGACAGACAGCGACGGTTCGCGTTCAAAACACACAGAGAGGAACAGAGGAGGCACAAAGTGCTGAAGCTCCGGCTGTAAATACAAAGTGTGTCGCATTCCTATGGTTTCAGCAAAACGCGGCCCAGTATCATGACGTCACGGGGGGGGGGGGGGGGGACACGTCATGTCAAAAACAAGTTATTAATAAATAACACTGAAATAATAAATATGCCGTCACACACAGGTGCATGTTGTTACCTGTACTGTGCTGTCACGTGATTTGGCTCCGACAGCCGCACTTCTATTAGCTGGGCTGATTTCAGGTCAGTTAACTACTTTCCTTATTAATAAGGCTGCAATCAATAATTATTATTACATAATTATCGATAAATACGTCAACCATTAAAAGATAATCATAATAGTTGGTGGTTATTCCAGGATTATTTTTGTATTGTAGCAGCTCTATAAATATCTAAATAAATACATGCGCAGATTTTTTTTTTTTTTAATGAACCGTTTGGTCTAATAAAATGTCATAATTTTCTGAAGCCTATCTTTATCTTCAACCTACAGATATTCAGTATACAACATAATATCATTATATACGTATAATATATATAAATAAACACAATAATATCAATAACACAAAAGTAGAAAAGAAACAGATAGATAGAAGAAGAAGAAATAGAAGAAACTACGATTACCTGATTATCAAAATAGTTGATGCAGTTGCAGCTCTATTATCTTTTTTTTTTTTTTAGGTTAAATCGATCAATATAAGCTTTCTGAAGGCTTTAAAACATAGGCCTATATATTTTGTCCAACCAAAAGTCCTAAACCCAGTAAACAACATAAACAGAACAACAGAAAGAAACAAACATTTTTTATGGTATTTTTGCTAGAAAAAATTAAGATTAACTGATGAAACTATGAAAATAGTTGCAGGCAAATTTCCATTAATCAACTACTTGACAGCTCTATTTGATTTGGTGTTTATAGGTAAAGTTAAATTTACTACTACCAATAAAAGCTATGAATGTAATATTGAGTCAAAATTTGACAGATTATTTATTCTATGGATGAGACAAATTTGTTGCATCTCCAGTCAGTAATTTAGGTTATATATATTTACACTTAGAGAGCATTTTTTCCTGTTGTTCAGATGACAATATGGCTCGCTTTAGCACCACAGACTCTGACAGTGTGACTCAAACTATTGCTATTCATAGCAGTCTGATCAAGACAGGCTACTGTGAAATACCAAGTCTGCCTGCTAATATAAACAAATCAATCACCAAAGACATTACAGAGGAAACACAAGTCGTGAGTCAAGGCTAAATGACAAAACCTAACTCATAAATGCAACAAAACTTTGGCAAACACTGCCCAAGGAATTGTGTTGATGTTGTTTTAATCACATACTTAAATGCTGCCTGCAAAGAAAATTGATCTTTGACTCTGTGTCCTCTAAGTTACTCATAAATAAACACCTATTTCAGAGAGATTACACAAATTGCCTGATATGAATAACACAGATTTATTCTTCTACGTTTTATACTGTCTGAACTAAATTTAGCATACTCCTTTTTGTGGAGGTCTTGTTGTCATAACAACAAGTTTCTATAATAAGTCTTCCAATCCTGTCTTTATAGTTTCATGAAAAAATATCAAATAAATAAACTTAAATAAATAAATTTAACACCAAATCATACATTAACACATGATGAGTTTATAATAGGAGTTTCTTATCAAAGGCAGCCTAAGTGAGTCTATTCATTTCACTATCTATTATCTAACAGACTACAAGGTGTCGGCGTGAATAAGGAAAAGGCCTGTTGACATTCCTCTGACAGTAAAAATACAACAGGAACAGGTCCACTCAATGTATCCCAGCCAGGACAAACCTGCCAATGCTGAGACAGAGTTCAAACAAAGCATGCAGTGTTGCAGCCAATGAGGGCCGACTTCCAGCGGCAGGTTGTGGAATGTGGAAAGGTCAATGATAAAGACGGCAGAGAGAGCGCTACGTGGAGCACACAAGCTAGCGTACACATATTTCAGCACACATACGCAGAGCGGCAGCTAGTTTGACCCTCCCCCTGCGCCGACTGACACAGAAATATCAAGTCAAGTTTACTGCAAGGAGTTCAAGGTCTACCTACAAGTTCAAGGATAAACAGGACGTTACAGGTTACCACATGCAAAACAATAAAGAGAGAGCGATCAAGCATTCAAAACATTGCATGATGAGATCTTCTGCTCTACAAGTTTGACAGCAGGTGCAAGCTGGGAAAAAGGATTTTAAATACATTCAACACGACACAGTCTGACAGTCTGCAGACATATAGATCCACAGCATATTGATCAAACTGATTTGCTTTTCAGTGTTTGCATATGACTGGCCTTAAAGCTGAAGGAGTCAAATCATCTTAACAACCACAGAATTCAGTGTAGCTCTGATGAGAGCGGATCAGAAAACTGTGAGGCTACAAAGTCATAACTTTTATCTGATGCGTCTGACAAGAGCACAGGAAGAGGGGAGTGACTTTATCAATATTTCAGCACTGATCAGTCAGGAACCAGTACTGGTTTAGTTCTTCTCGATACCATCCCTACACCGGTATTAAACAAGTAAAGCTGTTAGGCAAAGAGCTGCAGGCGTTTATTAGTTTGGGCTCCAAAACAAATAATCTAGGTAGGCAACCTGTTGTCTGGTGTTGTTATGAACATTACATAGTGACTAAGCTTCATGTTGAGACAGGTAAAGTCCTGAATGTTTCAGGTGAATGTACTCATGATCCTTTAAGAGCATTACATTCAAAAAGTTTAAATTAAGACGAGCAGACAGTTGGTCAGTAAAATATGAAGTCAGATGACAACAGGTGACTGAACACAGATACTGCATTACTTTGTGCCCGACTACTTTCCTCATAACTTGTTGCTGCTATTGCACAACGTTAGCGTCATGTTAAACATCAAAGCAGACTGTGAAACATGATTCAGTGCAGCACTGACTATCAGCTGTGGCACCATCATTACATGATGATGTAGTTATGTTGTCCAAAAACAGAAACAATGAGGTGATGTTGTGAAGAAGTCAAACATCACATCGATCTTCCCTGTCATTAGTGAGGCCAGTCATCTGAGATTTACCGTCTGCAGGACAGCTCTGACAAATACAGCAGGTCAGTGAATGTTACTCACACTCGAAACACAGAGGAGGTGAGAAAATATGATCAGATGAACTGCTGATCAAAATCCATGTAAGTAGCTGTGATATATGAACAATGAATGTGATCTGTAAACACTCTTCTGCTGAGAAGATATGATCAGATTATCTTCTACAACAGCTACAGCTGTGTTCATGAACAAGTGATAACTAGTAGTCAAAATTTGGACATCTTCATGCCAAAAAAACATTCCAGTTGCAGTCAGTGGTTCCTGAGAAATTATATCTTGTAAATTAACCGAGAAAAACAACAACTTCCTATAAAAATAAAATAATTTCTTAATGTTGTATTACTCTTACAGATTGCTTAAGAACACATAAAGGGTTAAATGATCCTGATTCAATAGCAGGAATCTCATACTCATACAGAGTCCTGCCCGTGTCATCCACTATGCCGGTGTCATGGGAGTCCAACAAACATCAACAAAAAAAGCTTTTTATCCCTCTCACACCTCCCTCTGTAACATGCTGCCATTCACTAGCATTGCAACACCAGCACAGCTGAGGTTAAACACGGTCACCATCCAGAACTCTCTTTGTATTGTGTGTGTTTGTGAAACCTCTATATCACTGGGAACAAGCAGGCCCAAGCTTGATTTTTCAAACTGTACATGCAAACAGAAGAACAAAAACCTCACTCTGTTGCTGTGTGCACAGAAAGAGACGCAGGGAGTTTAGAGCTGTGATTCGTCAATTAATTGTTAATCAATTTGCAACTATTTTGATTTGTCATTTTTTACAAAAAGTAAATGAAACTTCTTTTATTTCAGCTTCTCAAATGTGAATTTTTTCTATTTTTTTAGTCCTCTGAGACAGTAAGCTGAATAATCTTAGCATTGTGGACAAAAGCTAATCTGTAGCTTAATATAAAATTCTTCTTCTGATTTTTATCATTTTTATCTCCCTTATACATCGCGCACAATACTGGCCTTCTACTCAGACTTGGCAGTTGAAGCTATTGTTATAATACTGAATATTTATTTTATGCATATGGTGTTCTTGCCTCTGTTCTCGAGCACCTAGAGGGCTGTGTTGACGTTGGCTGCTGCAGTCATTCCAGAGAGGATTTTCTTTCCTCTAAGGCAATAAGCCTTCTGCCTGTTACAGGGAAGAATCATAATGTAGGGTCTGATATGCCCCCAGCATGTTTTTACTTTTTTTTCCCTCCTCCTTGTCTTCCCCACCCAGGGCCTATTTAATCCAGTCAGCTTATCTTTATCCTCTGTCTCCAGACACCTTTAAGATTTCTTTTGGAGGGGTTGAATGCTATGGATCATTTTTAATAAGTCAATGAGCAGCTGTAGCTGTTTTCTATTCATTTCTTTCATTTCTGCAAGCAAAAAAATCCAGTCACAAAATGAACAAAGAAAGACAATAATCAAAAACAAAGCACAGAAAAACAGAAAGAAACAAAGAATTCAATGTCCTTGCTCTCCTTTCCAAATCATTTTCTCCATCACTCTCCTGGTATGAGGTGGAGTCGGGGGGTTTTCACATGCAGGCCTCTACTGCTGTGTTTTCTCTGCAGATCTGGTTGTTTGGCTGTTAGCCTTTAGCTGAATCTGGCCCTGTGTTGGCTCTGCACCTCGCCTCCCCCCTTCACGCACTCTGTCTCTCTCTGGACTCTCGACAAACATCCAGACCTACCTGCACGCAGAGAAGAAGTATCTCCTTTCATCCTCTCTCTCTCTCTCTCTCTCTCTCTCTCTCTCTCTCTCTCTCTCTCTCTCACACACTCTCACACACTCTCACACACACACACACACAAATGGCATATTTTTCTGTGAAACCTGATAGCAGGAGAAAGATAAGAGACTTTTAATGTTTCCATGCTTGCTCATCCACTATAACATGAACTCAAGCAGCAAGGACACAAAGAGGACAGGCCGACACAGGAGCACAGAGACGCAGGGGGGTGACTGCAACAGCACATTCAGGTACAAATCACATGGCTGATAAGAGGCAGTCAAAAACGGAATCTGTTCTGTGTCTATAACTGACAGAACATGCTGCAATGTGAATGTCTCCACTGTAAAATGTGGCTGATATGAAAAAGTAATTTTATTAAACCTTAACCTCAGGAAAATGCTCATAGTATGAATTATGGCTGCAGTTCTCTCAGCAACTTTCTGCTCTTTCATTTTTGGAAATAATCCTGCACTTCAGACCACACCAGAAAATTACATTTCCTTTATGACAGAGTCGCTCAATAACAAGAAGCTGAGCACAGAAAGTGAGACTAACAATTTAATGCCTGATAGTAAATGACCACGCAGGACTACAGCAATAACAGGCGTCTAGTGTGTGCAGGCTGACGTACCTGCTTTTAGTGATTATTGCTAATATGATCACTCTCAGCTTTAGCCTCGAGCTGTCACCTCGTATGTCATTGTGAATGCTGTTGGGAGTTCATGGAAGCTGCTACACAGCAGCTGTGTTTGTCTCTCTCAGGAACCTTCAGGTCAACTTGCATCAAACAACCGTCCTGCCATCAGCTCCACCTCCTGCTGGACACGTCTGTCAACAGTCAGTTCCCGATCGTCTCTGTCTTCATGACTCAACTCCCCTACTGTGATCCACTGCAACCCCCCTCTCCTCTCCTCTCCTCTCCTCTCCTCTCTCCTCTCCCCTCTCCTCTCCTCTCCCCTCTCCTCTCCTCTCCTCTCCTCTCCTCTCCTCTCCTCTCCTCTAAACTTGGGTTTCAAAAACGGGCAGTGTATGTGTACCTTCAACTGTGTTTGTTGTTGTTCACTTCTTTTGCGTCCTGAATCTGAACACAGTCAATGTAAAGCCTGCAGAAGAATTTGAAATCAAACAGGGCCGCATATAGCAACAGATCAAAGACATTTTCCTTGCTTCTATATGTTAATTTCATCATCAAATTTTACTTTGAGTAAAGCTGAGTCACGATACTAGTCGTTTTGGCCAATCAGACGTTTTACACAGATCTTGTCTCGTGGTCTTCTAAGTGAATTTAGCAACAGCTTAGTTTTTTTTAGCAGGGCTACACCACATTCAAGCTTCTGTGATAAATAAAGTCACTGCTCTTATTTACAGGAGCTACAGCTGGTAAATCCCACCAGCAACAGGTGTCACTTCAGGCAGGGAAACTGATGGTCGGTGTAACTTTCCATCACTGAACTGTTATCACTCTGGACAAATAGGATTTTATTTGGGAAGCGTGGGCGTTTTAACAGTCTTGTAGTCTTCAGTTCAGACAACTGTTGACAGATGCAAAAGTCTTTTTTATTCAGGTCCAGTCTGCAGCCTCCAGGGTACCACAGATCCCTTCACTGTTTCTGTTACTTTGTTAGAGCAGAAAGAAAAATATTTCTATTGATTCTCTAGTTTCACACAGTGCCCTGTGAAATATGTAGTGAAACAAAACATATACAGTAACAGACAATCTGAATGCTCCCATGCAGATTTCACTAGTGTCAAACTGGTTTAAGAGGTTAACTTTGGGAATGTGTTGAATGTTACATGTTACAGATTGTAAAGCCTGTGGGCCAATTGGCTGCTCATCTGACAGTTGTACTACTACTCCTAAAAAGATGCCTAATGAATGAAACATCAACTGTACATATAATACAAGTAATTAACTTATCCCATCTGTAATCTGCTGATACAGACATATACTGATCTATCAACTTTTGTCATTTGATCTGTAGCTCCTGGTGATTTTCCAACCTGATACCGAGCTCCCTCCTGTCAGTTATCTTTGCTGAATAACTCGCAGAGCATGATGCAGAGTTGGGGGATGATTTTGATAAGCATGTTCAGTGCTGGAGTATGATGTGAATGTGAGAGAGAAGAGTGACCCCTCCTTAGAGCTCTGGCATCCCAGGAATGTGTGGTGTGCCCAGCACTAATCACACAACCTTGCTGACTAACGGCACGCAAAATCTCGTTTCCACTCACACACACTGTACACATATGAACGCCTCAGGCATAACACACACACACACACACACACACACACACACACACACACACCTGCCAGATGAGAGACAAGGAGAGATGGGAAATATTAAAGACCAGAGGATGAGGAGAAATGACTCGTGCAATAAAAAAGTGGGGTCAAAGAGGGGAGAAAGCAACTTAATCAAATCTCAGACAGACAATATCCTCTCCTCCTTTAGCCTGGCCAGACAGCACCAGACTGAGACACACAAGCCCATCCCTGCTGCCGAGGTGAAAATGAAAGTTTACCACGGGCGTGAGTAACAGGAACCGGCTGGATTTACCCGTAAATAACGCATCCTGACATCACAAAGAAAAACAGGAAAGGCAACGCAAACAAGTTGACCGATGTGTCTCATGATAGCTGGCAGACAGACAAGAAAAGCTGAAATGTTTCCAGAACCAGCTTGTCTCCTGGATTTGCCATTAAGCCGTCCAGCGAGCTTAGAGGGTCTTAGCAAAGAAACACAGCCCTAACGTAAAGTTAGCTTGGTTAGACAGACACGGAACAACTTTCACAAGTGACTCCTCGCCTCGTACCTTGGTCATAACTTCAGTACTAGGAGCTTTACACCTCACTGTAAGGCGATCTTCACATAACACACACACACAACAGAAGGAGGCGACTCTGCTCCCCTCAGACTCCAAAGCCGCTAACGTTAGCCACTGTTAGCACCTAAAGGGGGAACACTGTGGCGCCACCAGCTAGCACACATCAAGCTTCACCTGCAGTCATCGTGACTAAATGAACTCACTCACCCAGAAACTCCCGGGAAAACTTTTTCCTGCTGCCACCGCGGTGTGGAAATAAACTTTCCCGTGTCCAAAGGAGCAGCCGCCGACTAACTTTGGGCAAACTGTGAAACACTGATCGAAGTCTCACTTTCCCGACGCCATGTTGAATGGGGGAAATACTACATCCGGGAAACTGCGGCAAAGCGCTATGGCAACCGAGTCGGCCACGCGCCGCTGGGGAGCGAGAGAGGGTACAGTTAGTATAATGTCATTTATTAGCATCATATTCTGCTAAAACAGGAGAGGTACACACACTAAATATCCTCTACGAGTAGATGTAACGCATATATAGGTGAGGCTTAATATGTAGGTGATCTTAGATAAAAATATGAACCATACACTGAGGTTTAACATTACTATCTTTAGATACAATATAAACTCTATTGAGGCAATCATAATATATCTTAATACAATGAGTTATTTAATTAATTTCAGCGACTCATTTCATGCTGGGCTCAGGCAAGGAAGATGAACTCTTAAAAACAATTATCTCTCTTCATAAACAAGACCAAAGTCGAGTCTAATTTCTGCTGTTTGCCATCATGCTTTCTACTGCATGTGTGTGTGCACTTTATTTTCTGTTATAATCTGTTAAAAGTTATACTTGAACATAGAGAAGCGTATATAGATACATACATGGGTTTTATATAGCACAGCAATAGGTAGCAGTAGCAGGACTGTTAGTTGTCATTTGAAAAATCTACATCTACAAAGTTTTAATTGCAGAATAATTTAGCTTTGGCTCATTTTAATTTTGCTGTTGGACTGTTACACATTTGTTGGACGTAAACAGCTGGTAATTTTAGATTAGTTTCTGGTGTTGAAATACAGCATTGCATGAATGGAAATATAACCATTGTTTATCAAGTAAAATGTAAATAATTTTCTAAATTTACTATAATAATTTTACAATAATCTTTGTCAGTCTTGGTACAAAACTGTTTTTCTGTATTAAATCCCTGCAGATTCACACAGCCTTAGTGATGAAGAGACCTGTTCTTTGTGACTAAACATACTTTCAAACATCAAATGTATAACCCTCGTGGCATGGCTTAACAAAGGCTGAGCCTTTTTGTACAAAATTGCAGTCTCAGAGAGCGATCTTCAGGCTTTAACAGCTGGGACGCAGAGTAATGAGGTTAAATGGGATCAGAGGTCAGTATCCGCCTGGGGATCTTTTCCATCTAATCAATTTGTTATTAGGTCCCATGATTGACCATGCACTCACCCACATACACTTACAAAGCTAAACTGCAGTACAGTGCTAGCAAACTGAAACATTTTAAACTGCTGTGTCCAGTGTACAATTTCCTGTTATGCGCTGCACAATGAGTGACTGACTGGTAGCATCCAGCTGTACAGTAGTTTCTTATATTTACAATAAACAAGGAACAAAAACATGTTTGCTTATCTTATTCCAGTTTACTTATTTAATGTTGAAGCTCTCTTATTCCATCCAAGCGTCTTTCATTATCCTAATTTGAGTAAGTATCTGATACATTTTCCTCATGTTTAATTCAAATACACTGAAGCTAAAGACAGATTTTGTCACATGGACAATAAATCATTTCCCTTCTGCAGGCAGGAGGAACACGCTGGCATCAGCAGGGGACAAAAACTTGACTGCATGCATTCCTCCAGGCCATGGCATGAAGCCAGGTTGAGCTGGCAGGTTACTTTCACTAAGTAAAAGAGCACTGTCACAGCTGAAGAGCAGCCTGGACTTGTTATTGATTCATGAGGAGAGATGGAGGAGCTGCCCTGCAGGCCTTTGGGAACTGATATTTGGATGCAGTTCGATGCTGGGAATGCACACAGCAGATGTGGAGCTGGCGGATCATTGTGGCATCACTCCTCGGGTACATGCTGTCCAGGGACAACACAGCACTGTGGAGTGGTTCCTATTGCAGGAGATGAAGAAGAGTAGAGAGGAGGTAAGGACGAGCAGTGACTTGACAGTCTGTGAAATGGAGATGTACGCAGGAGAGGCCTTCTGAGGCCAGGGACAAGAGGAACAACTCAGCATCCTATGGAGTTTGTAAAACCAGGGGGTGGACAGCAGTCACTCCGTGAATTAGACTACTCAGGCTGTTTACTGTGTGAGAGACAGGATGAATTGCTTTGGGCCGAGCATGTGATCTGCAACCCCTACGCCTCTGAAACTGAGGGAAAAGCAGGCTGGGAAGAGGCAGAGTGGAAAAGTGGGAGTGAGGAGGGCTGGAGGAATCATACTACCTCTACCTATCCAGCCTCCTCCCCTTTCCTCTTTCATTCTCTTGGAAAACAAGTTACCCTAAACCCTCTGCTGCTCTACCAGGGTCAGGCTGAGGAGGAGAAGGGGGACAAGGGCTGCAACAGCATGCTCTCCATCCAGGAGAAAAAATGTTCTGCAGGAAGCGATGACACCAAGCAGCAGTCAGACTCTCAACTTAGCTGCCGAGTCAGAACAGTCTGGAGAAGGTGGCTTTCTCTTTGGCTGAAGAGGAAATACACCTCCAACACTTTTACAAACCAACCCCCGACAAGCTCCAAAGAATCAACCAAGAAACCTCTCAGTGGTTTCTGGAGGTGGTTGTCTCTCAGACACCTGCTGCTCCAGGCTGGATCAGGACATCCACACCTCGCAGCCGGTGCTGTTGAATCTCTGCAGCCTTGCTTCATGTCCAGCCCGTTGGTGCTCAGGAACAGAAGTTTCCTGGATGATGGAGAGCTTGTTATGATGCCACATGAGAACAGAGTAGTTGGGAGACCTTTGTTGGAGACCAGACTAACCCCTTTTGAACTTCCTGCTTCTGATATAAATCAGAGCGATAGGGCGCATGGCTCCTGTGATATGTTCAGGGCTTTTCGTCGTCACACCGCTCCTGAATTGAAAATCTACTTTGGAGAAGAATCAGACTCTGACCTGGAGGAGCTGCTGGTTGATGAAGATGATGATGAACATTCTGATACAGACTGAGCTTGAGAGTAATGAGGACATTAGACTGACTATTTCAGGGCAGTTTTATATAAGTTTGTAGAGTCCAAATGTAAATGTAACCATTTTAAAGAGAAATAGAATCTATTAATCTCTGAAAAAAAAAAAAAATTATTAGGCAAGTATTACTAATGCCACATGTTAGATATGTTGTTAGTGGATAAAAACAACCCAGCGACTCCCTCCTTCCCTGCTCTGTTTTGCTTTTGTAACAACAGGACAGCTGCAATTTTATTGACTGTTACGGTTAACTAAATCAATACGGTGATGGACAGTGTGAAATATCGCTGTTACACAGGTCAAGACACAAAAATAATTACTCTTGTTGTTTTTACATGACATGACAGTGGTCAAGTATAACAAGTACAATTTAATCAAGTACAAATTTACGTACTTGTACTTGAATGTTTCCATTTCATGCCACTTTATACTTTATACAACTCCACTGCATTCATTTGACAGCTTTAGTTATTTGCAGATTAAGACTTTGCAAACCCAGTTTGATCATTCGTTCATTCAATCGTTTTTAGACCATGACATATATGAAATTTTATGAACACAACATATGTCCCTTTCTGTCCTTTTGATCCACTTTTCCTTTAATGAAATAATGACTTTAGATCATGTATCTGTACATGAATGTAGGAAAGTGCAGCTGTTGTATAATTTATTATTTTATACCTTTAATTATGTACTTAATTATATAGTGACTTGTTTTTGCATTGTTAGTCACACCTGCTCCCATAGAGCTCGTCCAGCCTGTTGATGTACATGATTTATAAATGTAGCTGTGTCTTCAGGTCAGTCTCTGACATGACGAAGATCCAAGTGGGATCAAAACATTGTCATTATTAAACATTTGTATTATGGAGTGAGTTTGCAGACCTTTTTTTAATTGATACATATAAGATGACCAACAGTCTAAAGGTAAACACATTAACACAAATAGCTTGACATGGACAGCAAAAATAATTCATTAGTTAATGTCAATACTCCTACATAAACCGCTTCATTGTCAGTATGTGGATTTTGTGACCTCATAACTTAATTGTAAAAGAGAGTTTGACTCTCATTCTTACTGCAGTTTAATCTGTGCAACCCTGACCTCTAGTGTTCAAACACACATACTGCTCTGTAATGCTGTAATGCTATACTGTGTGTCCCAGAGGTTTCCAAACAGGCATACAAACACATCCAGGGATCAGTGTTTCAGTTGTGTGTTTGGTTATTTACATGATTCATTATCAATAATTCAGTCACATTAATCCAAAACATTCTGATATGTTTAAACCACGAACAATGGAAATTATGTACAAATAATATAAAAATATAAACATAATGCAAACAAAATAAACTCTACATTAATGCGCCCGTTCATGTCAAACATGTTCATGAATAAATTGTCTGTATTCCATGTGAAGTAAAGTATTAGTTATTGTAAGTTATTTTTCTCCTCCTCATGCTTCAATGTTTAAAAGGTATTCGATTAACATACAACCCTCTAATAAATCTGTAACTCGACCTTGTGCAGTGATTTCCTGCTTTGAGACAAATAATCTGTCCTAAAGTCCTCAATTTTAGCTTTTGCCATATTTCTTCTGCCCATTTTTATACGCATTTACCCGTGACATGGTATTTGAACACTTCCACTTCGACATTTGCTTTCTGGAGATTGCTGCAACCAACGACTGTAAAAATGATGGTGAAATGCTTCGATGTCATTGGTTGTAACTGAATACGATTCTGATCATAAGTTTCTTTCCTCAATGACACTAAACCTAAGATAATTTCTAAATGGGAATCTTTGCTGAAAACCATATGTGCATGGACACTGTGGACGCTCTTAAGTGTTTTTATTCAGAAGTTCAGAAAATACCAGACAAAAATAAACTTCTTAACAGAAGACAGAGTTTATTTTGAAATGACACATGTACATTTAATAATGATAATAACGTTCTGGCAGGAAGATCAGTGTTAAAATAGAATGAGCCATTTAACTGATCTCTTTTCTTTAAATGATCAAAATATTTCATGATTGTTTTTAAAAAAAGTCTGTGTATGTGAGATGTCTGGCTTTATTTAAATCATTTCCGCAGTGGAAGCAATTTTGGCAATTCTCAAGTATCAGCAACTTTTTCTTGTCACCCTGCAAACAGAGATCAATATACTGAATGTGCTGAAGCTGCTGATTCCTTGTGTACATTCCCCAGCTTTATTTCCAGTTCTTATTTATCCAGGGAGATGTTTTGCTGAGGATGCTTGCTCCTCTCCAGCTTCCCTGTCGTGTTTACTTTGTTGCATCCGATATGTTTATATTTACCCTTTTACTCTGGGAATCATGTTTGTCCTTTAACATTCCCGCTGTTATTTTGTGTGGTTCTTTTCCCAAAGTTGTTATTGTAAATATGAATTTGGTTTGGATGTGACCTGCCTGTTGAAGGCTGAAGGTTCTGGCTAAATTTGTATTATTATTCTTGACATTTTTATTGTCTATGAATAAAAGTCATATTAAGGGGAAATCTTACTTCATTTCCACTCTTGCTTTACGTAGAAGAGTAGAAGAACAAAACAAAAAACAAAAAGTAAAGACGCTAACATGCAGAGGTCACAGGTTTGAGTCCTGATGGGCCACCTGTGCTTAGAATATGAAACACTTTGGACCAAACTTCTCAAACAGGAAACTCTTTCTTAAATGATTCTGTTTCACAGCTCAGCAGTTTGGAGAGCAGCCTCACTGGTTTCCATCCTCCTCTGAAGTAATGAAAGTCCTGATTGGATCATACAGAGCAGAACTTCATCATCAATCCTACCAGTGTTCACTGGCCAGCTAATTACTTTAACAGGAGGTCAAGTGTATCAGACAAAGGTGGTGACGAAGAGGAAGAGAATTCACTGTGAAATATAGCCTGGCCTGTTTCATCACACCTAGAGAGCCTGAAATATAAACCTATGAAATTAGACATTTATCACTGTCATTTGCACAGTAATCACTAAAAAATATAATTTGGGGGGAAGCTAACCAAATAAAAGTGGTATTACAGTATTTTTATGCACCATTGTCAGGCAAGGTTCAATGAAAAACAAAACTTCATAACTTTCCAATAAAAAAACAAATCATTTGACATTCCTTTAAATAGCACAAGCCATCGAAACAAAACACCAGGAGGAAATAATAACTGTTTTTCACAGCATACAGTGCTGGTCAAAAGTTTGGACACACCTTCTCATTCAATGGTTTCTTTATTTTTATGATTTTATGACATGAAGGTCAGTCAATCCTGAAAATATTTTTGTTCAAACTGCTGTGTCTTTGTGAGACACTGAGAGGGTGGATCGATGGTATCTGCATGTGTGGTTCCCACCCTGAAGCATGGACGAGGACATGTGACGTGTGGGGTGCTTAGCTGGTGACACTGTTGGAGATTTATTCAAAATTCAAGGCACATTTAACCAACATGGCTACCACAGCATTCTGCAGCGACATGCCATCTCATCTGGTGTGAGCTTAGTGGGAGCATCATTTATTTTTCTACATGACAATGATCCCAAACCCAAACACACCTCCAGGCTCTGTAAGGACTATTTCACAAAGAAAAGAGTGATGGAGTGCTGCATCAGATGACCTGGCCTTCACAACCACCCAACCTAAACCCATTTGAGATGGTTTGGGGTGAGTTTGACTGCAGAGTGTCACCTGGAATGGTTTTGAGCATTTGTTGGCTGCTTTTCCTTCAAACTCATGAAGCTGTAAGCTGTCATCAAGGCACAAGGAGGCTACTCTGAAGAACCTAAATTTTCTTTGTTTACACTTCTGTTTACTACATATATGTGTTAATTCATAGTGTTGCTGTCTTCAGTGTTAATCTACTTGCATGTAAAAAGTAAAAAAAAAACACAGAAAAACCCCAGAATGAGGAGGCGTGTCTTTGGTACTTTGTCCAAACCATATAACTACACAACGTGTTGTGTATTAAGAATTACTAAAACATGCACACAAAACAATAAGGCTTCTGTCAGTCAGGGCAACGTTATAGCACAGATCGGTGCAGTCCAAAGTGTTTTAAACCCACACCATGAATGTAAGCAAACAGAGTGAATATGCAGCTGCTCATGATACTGCTGATAAAATGCTTGTCACTCTTGTAACCTTTTGCTGATGAAATGTGTGAAAATCTGTCCTTTTGCAGCTTTGTGCCTGAAGGTGATGAGTTTTTGGCTCTGTACCAACCTGCCTGAGGGGAAGCAGCAGCGTCACCCATCACTTGAATGAGTGAATGAATCTAGTTTGAATATTTTGAAACAAATAAAGAATAAAATGATCACTGGTGGGATTGTTTCCTGTTTTAAGAAGCATCAGAGACATTACTTCAGGTTTTCTTGTTCTTTCCCTCCAGCCTGCTCATTTTGAGACAACAGAAACTGAGAAAATGAAGAAACAGTGAATGACTGACAGGTGTAAACAGTTCCTGTTGTTTCAGGCCGCAGCAGAGTGTTTGTTGTTTGTTGTTGCTGCAGTCCGGACAGGACGGCGAGCTCTGCTGAGTCATATGATGCTCGACTTCAGGTCGGCGCTCCTGCAGCCTGCGAGGAAGAACCACTGCTGACAACTTCAGCCGCTAATTTAATTACTGATTGAAGGAGGCACAGTGACTATCTCTCTCTCTCACACACACAATGTTTATGGTATTACAAATAATACATAGACTCCCTGGAGCACATTGAGGAGCTTATGTCTTAGTTATTAATATAACAGTGAAACAGCATTATGTCTGTCACAGCTTTCACATGTTTATTTCTGTTTTAATTATTAAATTTTAAATTTGTAAAGCACTTTCGTCAACACCAGTTATCTTTGAATGTGCTTTATAAATCTGACTTGACTTTGTTCATCATCCAATCTCAGATTTTTTCTTAAATTTCTCTTGTGATTTTTCATTTTTTAATGATCTATAAAGTACCTTAAAAATTCTCAGTGTAAACTGTTTTATGTTTTCATTTTGTGGAACATTTTAGATTAATTTTAACCTCCAAGGTCAGGATGGTAGGAGGTTGTTTTCTGTCCTGTTTGTTTGTCAGCAGAAAATGAAAAACAATTCTCAGCTTCCCGTTCAACAAAACGTGACAGGTGACCGAGCAACAGGAATCCCAGTGAAACTCTCTTTGTGTTACCGTCCCTCCATCACAGCTCAGCAGGTGTTTTGGTGCAATAATAAATCTATTTAGCATTTAAATGCACAAATGCTCTTTCACACTTTCTCACCTGCAAGCTGCCCGGTACAGTTTCTGTCTCGATCTGCAGCCCACAGAGCCGCCACACTGCAGCAGCTCAGGGTTAAGTGTGTTTTGTTCAAAGGCTCCTCAACAGAGAGGAAAGGGAAAGTTCAACCGTTTTCACCGTCTTATCCTGCTGCTCCGGGATTAAAATTTCAGGACGCTGTTCTGTTGAGCTTGGACACAAAAAAAAAGCTTGGGCAGGACCTTTGGATTGCATTAGACTGTATAGGTGTTCATGCTATTGTGTCACAACTTCATGTTGTATGTGCATAATACTGTATTTTAGTTGGATTGTATTTTTCATTCTGCAGTGACGCACATGTATAAACCATTGTATTGTAGAAACCACCAGAGCTAAAAGACACTATCTTAACAACAAATACTGAAATAATGAATATTAAACAATGGAGACGCTGGATGACAAAAGTGAATATGACAACAGAATCAATAAACTACGCTGAAAAAGTCTGAGAGATTTCATTCCAGCATGTTGTGCATCTAATAAGTAAAAATCACTGTTAGTAACTGCGTCCTCTCCTTGTTCCTGTTCTGTGAGTTTTACTCATCAGAGAAGATTTCATAAACACTCTTCTGAAGCATAATGATTAGATAAACATGAGAAAGGTCAGTGGATTTCAAGGGTTGAGGAGAAGGCCAAGCAGCTGTCTCGCTGAGGAGGGTGAATGCACATGAGTATTATATTATATAATACACGTTACTTCCTGGTGTTATTTAGGAAATCTAACAGCTTGGATCTGTACAGAAAATGTCACAGAGGGTTATTTTATAAAATCAGAAATGTTTCAGGTGTGAAATTAAAAAAAACAGTCAGCTGATGTCAGCTTGGCCTTTCCAGTGAAATGTCCTTCTGTTATTTCAGTGCAGAGTGACACCACACTGTGTTTCTTGGTCTGTCGACAGCAGCCAGAAAGATGACACCCACACTGGAATAAATGCATAGTTTATCATATCATAACAATAACTTCTTCAAGGCTACATTGTAAATAAAACAGTCTAGTAGGTTTCGGGATTGTAGCCTAAGTTATGAACAGGACGTGAGGTGAACAAACCGTGTCATCAAGAAGAGGTACATTAAATATTTATGCTCATTCTGGGAGGCGATGCAAGACAAAAGTTGCTCTAAAAAGGTAAAATTGCTGCAACTACTGAGAGTATAGTGGGTGATCACCTTGCATTTCATACAGCTACGAGCTACCGGAGATCACAATTTAGGCTACTTCTGCTACAGTACAGTATCGCTTTAAGTTCCTCTAGATACCTGAATACAAACAGCATCCTGCTGTAGAAAGAAAGAAAAAGAGAAAAGTCCATCATTCCACTAAAGGCATATCATAAAAAGAAGTCTCCATTAGTGCAGAGAAGGGGGTCTCAGAGTGACGTCCTCCAGGGGTCTCAGTGGGTCTTGAGGTGAAATCAGCGGTCCTTGAAGGGGTTTTGTGAAAGGGGTGCAGTAGGATCTTTGGGGCTGCAGTGGGTTTCTTCAGAGAACACTGACAGTTTTATTTGGGGGTTCAAGAGTTCTTAGTTGGTTGCATTTGTTAAAGATCTTCATGTGGGCATTCTTAGGGGTTTTATAAAGTACATGAGAGAGTTCAGGAGCTTTCTGGGGATCTCAGGGTATTCAAGGTGTTCTAAGTGTCTGTGGGGGGGGTCTTCAGTGCGGTCCTTGTGTTGGTTCCATGATACACTGATTGGGTTTAAAAGGTTCTTGAGGAGGCGTAAATAATTTGTTAAAATCACAAGAAAGTGCACTAAAGCATGGATGGATTACTGAGAGAGCCTACTGGGCACAGGACCAAGCCAGTCTGAAGTGACAAAAGTATCAATACTCTGATTACTTTTTACCACATGTTTAAAATGATGATTCAATAATATTAAAAGTACCAAAGGTAAAAACAAAAAAAAAACTGCACAGATGAAACAACAAGTATCGTTGAGTGTCATTTTTCATACTTCTGTTGTACTGAAGTTTAAAATTCTGGTAATGTGACAACCTTAATGTGGACTCCACCTGTTTAACACATCAAAGTGTTCAAGTATAATGTGAGAGAGTTTTATGAAGCCTTTTGTTGAGAGTTGTGTTATGTCTAAAAAATATCCTCAAGTGATGTGGTGATGTCACTTGAGTCAGCATCGGCTGGGGTTGAAGATTTGAACTTTGAAAAAGAAAAAAATCTGAAGGTGTGAAGTTTACCTGACCTCTGGAGCCTCTACGAGCACAACACACCTGAATCTCTGACCAGACTGTTGGCGTAATGCAGACGTCATGGTTTGACAGGGAAGAAGAATGTGGAGAATAAAACAGATGATTTATCTGGATCTGCTGCATCGAGTCTGATCATTTCTTATCATGAGCCAGATAATGTTATCGAAGGACAACGGACATTTCTTGTTGGAAAGTCAGAGCTCAGTTAAAGTACAAACGTCCTGATCCTGATCAGATTCTTTTAATATTGAGTATCTGCCAACCAAATCAATATTTGATTTTGATGATTTATTTACTTCATATTACAGCTGCACTGCAAACTGAGGCTCAGGGCTGCATGTAATGATTATTTTCATTACCAATCAATCAATCTAGCAAATATGTGTTTGTTTTTCACCTAAAACGTGTCAGAAAATCATGAAAAATGTGAATCTGAAGCTCCCAGAGCCAGAGGACACGTCTTCAGATGACTTGTTTTGTCCAAAACAAAAAGATATTTAATGTAGAGTCAAATAAAAGAGAGAAAAACAGAAAATCCTGATATGTGAGAAGCTTGAAGTGCTGGACAACCAACCTGACCATTACAGCTCTGCTGAGGCTCCAGTAACCTTTCATTGTAACAGAGTAACAATAGTAAAGTAACTGCAATCAGTTTGACAGGAGAAAATCTTTAAAAAGCAGAACCTGCATCTCAGGATCTTTGATGGATTCCTGTATTATTTTGTGTCTTGTAGTATTGCTGTACAGTTTCTGTGCAGATGAGTGTCAGTGCGGATTTGTGCAGCAGAAAGCTTCAAAGTAAATATGAAGTTCAGCTGCAGTATTTGAACCAACAGCACCTAAAGAGGTCTGGTTCATCTGCAAAGTGTCTCTTTCTGGAGGCCTTTCACATTTCTGTGCCCAGCGGTCCATTGTGTCATAACCCATCCATGAATTAAAGGATGAATGATTGCCTTTAGCACTGAAGCAACACTAAAGCAAAACCAAAACCAGACTACTCTGCTTGTAAGGGGAAGCTAAACACGTCCTTTAAGATTCTGTGACAGGAAATGTTTAAAAACACACGAACCCCCCTCAGGACTGGGTGTTTGGGTAAAGCTGACAAAAAAAAAAAAAACACCCAACAACAATAACCTCCTCCCCACCTGCATCCTGCATGCGGAACACTGATGCATCCCGGCAGCACTTGCCCCCTCTGTCCTCAGTCCGCATCCCAAACTCCAGCTGCGGTCATGTGTGTCTGTGTGCGGTCCTCTCCCATCCATCCGTGCTGCAGCCTCATGTCAGGTGTGTGCAGTCACCTACATAATGTGTGTAGATGTGTGCGTGCGTACGTGCGTGCGTGCTATATAGTCATCCAAACCTCGGCGCGCACTCGGTGCGGTTGGGTTCCGCGGTGCTGTTGGTGTTGAACTGCGAGTCGGGTGTCCAGAAAAACACATAGTAAATGACCAGGAAAAACGCAGCCACGGACACGCAGAGGAAATACACAATCGCCATCGCCACTTTCACCCAAATCTTAGTTGACATGTTGGTGTGTTTGGCCCGCAGCTCGCCGGGATAGCTCGGCCTCCGCTTCATGTCCCCGTTCAGCTTATCCGCGGTCACGCTGACTTGCCTGCTGGCTGCTTTCATCTTGGTATTAGAGCAAAAACCTCAGCCAACGATTTTTCCTCTGGTGAGTGTTGTGTGTGCATCTGAGTCCGGACAGCAGATCCAGCTGTCCCCCTCCTCCGGTCCACAGCTCTTTTCTCCTCCGGTGCGGGCTCAGGATGCAGTCTAAACCGCAGAGCAGCAGCTCGGGTCCCGCAGCCTCCTCCGGTGCCGTGTCCGCAGGACTGGAGAGCTCCCTGACCCCGCTGAGTCCTCAGTGCGCACCGGGCAAACTGAACTCAAGGAGGTTGTCCCTGGCATCAGCTGGATGGGACCGCTGTCAAGCCGGCCAGGGTTAAACAGGCAGTTTCCGGTAAGATTTTTCAAAATAAAACAAACTATAACTGCAGTACGGAGAAATAACACGAAACAAAGAAATAATAATAGGTTCAACAGGTCAACAGGCTTCAAAAGAACAAATGTCAGTGATGTGAGGGCTGGACCGAAATGAGCAAAATAACTGTTGTGAAAGGTAAAGATGGAAACGTTTTAGTGTGAATGAGAAGGTCTGTTTCTCAAGTTCAATGAACAATTTAATGGTTTGTCTTACATAATAATAAACTTATGTATGGTAAAATCCAGTAGGCTAATGTGACAGATAGTTCAGCTGGTGTTTTACAGTGTTTATCCACCACTAGACTGTTAATGTACTTTAACATACCACGTTTACAGAAAAGTAAGACAGCCTCTTAAATCTGTTAATAAACCTGGAAAGCATAAAACCACCTGCAGGAAGCAGCACTGACCTTCAACACTGAGACAGAGTCATGATGGTGCAGATATAGACTCAATGTTTCGGATGTTTGTGACACAGAAATTAAACATTATATCAAGACTGCCCACCAATCAGATCTTCCCTTTAGCCCAGAGTAAAGATCAGATCATTGCATCCATCACTGAGATGAATTCACAGTACCACAGGCCTGTTGGTTACACTTGGAGGACTTTTATTTTGAAGGAAACTCCGCCACGTTTCCGGCGCCGCTGGTCTCTCTCTCTGTCTGACTTGACGCAGCTTCGGTTGAGGAGGGGCAGAAAGTACGCAACACCCAACGATTGGGTCATAGTTTGAGGGGGAAACGTCCCGCAGCAGAAGACGGGAGAGATGCAGTGTTCACCCACAATCGATCACCGCCTCAGATTTTCTGCTCCAGTCTGTAAAATCTGCTCAGCAGCTGTTTACTGGAGCCGTAAAAAACAAAAAAAAAAACTGAGACATCAAAACCATAAAAACACAGATGAGTCACAGACTGCAGCCATAAAATGCAGGCTGTGCATTGAGGGGGGGGGGGGGTCTAACCTTTATTATGTGCTGTTAACTGGGGAAGAAAAGAGGAGCTATGGGCTGCTCTTCTGCCTGTCCTGTAGCAACCGTCAAGGTCAAATCATGCCCAAGATTCAAACGCAACACTACAGCATGTATGTGCATGGGGCAGAATGATTTCATACCGCCTCACTGCCTGCTGAGCAGGACATAAATCCATGTGTCTGCGGTGGATGGATGTAGGAGCAGCAACCTTATCAGCACAAAACATTAAAACATTAGAACATCAGTGGAGAGAAAAGCCTCATCCTGACACTGAACATGATTTTTATCAGCCTCACACCTACTGAAGAAAAAGAAGACTTGTCATAACACATCAGAGGAATATATTTATTGGCTAAATGAGAAAACCAAAAACCGGCGTGTGCTTTACATTTCATGTGGGTACACGTGATGGAAAGCTGTACAAACATCAGGGCTTCTCTCTGACGGGGACATTTATTTCATCGATGGCTTTGACAACGTTAAAAAACTACAATTTCGGATTCATGCTGATAAGTTTATGAAAACAGCTGCACAGCACTCCAAAAAGGCAAACCTTATTAATTCTCAGTTTCATGTATCAAACAGGAAGACGTAGAAATGGATGAAACATCTACTGCCTTAAATACAATCAGTCATCGAAGCTCAGAAAAACAAACGTCCATTTGCAAAAAAAAAGAAAATAAAAACTATTTTTCATAGCTCACAGGCTACGTTTACACAAACACCCGACTGTGGAATGTTCCATTTAAAAACTGTACATATTGCAGTTCCTTTCAACCCAAATGCATCATTTTTATTCCTCCGACACGGCACACAAAAACGTCAAAGCGTCACATTAATCTGTGCGTTTTCAAACGGCACAGGCGAGCCACCACAGCTGACATGATTCAAAGAGCTGATCGCAGAAATCAAAGCACAAACTCAAAAAACTAATCAAACTAAAGCCCTTGGTCTGCTGAGGTATGAGTGAAGGGTTTCATTCCAAAAGAGGCTACAGCCCTAACTTGATTACACAAGTATAATTCATGTTTCTACACTTTCATGTGAATCTGTATCACCAAATTTTGAGGCAATTATATCCTCAAAACACGTCTGTTAACAAAAATATACATATTTAATGTAAAAACACTAATTTCCTGTTGAGTTGGTTGTTTTTCTTTCATACCTTTAAGCCATTTTGGAATGAGACCCTTGATTTTAAAAATAAACTTTCATTTAAGAGGCAGTGTGTCATCTGAGGGGAGACGGTAACTCGTATCAGACGGATATGACAGACTTCTCTGTATGACTGATGATTCACATCCTCACAATCACAAAATGGCAGCACAGTCTGTCACTGAAAAAAATCAAAACCTTTCTGATTATAAAAGGTAGAATTAAACATGATTAAAACAGCAAACAGACTGATCTAAGTACATAATTGGTATCTGATGGATTTCAGATGTGAAGACGTCACATGGTGTTCTATCAAAACACCCTTAAACAAAACACCTGATCCTGGAAGTTCATTCAGGTGAGAGCATGTGTGGTGACAAAGTCTTGCAACAGCCAGCCGCTCACTCTGATTTACATCTGACCCACTTGATCACTGAAGTCAGTTATTCTAGCGCACACAGCCGGCTCTGATGAAAAACTGAATAAATGACACTTCAGGTGGCGTCAGTCATTCTGGAGAAAGATAACTGACTGTTTCCCAGCAGAACGACGCCAGTGTTTGATGTCCTGGAAATGAGACTCAACAATCAGCCGTCTTTGTCCGGTATGACTGATCCCACCTTTAAAACATCGATCTACCTGCACTGAAGCTTGTATAAACATTCTCATTATTTTAAAAAGATCTTTAAGTTTTCTCTCTCGTGACACAAAATAAAATTGCTTCTGTGGGTCTGATATGAAAAAAACAAAAAAGATTTTAATGTACAATCTAGCAAACCAAGTAATTAAAAGCCACACAATAAAACAAAAGAGCAGGACAGGCTGGAGGGTGGAGTCCCATCTCTACATGATGGAGACAGAGCCGAGGTCACTGTGATGGTAAAGTCACAAATTGCGCCACAATCGCTCACAAGAGGCTTTAAAGTTGCAAGAAAGTCCAGTTTAGAAAAGACTGCATTCAATAAAAGTCCAGAGTAAAATAGTTTGATGAGTGTAGATGAACCCAGTATCGCTCTGCAGGTGATGTAAATTTATTTCCAAAACTAGCTCAACAGTCTCGTCTTCGTCTCTGTTAACAACACTGGAGCTTGTAAACTAGCTAATTGTACAACAGGCAAAACAATTCATGTTAGAGGGGAACACATCATAGTCTGTTTCCAAGAGTTGGCAGAACGAATGCATGTGTAAAAACAGGCTGTAGAACTCTTTACGTCTCCAGAGGATAGGTTTGATAAATGCCATGACGTGCCTCGAGTCAGTGTGGGTCGAGTCTGAAAACTACAAGTTAGAAAATAAAAAATCCGGTGTGTGGACTTAGAAAGAAAGTTTAAGATGTTCTGCTGCATCGATTAAAAAAGAAAACTGTCCACTCCAGACGTTATAGAAGTCCAATTAATCAGTGAAGAACTCTTAACACAGACCTAGTAGCAGCTATTAACCCTGGATGCTAGTTAGCATGTAAGCAAGGACACATCAGACGTGTTGGTTAGGTCAACAACAAGCTGCCATTGTTGACAGACAAAATGAGTCCCATCGATCTTCAGACTTCTTCAACTAATTATTTTACAGCCTAAACCAACACACAGATGAGTCACATCTGTTCTGTTCCTGAGACAGCTGAGCAGACACTGTTGCAAAAAGGGGTAGGCTGATATATTATAAACTGATCTCAGGCCAGTTAGGGCTTGGTGTTGTGATTTCTTTCCATGTAAAGCCAGACCACACACCGTGCTTCTTTAAATGGGGACAGGGAGGGCTGAGCAGGCATCTGTTTGGCTTAGGGGCACCATCAATGGGCAAAAGATGCAGGACCCTGGATCAGCCCATAAGCAGTCAGTGCTGTGCACTGTGTTATTGTTATCACCTAAAATACTGACGAGTCAGCTAATTCCTGCTGCCAGGCTCAATGGGGTCAACTGATGACGTCTCAGGGGGAAAATTAACTTGTTAGAAATGACTTCCGTGAGGTTCTGTGTGAATGTTTCCTCAGCACGTGGTTTAAATGATCTTCTGTGAAATTATTTATACTCTACACACATTTCTACTCGTCTTTTGGAGAAAATGGGATCAGGCTCAGTTCATTTTCCAGATGTAGAAAACCTCGAAAACCCACTTTGAAGCTTTTCCAAATTCAAAACCAGTGACTGACTTAAATTTTTCATACCTTACTACTTAACAGAGTGAGACAAAACATGGCAGTGGCCCAGAGGTAATCCACAAGACTCAGAGAGAGAGCTGAAAAGAGGCCGGTCCAAGGCAGAGATGCACAGTCTCTCCTCCTCCTCATGACGGTTGAAGTGTTTTTTAATTTGGATGTGTGATGGTCTCTGCAGTGACGAGTAGTGTGATGATCGTCCTCCTTCCATCTCATCTTTCCATCCTCCTCAGAAATGAGTCTGTTTGTTCCCAGCAGCTTCATCCTGTTGATACAAACACAAGGAGGAAATGGTGATGTGTAAAAGGGGGGCCATACATGATGGCCAAGATCGTGTGTGTGTGTGTGTGTGTCTGTGTGTGTGTGTGTGTGTGTGTTTATGCTTAATGCTTTTACCCAAAGCACATCCCAGTATCATAAGTGTGTACATTTCCAGAGCGAGCGGCCCCGGGGGAGAATCCTTATTGTGACTCTAGCATCATTACTGCCATCACTCTGCACATTCAGCTTCTCTGCTGCTCAATGGGAGAAGTCATCACATGCAAAGTGCCTGATAATCAATACCGAGTCCTGCCGCTGTACCGGATGTATACCACAATTCCTGACCTTTAAGTTAAAGCCAGAATTTTAAACCTCAAAATACACGTTCTTTTTGAAACATGGTTCTGATGAGGGAAAAAGAAAAATCCCTTTTATTGAGGGTTATGTGCCAGACTATTGTATGTTGGACCAGAAAGCATCCTGAGGTCTCTCCTGGTTGCCTGGCAGCTGAACCAAGAAATAGTCCAGCACATATATAACCTCCTGTAAAACACTGATTTCATGTTCCTACACAACAACAACAACTGAGATATAACTTGTTAACAGGTGAGCTTTAGAGGTGCTGGCTCTGTGACCCGTATGTATTGTTGGATGACCTTAAAGGAGGATTTTCAGTTTTAGTGTTTTTTTAAAAGGGTGTTTGCTCGTACTTGAGTGATTCACGTCATTCATCTCCATCCACAGTCCACTGTAGAGTCTCACAAACATCACATGATTTAATTCAATCAGACTTCAAACGGTCTCCGTTCTGTCTGCCCGATCATCTGTCCAGTACGCTGCTGCTGCTCATTTCCTCACAAAAGCCTTTTAAAAACTTAATTGTGCCTCTAATTTCCCTGGTTTCCTGATCTCCACCCTGACACCAACACACCCAATAACACTGCCACACAATTACATCAACAGATGTGTGTGTGTGTGTATGCACACAAACACACAATGCCCACATGAGCTCATCTGATTCCTGCCATTTATCACAAATGAGTCACCAGGAAGAAGTGTAAATGCAATCAGTGCGTCTTTGACACCAAAGAACAAGAGAAGACAGCAGCAATCTTTCCTTACAAACAAAATGGAGGAGTTCAACGTTTACACGTTCTACTGTGCTGCTTCTCAAACTATGAACCCTCTGATGGCACATCTCTGAAAGTGATTTTTAAAATTTTAATTAATTACAACTTTCATCATCGATTATTATTTTCTTAGTTAATTGTTTGATCTATAAAATGTCAGAAAATAGTTCAAATGGCCTCTCACGGTTTCAAAGAGCCAAAGGTGATCTCGTGGTCTTCACCTCACACGTTATTTTGTCTGACCAACAATCTAAAATCCAAATATATATATATATATATATATATATATATATATATATATTTGGATTTATATATATATATATATATATATATATATATATATATATATATATATATATATATATATATATATATATATATATATATATATATATATATCTCCAAATATATATATATATATATATATATATCCAAATATATATAAATATATATATATCCAATATATATATATATATATATATATATATATATATATATATATATATATATATATATATATATATATATATATCTCCAAATATATATATATATATATATCTCCAAATATATATATATATATATATATCCAAATATATATATATATATATATATCCAAATATATATATATATATATATATATATATATATATATATATATATATATATATATATATATATATATATATATATATATATATATATATATATATATATATATATATATAGTACGTGACAAGGAAACACGTCAGCTCCTTACAAAAGAAGCTGAACCACAGAACATTTGGCTGTTTTGAAACAATTAAAAGATGTTTAAACCTTTCTAGCATTCTTTCAACAGCAAACTAAATTATACTGAAGTGGTCACTGCCTCCTTTAGTCGCCTAGTTCTTCGATATGCTGCATGAGCATGTCTCATTTGTTTTTAAGCTCTTTAATGACGACAAATGGATGAAATGTTTCATTTGAATTCAGTCCTGTTGTGACAACCAAAGATCACCATTTTTTTATGTTTGTGCCGATGTAAGCAGCACATCAGACTAACTTCTAACAGGGTTTTCACACGATGTCAAGCTCAGGAACAAGCTGATCTGAACTGATTTGAAAACTTAGCCATTAGCCAAGTGAAAACAGCGGAGCCACAGGCTAAGTGGTTGTTCTAATGAATGGGCTTCCCCCAGTCTGTGGTTTATTCTCACTTCTAAACCAAAAACACAAAGGATGGACCGATGGATGAAAAACAATGATTCTAACCAGCATGAGTGGTTCTTATTCCCACTGGTGGCTCCGTTACAGATCAGTCACAGCATCATGAGTAGCTTTAGTTCACCAAGTGTTCACCAAGAGGAGATATGTGGTTTTATTTTCAGGAAGTGCTTGTTGGCTGAATCTACTGCATCAGTCTCATTAACAATAAAGGCTTTTTATGGGTTGGCATGAATAAAAAACAACTTTACATCCATTAAATATTTCATCAGTAATGTTCGAACAGGACCGCAGCCAGGATTTTAGAATTACTGAAGGTCACCCTAGACATCACCAGTCTTAATATTATTTACTTACTGTTTGTATTTTTCACACTACATCTTCTTTTTCTTCGTTTTCTGTAAATTTTTCAACATTTAAAGCTTTCCTCACGTTCAACCTGTTGGATAAAATACTAGATTTTCTGTGATGTCATCCAAAATATGAACATCTCTCTCATATAATATGAGAGGCCATGGGTTTCTGCAGGGACAGCACGCCTGCACAAAGGCCTCAAAAAAAGCTGGACATCAAGCATTTTGGAGTTTCTGGAATGATTTCCTAAGTTAAGCATTTTTACATTTTATTCTAAGAGTAGGACCAAAATGCATCACTCTTTGGACTAAACTCTACCTCTAAGCCGTCTGATGAATACAAGCCAGTTTGTACCGAAATAAGCCATCAGCATTTTATGTAATCGTTGTCCACAGGCGTGTAGTAAAGCTACTTTATAATGTTTTCGTGGCATCTTGAACTCCCAACTCTGTCAACTACAGCCTGAAGCATGAAGGAGTGTCACACCAAAGTTTAGTAAAGCAGGTAGCATGCATTGCAGCAGTGCAAGTATTTTCATCGCAGCCACAAAAGGATGAAAACAAAAAAGGGGAAAAGGTTTTACAAGATGAGAAAGATGAAAACAGGGGAACGAAGGATAGGGACAGTATACTATACACAGGGAATAAATACAAAAGACTGGACAGGAGGTGAAGTTAGTACGTTTAGTCCATCACAGGAGGAGCAGGAGGACAGTCAGGAAGAGTTTCAAACAGGAAGAGGGGTCCTGATTGGTTAGAGAAATGCTGTGCTTCTGTTATTATGTAGCACCAAAAAGCTCCCACACATATGAAAGAAAGAAAAAAATAAAGAGTCTGAGTGAGCAGGAGAACCACAATGAAGAAAAAAAGATGAGGACATCGAACAAACACAATAATAAAAAGTGACAGTGAAGCGTGAGAGAGTGTTTGAAGTGCTCAGGGGATTTCTTCCAGTACACCACTGTCTCAAAGTCACTGATATGGACCGCACCTGAGGACGTCTGCTCTGAGGACTCGGCTGTCTCTGCTTCCGGAGCATCATCAGTCCCGGGCACTGTGTCATCGTCTTTCCCTCCTGCTGGTTCAGAGGAGCTCTGGTCGGGCTCCAGGATGGCTGCAGGGGAAGAGGAGTCCAGTTTGTCTGTGGTCAAAGAGAAAATGTCTACATTACAGTGTCTCATATATTCAACTCTGACTCTGGTGATGGCCTGATCACAATGTACTAACATGAAACAACATGAAGTTTGGTACACGCAATCATGTCCCCCTCAGGATGAATTATTTTTGAAGTATTTTTATCTGGTACCATTAATCAGGTCAACGTTACTTTTATCTGGCAGCTGGGAGGAAAGACACGGGAGCATCTTGGGTATTTAGGAGCTGCAGTGTTCATTCATGAGCAAACTGTACCTTCACTTTACATTTACTATAACTTCACTAACCTCACACTCCTGTCTGCCCGGAGCAAAGCTACCGGCACTCAACACACCACACACACAGCCCTATTCCTTAAAGCAGCCATGTTACTCTATGCATCAGTGTTGATGGAAAAATAGATCAGGAATACATATCAAAGGAAAACTGCACAATGCACTGAAGGTTTGGCCGCTGCTTTGATGCTCCACACTTTGAAAAGCGCGTATATAGACAGACGCTTCATGTAGCCTTAACGTTGTTACCAAACAAGCGTTGCACTGACGAGATTTCTGGTCTAGACACGAGGCGAGGCTCCTTACACAGCAGACTGTGTTTATGCTAATTACCCTGCTAATTTAGCATGTGCATGATAAACATAACACCTGCAATAATTGATTTTTTTGGGCAGCGGAGACAGGCTGTTAGTTGATATGCAAACAGTTGCTTATTTACACATTCAGCAGTTATGGATCAACATGACAATTCATTTATGTTTGTGCTCAACTGATGAATGTAAGTCCAATATTCACTCTCTACCAACTCATGAGGGAAACATCTTTTTAGCTGCTAAATGCTCCACTATGTTCACCTGCTAGTCTCTAACTGTGTCTGTCTGATGCTTGTTGTTATGCAGCTACTGTATTGTGGGTTTTCTCTGAACAGTTTCTCTACAAGAGTGGTGAGAGTGAACACTGAGCTGAAAGTCATTATAAACATTTTGCGAAGTCGAGTCTTGTTTGATTTTTGAGGTTTTTCTTACCTTGCGTCAGCACAGCAGGTGTACTCTGATCAGCAGCATCAGTGACCTCAGAGGGGGCGGGGTCAGACACCTCAGAGGGGGCGGGATCAGACACCTCAGAGGGGGCAGGATCAGACACCTCAGAGGGGGCGGGGTCAGACACCTCAGAGGGGGCGGGGTCAGACACCTCAGAGGGGGTGGGATCAGACACCTCAGAGGGGGCGGGGTCAGACACCTCAGAGGGGGTGGGGTCAGACACCTCAGAGGGGGTGGGATCAGACACCTCAGAGGGGGTGGGGTCAGATGGTGGTTCAGGTTCTGGTTCTGACACTATCACAGTCTGTTCGGCTTTAGAAGCAGAGGAAATATCTGTGACTGAGCATGGAAGACAGAGTGGTGGATGGTGGTAGTAGTAGAAGAGGTGAAGTTTGGGGGAGGAAAGGATAAAGGAAGATGAGGAAGAAAGGAGTGAGGAGGCAGGAAAAGAAAAAAAGATACGTTAAGATACAAGGTAAGTCGAACAGAAAACACAAGACAGGAGACAAAAATCAAGAGGAGAACGAGAGAGCTACGGCATTTCTCTTCTCCAAACAAATTTCTATCCCGACAAATCGAAGATAAACATCAGAGAAAGAGCAGAGTGATAGAGAGGACGGATGAAGGGGTCCCTTCACAGTGTAGTAGACGTTTTGAAACAGTGACACCTGAGTAAGTTCCTACCTGTATCCTCTACTGTCTGTGGCTCAACTGGTTCACTGAAGCTGGCAGCTTGGCTCTCTGCCTCCTTCTCTTGCTCCTGTTTCTGGGGCGGGCTGGACTCCACGCTGGGGGGTTTCAGTGGGCTCTCGCCTCCCATGCTGCTCCGGGGTGACTGCATCTCCATCTCCTCCCCCCAGTCTGATACAGGCTGGTGGCTGTACAGTGGGGAGAAGGGGCTGAGGGGCTTGCCTCCTTCCGGTGACTCCTGAACTGCTGCCGGTGGAGGAATGTGGACCTTTGGCCTGGGAGTCCGCTGCTCTTTGGGGCTTCCTGCCGATGTCTGTCGAGAACGAGCTGCAGGAGATGTAGAGGAGTTGTTTTTGCTCTTGGCAGGTTTCTCTTTCCCTTTATCTTTCTTCTCATCGCCCCTGGAGTCTTGTTCTGAGTCGCTCCCTTCCTCCATATCCTCGTCATCACTGGCATCCTCCCATTCCTCCTCATCATCCTCTCCTTCATTATTCTCCTCCACCTGAGAAAAGAGGGAGAGAGTGGATTACTGGGGAAGTAACTTAAAAAAGTTTGTGATCTAAAACCTGCAATAACCAAATTTTTGGCTTCTTTCGGGCAATGAAATGAGCTGCCGATTAGGTGAACCCGTTAGCGCTAACAGTTCCTATTTACACATTCAGCATAGGTTTGGTCTTTAGGTCCCTGCCTGGTTTTGACTCAAAGCTGCCACCACCGTCTGTATATTACAAGTGAGGCTGCTTGCATTATTAATCCTGATGAAGCCCCTCTACCTTCTTTGACGTAGGAGGTTTGGCCTTTTCTTCCTCCTTCTTCTTTTTAGGCTTCTCCTCTCTCTTTGTCTTGTCCTCTTTTTCTTTGTCCTCTTCTTTCTCTCCTTCCCAGCGGTTGTCATGCATGCTGTCAAAGAAAAGATATGTTAAGATGAGGTTTAATGTTATTAAGTTCTCCAGTAGACTCAGTTAAACATGAACAGACAATCTTTTGAAACATGATAGCAGACTGTGATTCTCAGAGTTACCTGTAGCTCGGTTTCTGACCTCGGCCCCTCCCTCTGCCCCGGTCTCCTCTGGGCCCCTGGGTCCTGCCCTGGGACAGGAAGTCGCCAAATGTCGGAGCTTTAGGAGGCCGCTTGCTGTCATCTGGAAGAAATATTGATGGAGAAAGTGAGTCATGTTATTTTGTAATACTTGATCTAAAAGGTGACTCAGAGAGGGGAGGAGTGGACAGAAGAGAAAAGAGGAGATGGACGAGTCGTGACAGTCAAATGAACAAGATCATTACCTCGCAGCAAGTGATGCATAAAACTGTAAATTCAAGACTTAGTTATAAAACTACCATTAGTGCATTCAATTAAAGTAAAACAAACCATGTTCTGCACTGATCCCAGAACAGAGTTCTCTAATAACTTTTTAAGACATTTAAATGAGTATTTAGCAAAAACAGTCCATCCATTCCTTCGTCTGTTTCTCCCCTTTCTGCAGCTGCAGTCTGACAATGGATGTCTTACATAACATCAGACTCAAGACCTGTTTGACAGCGGCTGTCCTGCAGTGTCAACTGCTGCAGAGTCCACCTGAACTCTGGGACAAGGTCAGACGTCTATTTATTAGTGGGTGATGGATGACTCAGAGTGAGAGGGAAGGAGACGTGATCTGACAGATTTTAATGAGAGCTGTAGAGTGGCTCATGTTATACTGTGCGTAACAGAGAAAACACATCTTTTAATAGATTTTAAGTTATAAAAACACTTGAACAAAAACATGCTGCCTTCAAGTGACAACATGTTTAGAGTTTCAGTGGTTTAAGATGTCGAAGCTGACTTGTTCCTTTCCAGACACGGTGAATCATGAATTTTGTTTTTCTACAAATATGATTAGGAATGACAAACTGATACTAAGACACTTTATTGGAAAAACATCTCAGATTTAAAGAAACTCAGTACCACACCAGGAGGTTGTATGTCGTATGTGTGTATATTTTAAGAAACCTGAGTAACAATTTTTTTTTTTTTTTAAATTGAATTTTTATTTCAGTCACAATCAGTGTGTGACAGAGTGAAAGACCACTCATCTCTCCCCTGAATTCATCATGAAGGAAAACGAGGATAAAATGAGATGCTAGTTTGGAAGAAATGTGGCAGAGAAAAGAAATGATTGAGAGTGGAGGGTGAAGAAAATAAAAAAGACAGTCAAAGTGAGAGACAGAACAGATGAGCAGACCATGGAGGGATCAAGGAAAATATAGAGGTGTGAAGGAAGACGAAAACCGTCAAAGTTAAGGAAAGATGTGAGAGGAGGGGATGGAGGGAAGAAGAGCAGAGGATGGAGGAAGTAAAGAGAGAGAGAAGGTCAGAGACTGAAAGCAGCAACAGGGGAGAGGATGTAGAGAGAGAGAGGAGGAAGATAAGAGCATGAAGGGGGAGAAAGGAGGAGAGGATGTGATAAAAAGGTCAGAGAGAGAGAGTAAGATACAAGTACAAAAGAAATGAAGGGATCAGTGAGGAGAAAAGAAATAACTAAGAGGATGATGACAAAGAGATTGAACGGAGCAGCTCGGGGCTGTGAAGAGGACACTCAAGTCATTCCAGAAATTAGAAATCACACACACACACACACACACACACACACACACACACACAAAGCGAGAGTGCAGGCTTTAATGTGGGCCATGTGTAATATCATAATCTGTAATATACTCTCCAGTTATGGTGAGACACAAAGAAAAAAAGGACTGAACTGCAGTTAGAAATAATTCTTAGCTTTTGTTTGAACCTTCTCACAGTCCAGTACAGAAGATCTGACTGATGACAGTGACTTTTAAATGGATGTCTGGCCATAGAAAAGGCATCATCACATCACCCGTACTCAGAGAAGGCATCACAAACACCAAGAACTATTTACATGCACTGTTTGACATCCTGAGGTTGCTGTGTGCGCAGTCAGAAGCTTTTGAAGTGTTGCCAGCCTCGGGGAAAGATTAGCAAATCCTTACAGATGCTCACCCAGTTCCAAAGCAAAACCCAGAGAAGGACTGGACTCGTTTTAGGTCAAGATTCACTGTGCAGTGCTGTCTGTACAGCTGATTTTAAATAACAAATTTAGACACACATTGCATAGGGTAATGTGCAGAGCAAGCAAATTTGTGATGTAACAATATACTGGAGTCATGGCATCCTGAGCAGAGAACATCACAGTCCCTTCCTGTGTTATTTACAGAGCCGCATTCAAGTGTGAGACTAAGGAGAGCAACTGAAAAATTTCTCATCTACGTCAGTGGATTAAGGATTTATTTCAACCGAATCTGCAATGGTGACTGTCAGAGACTGTGGAAAGACTAAGAAAGACGGTTTTTATTGAGTTTTATTTTGTTTCCTTTCAGTTTGAAGTGTGTCTTACAATTATCTGCGAGGTAAATTAAGGAAACTACTAGTTTTATCAATGGGGTCTGGTTGGCACAGCTTAGTCAGGTTTGTGAGTGAGGGGTGAGTTTGGTTTTGGGAGCAGCTGTTGTGCTTCACACAGACACAAACTGAACAAAAAAACAAAAACAAAACACACACAGTTTAATCTCAGTCCCATGCTGTGGTCTAACCTGAGGCCCTGCCCCGAGGCTCTGTACGAGAGTTACGCCCCCGGGCTGCAGAGAAGACACAAACACATTACAGTATGTCCACCACACACGCACACACCAAAAGTCCTCAAGATAAATCAAATACATCGTAGCCATACAAACATCATTAATCATGCTACATATTCAACACTTATTAACACTAGTGAGAGATAGATATGCAGATACTGAGATGACAAATGTGTTGTGAGGTAAAAGCTGCTAAAATCCATCAAACCACTTTTTGTTTTATTAAATAAACCTTATCTTTTTTTTTTTTTATTTCTCTCAAATGTTGATGTTCCAATTAATTTATTAAAATCATTTACACTTTAATCCATTTCTTCCACTTCAGATCAAGTGGAAGTCAGAATTGCACTCTACATACAATTGTTCTTTTTATAATTATTATCTTTTAATTAATCAAAATGACACCTGGTGTTATAAAATATGAAAATATCGAGCCGTGCTCCTTAAACATACACGTCAACACCAACCAGCAACCAGTTAGAACAAATGCTGACATTAGACTCAAACATAATTTGGCTTGTTCTGCTGCTCTGCCATGTCCTGGGATTAGTACAGTCCCACAGTAAATTATTTTTTCATCCGGATGACTGACTTAAATTACCAACATACATGAGGACTGTCAGTGCTGTCTCGATGCATTAAATTGAATCAGGTTGTCAGGGTCAGATGTCAGTTTAGAAAGCACAGTCACTGACATTAAACTTGATCTTTTGTGAATGAGTTTTCAAAACAAATTTCATTCATGTTACACCCTCATGTAATGCATACTAATATTCTCTTCCATTTTAAATACAAATCAGTAACTTTATTCATCCCCAGACGAGCAGTTAAAGAGTTACTATATATATATATATATATATATATATATATATATATATATATATATATATATATATATATATATATATATATATATATATATATATATATATATATATATCTGAGAACACACACAAACATCTTGATACAACAAAACAAATATTTAAAATATATTTTGCCAATTTCTCTATTCTAAAATAAAAAACATCAAAGATTTAACTTGACAAACCTCATTTATATAATAGACGTTGTTGCTGTGCATCCTTCTGAAATATTCTGAATTTAGAGGTTTAATGATGAGCTCTGTTTATCTACCTTCACTTCACTGAAAGAGAGTCTGTTAGCACTCATAAAAGAAAACTGGAGTCCTTCTGAAAGCTCCTCTTTCCTCCTCAGCGTGACCGTGGCTTAAGAGGTTGATTTGGACTCCGGGGAAATACAACAAGCATTTACATAACGAGCTTAATCAACTCTCATTTACATAACGGCCTTAATTAGCTGAAGGAGGGAGATGGTGTTGTGTCCTATGATGTGTGTTTGGTGTTTATGATGCGTGTGCGTGATGACATGTTGAAGTGACATGGGACAGAGGTGGATTGAGGTTCTGCTGCAGGCACGGTCCTGCCAGCTGTTGTGTAACCACAGCAACAGTTTGTGTGTGAGTGTGTGTGTGTACTTGCCTCTCCTGCTGCCCTGCTCGGGTGTGATGCCCTCTGCTGCCACATATGGGTCCTCCTTGAACCTGTGAAAAAGCCTCAGGGTTAGACACACACACACACACTGATCAAGGATCAGTCCTTCTTGTCACGCCACTCTGAGTGCCCGTCAGCTGCAATAAAGATGACGACAAACACCTCAGATCCTCACATGTCCTCTGTTTTGAGTATGAGAACCTCAGTGGAGACTTGATCTATTTGCCGCGTTTAGCTTTAATGTTTGAGCTCACTGGTTTATTGCTGAGCATCAGTTTAGTTTACTGCATTATTCCTGTATGTATTGTATCCATTTTGATAGACTTGAAATAAGAACTGACATGGCACATGAACAACAGTGTAAAAACCTCAGAGGATGAACAAGCCAAAAATTGGCAGATAAATGTGTTTACTGCTCTATTTATATTGTCTGTTAGCGAGATCTCCCTTTGAGATAAAAGACTTTTTAATGTCATTACAATTAAAGTAGAGCGGCAATAACGAGTTGATCAACAACTATTTTAATCACCAATCCATTTTAGTCAGTTTCCAGGGAAAGATCCAAACATTTGCTGGTTAAAAATTCTTAAATTGGATAATTTACTGTTTTTCTTTGCTTTCTTTCGTTCAGTGAATTTAGAAAATATCCATCAGATTAATTGGTAATGACAATCGTTAGTTAGATCAGAGAAATGTAGTACTGAGAAAACAGTAGGGAGCTGAGCATCACAGATATCTCGTCAGATTAAGGTTCAATATTTCCTTGTACTCACATGTTGTCCGTCTTCTGTGCGTCCCATTCTCGTCTCCACTGGCCTGTGGCGTTGCGATGGCGTGCTAGTCTCTCCTCGTCAATTTGCTCACGCTCCTTCTTCCAGCGCAGGTACTCTGCTCTCTCCCGACCGGTCATAGACATGGTCATATCTACAGAGCCTTTCGGACCAGGCCTTCGACTCTACAGCAACAAGAGGGATCACAAAGCAAATGAATAATGCTACAGCAGGAAGTATAAACATAACTCAGGAGTGGTTTGGTTGTTGATAGTTATGCTAGCACACAGGTGATATTACTCACGGTCCACTCTTTTTCCAGTTCTGCTCCTGTCTTCACATTGTCAAAGTCCAGCCCTCCCCAGTTTCGTACATGTCTCCTGCTGCCCTCTTTGCGGTCGATGTCTGGTGCTGGGCCTGAACGTCTCGGGTCATCCAGGAAGTTACGGATCGGTTTGTCTCCATCCGGCTACAAAGAAGAAATGTAACACTGTTCATTTAGACCACATCTCTCTTTGATGTGAAGTGTTGAGGCCCAAGTAAACTTTTATCCTAAAAGAAGACAGCATAGACAGACAGATATCATCAGATACAAACTAACACAAAAAATGGAAACATGAGCTGCTTAGTTTTAATTTGATGAATAAAATAAGACACCTGATAAACAAACATGAGTCTGATAAATTGATGGGAGACTTTGTAGGTTTGGGTGGTCGAAGACAAATCCAAAGCAGTACAAACGCACGCCATCTAATAAACTGAAACTGTATAAAGAACACAAACAGTGACTCTCGTACCCGCTGTCCTCTCTCATACTCGGCTATTCTCTCCATCTCTTCATTCATCTTCTCAATGTTCTGTCGCCTCTTCTCCTCCCATTCCTGTACAAAAAACAACAACATATGGCTGCATCATTAGTAGAAGATTACAATTTATTATTTTTATAAATACAGGATGTTAAAATTTGCATTCAGACTGAAAACAGCCATGCATTAAAACAGACAGGATTTAAAAACTTTGTCATATTTGCTCCCAGAAATTTGCCTCTGAAGAAAACACCAGAACATACAGAAAAATTCTGACTTCACATCAATCAAAGTTTCGTAGCTCAGTACAGAAATTGATCTGCACTCACCTTAGACTTCCTGTCTATGCCACCTGGTGTCCCCCCTCCCCCTTCTCCTCCTCCTCCTCCTCCTCCTCCTCCTCCTCTTCCTCCTTCTCCTGCCCCTCTTCCTCCTTCTCTTCCTCCTTCTCCTCCTCCTCTTCCTCCTTCTCCTCCTCCTCCTCTTCCTCCTTCTCCTCCTCCTCTTCCTCCTTCTCCTCCTCTTCCTCTCCTTCCTCCTCTTCGTCCCTGTCCTCCTGACTCCCCGGGTTCTCCATCTCTGGGTGTCCTGGGCTCCCATTCTCTCCTTTCCTGGCGGCCTCCTCTCTGACCTCCCCGACCCAATCGTCCCGATCCCATCCTCCTGGGGGGGCTGTGGCTGTCGCTTGGCCCCCCATGGCCGTCACCCTCCTCTGATGTCTTCCGGCCACGAGGCACGCCGGGCTTCCAGTCGTTCACAACTCTCTTCTCCTGCAGGAAACAAACAGCAATTACAGTAAGGACCTCCAGAAACACGAGGCATGTGAAGAGGGTCTCAACACGATGATCAGGAACTTCAGCAGTCATTATAAAAATTCTTACTTGGACAGAAGCTGATTAGGATGAACATATAAACTAATAAAAGCATTCTGGGATTATGGGTTGTGAAAATCAAGCAGTCAGTTGGCTAACGTGGAAAAATAAATTCCTGTCCTGAGTTTAACCTCAGTACTTTTAATTTAAACAGGCTCATCTCCTCAACCTGAAGAATTGATGCTATACAAAAAGTACAAAAGACTAATCAGTGCTATGGATTATGCAAAACTACAACATGAACTCATGATGCTGGGAGGTGATGAGAGGGGGAGACGGGAGAGGCAGCGCCTGTTCATCAGTCTCTCAAGGAGCTCTTGTAGCACAGAGATCAAAAGTCTGTTGTCAAGCTTTAGAAGAGATTTAACAGACTAATTAACCAAATTTAACCACAAATTTCTGACCCTGATCCATATCCATTCAGACAGGTACACATGGAGCAGACGACACCCTGGTGCCCTTCAGGTCCTTCTTTGTCTTGAAACCTTTGCAGGTTGAACATCAGGGGTCTGCGGTCATCAGTGGCCATTTTAGAGGCAATCTTCACCTCAGCAGGAGCTGACTGCACTGTTCCATCTCTTGGATCTGATTAATACCAACTTCACTCTGTCCTGCTGTCGCCACAGGAGGCTCATTAGAAACATTCCATGGATATTCCTACTGCCATCATTTAACTGCATGCTGTAGCAGTTATTTAAACCATCTATAATCTATATGCAATATTAACAATGGTTTCTGCAGAAACCCTGATGTATAAAATGACAATGTGAAAGGAGTTACTCGTAATGCTGAACCTCCAGAAAATTATCACCTGAATCTGCAGCTCCACTCGGCTTTAACTTCAGCCTAATGTTTAACTTATGGCATTATCACTAGATTAACTGGCCCACAGACAAGAGAGACAGCTCCATAATTGATTAGACTGTAGCTAACAACATCCAGGATGTGTTCAGATGGTGCTGGTACACTGTGATGTATACCTCATAGTACATACATGCAACAAACTGAATTGCACACCGAACATCAAGATTTGGATAAACAGATTACAGAGCTCATTTTCCAGGATGGTTGTGTACTTGAATTTGCGGACAGAATCTGATGCTGTAACAGGTACAATCATCTCTGCTCTGTTTTAAGACAGCTGCCAGAAATGTTTGTCAAATCAAATCAGTGCAGAGCAGAAGACTAGCTACATGGCTGGATAACCAGTACAGAAACGCAAACAGAAAACAGATGAAAACTCTCAGCTCATATAATCCTGTGTAATCCAGCATAGAATTGCTGGTTATATTAGGCCATTGCAAGTAATGTGGGGAATCATTGAGCAGGCCTGATTTACAGCTAAACTGAATTTACAGGATTTTTTCCATCAATGTGATGAAATAGGCTGATGTGCTTCTCATATTCTTTTATATAACGCATGATGTTTGTAGGATTTGATGTCTATCACTAAAGAAATATCTTAGATTAGCCCACATGCAGCTGCCAGGCTAACACAAGAGTGGGCACAGGAAGTGTGCAGAGCACTGATGCAGGGCATGATGGGTAGATTGGCAGGCGTGTGGTTGGTAAACTGATCCTAGTAATGAGAATCTGTCAGGGTTTATGAGCTGCATCCTCTGTCTGCAGGATCATCATAAAACAGATAAAGAGGTTATCTTTTCTACAGACAACAAAACTTCAGCAAATGATGCGTCACAATTCTCTTATAACGGACATTCACAGCACCATTTTTTGTTTTATGGGATCAGCGTGTGTCTTTGTGTGATTGTGACATGTTGTCATCAAAATGTTTTCAGGACCTCGTGTCTTACCCCGGTCTGTTTAGAAAGGTCGACTGTGACGGTCAAGTTTTCTTTCTCCGTCTTCCTTCTGTCCGTCTCCGGCTCATGGGGGCGGGGCTTCCTAGGCGTTGTCACGGCAATGCCCTCCTGCTCTGCCTTCTTCTTGTCTTCCTCTATTTCCTGTTGAGATTCAGTCACAGTGAGATTAAAGCTGTGAGACAAATCCAAAATCTGAACTAATTATAAGCAGGTTCATGTTAGAAAAGTGACTAAATTAAGTGTTATAAGTACATTCAGTGATTTGAGTGTGCTGCTGATGAATACATATTTTATACATTTCATATGCAATATGGAATGGGGGCATGTTAAAACCATATTTTGTAAAATGGTGGACGTACCACTTTGCTCTTTTCAAACCACAAACATGATATAATGTCAGGCAGATGACATGGTTAGAGCTAATGAGTGACGGCTTTCTGGTTGTGTTTATCACACAGTGTGGACTGAATGCCAGCGGAAAGATGATTTTAGAAAGACACGGTTAATAAAAAAAAAAATGTTAAATTTGCTGTGTATTGGCCACATGACAGCTGATACTCGATCTGCTTAATAACCCCCAAAAATAACAACTTAGATGAAAATAGTTGGCGTGGTGTAACAGCACTTCTACCCAATACTCTGCATTATAAAAAAAATAAGATCTCTAAAGACATAACATGTCTTTCTTCATGAAAGACAGTCCATTAGTAGTACTAGTGCGTCCTTCAAAGTGTCTCAAAGTTATCTTTTCATAACCTGTAGTAGTATTCCTATGGTGATGGGTTGATCCAAAGAGACATTTTGTGTGTGTGTAGAAGTACTCCGTACCTGGTACCTCTTGACCAGAGCTTCATTCTTCTTCCGCAGAGCTTCAATTCGTCTGTCCAGCTCTGCATCTTTCTCCTCCTTGGTCTTGAGATCCACGGCTGAAGACTGGAACAGACAGGAGGAGTGTCAGGAGATCAAAAGTTCACATAACACTGAATCAAATGAAATACTGTGAAAATATAGATAATAATGCTGTACCTAACAGTCTTTTCTCTATCTTACTCACCATAGCTGCCTCTGACTTGTCTTCATACACAGGTGCCTGACTGCGTGCTCCTCCTGTGGTGATGAAGAGTCAAAATCTGGTCCATTAGTTGCTTTACTTAATATGAACAAATTACAATTACAAAGTGTCCGTCCACTCAAAAATCTGTTTTACTTATTGCTGCTTCATTTTGATATTTAAGCTTCACTGCGCAAAATGACACACGGATAGAGTTTGACACTAACAGTCTCTCCAAGCATGACTTTGTGACATTACATCTAGTTTGGAAGCCAATCATTGGTCCCGACATGTCTGATGTGGAAACCTGAAGCCTCCAGCACATGTACACTGACAATGGACTTTACAGTGAAATAGGCGACATCTTGTGTTCAGTAGTTCACCTTTTAAAATAAACTATATTTTTAACTAGGTAAATGATTATTTCGCAGAAAAACACAAATTGCTATTCCAATTAGAGCATTTTATGATAAGGTACTAAAACATGCATGCATGAACCCAAATGAATAAATCCTTCATGCGTGTTCAAAGCTTCTGTAAGCGTATTACAACTACAGGCAGGATGCAGGTGTAAGTTCAGCCGAGCCACAGCGACAATAACAGACAGCAGCCCTGCAGACTGTCGGGGACGTTCACCACATTAAACAAATCACATCACTGAACTCTTGTAAGCAGTTATTGATCTATTCGTTGTATTCTGATGTGAAGTAATGTAAGCACACTGAGCCATGTCTGCTACAAGGCGCCGAACCCCCCCACGATGGAAACACACCACTTACACGAACGACATACAGCCAAACAACGACGTTAGCGTTCACACGCGTTTAAGTCACACCTCGTTTATATTACCTGTCCTGGAGGGGATTGTAACGAGAGTAAACAGCAATGTTTGGACTCGTAGCTCTTTGCCAATTCCTGCACCTCAATGTGTCCTCATTATACAGCTTCCTGTTAGCTGCGGCTAACTTCCTGCCAAATTAAGACCCCTCTCGGTGGTTTTAAAGACACAGCGCTACTTTTAAACTAGAAGAGTAAATCTCCGTCTAACTTCCATTTTACTAAAACAGCTCGAAATGTTTGTAAAGTTACTATTTCACAGATTTTGGTTAACAACGACGTGGATAATCGACGCTGATAGATATTACGGGGTTTTACAGGAAATATAGTTCCTGAGTTGTCCGCGAGAGGGCAGCAGCGGCCAGCGTACGAAGTTGACCTGGTAACCCAGCGGTGATGAGGCCGAATCCTGCCGCCAAACTCTTAAAGGTAAACACACACACACAAATGTTGACACCATGCAGTCAAAGATGGTTAAATACACAAGTAGTCTAACTAATTTTCCACTGATATTAATGATGTACTCTGTCTAAGTACAATATGCAGTATATACGCAGCACTTTACATGCATATTTATGTACTTAGTTAGTAGTGGTGGAATGTAACTTCATACATTTACTAAAGTACTGTACCTAATACAATTTTGAGGTATTTATACTTGACCTTTTAAAAATGTTATTACATTTTGGAGACAATTATTATAATACAGGATTTATAACACCACAATAGTTTGAAGGTTTAATATGCAACTTACACACATGTAAAGTGCAAACTTGAAACCTCCAGTGCTCATATACTAAGATGGACACAATAACTAGGATACATATGTATGTGTCCATCAGTTTAACTTTTGAAATACTTATTAATTGAAAGATTCTGTATTAATGAGCAGTATATTAATGAGGGTTGACCTTTTTGTGTATAAAAAAAAATCAAAATATTTACCAGTGGAACTTTCATTATCATCTGCAGTCCCCTGGCAGGGCACAGTTGAAACATCACTTAAATAACAGCAAAAAACTGTAAAATCAGTGGTTAGCTTTTAACAAACCTTTAAGTTTGTTTGGCTTTAAAAACTGCTGACAAAACTGCAACTCTATGTAATCTGTTGGATATCCGAAACTGTGGATTTCTTATACTTTGCACAATTTTGAATTCAGGACATTTAATTTATTCAAACACACACTGTAACTTCTATCCAATACACACACAGAGATCACAATTGTATTATAATAAGAACAATGGGATCAACTATGACTAAGCATGTTTCAATAAACCTCTCTCAGCTTTCACTAGGGTGACACACCTGTTTTGAACAGGTGAGTCTAGTCTGGACAAAATGACACACAGGTGAATCGTGCCTAATTGTCCTTTTCGGCAGCAACAGACACAACTGAGACAGATAACTGTGATCAGCCGGCCTTCTGTTTTATGCCTCTCCAGGGCAACACTTGGATGTTGAGGCTATTTGCAGGATTTTCGGTATCGATGATGTAATGGGGGGGGGGTTAAAATATTGATTAAACCTGAGTGAACAGAATAAAATGCAGCATTTCATCCTCCACAGCATTAAAATACTATCTGCTTTCTCCTTTCACTCTCTCTATCACTCTCACATACACACACTGTAAAAGACATTACCTCTCAAGCATGCAAACGTGCTTTCAGTCACAGTCACACACACACAGACACACACATGGTGACAGACTATCCTGTGGCCCAGTTTCAGTGGACACAGTCAAAACAAACAGTGTACTCTGTTGTTAGGCAGCACACATGACCACGCAGGATTTGTTAATCACTTGATAAGATCGTGCAACCTGAGCTGGGTGTCTGTGCCATCATATCACTGGCAGACATACAGAAGGGACGTGCTGCCAAGATAAAGGTGGAGAGAGGTGGAGAGAGGAGAAAGGACACAACTGACAGCAGCATCAGTCACACGTCACAGAAAAACAGAATTCCTCTGATCATCATCAAATTCACACAACGCATAACTTAACGTTATATAACCTAAAATTTTGTGCAACCAGCACCAGGCTGTGGCAAAATAACCACAGAAGCCTCTTTGCTGATTATGTGCACATCAGACGTGTGATTTTGATTCATATTTCTACTGTAAATAGTCTTGGAGACATTGGAAGCAGGTCACACAGCCCCAGGAAAATTCCAGGATCAATTCCTCTCTCAGTAATTACTCCCTCAGACTCCCTCCCTCTGACTTTAACAAGTCTGGCCAAAAGTATGACCTGCCGCTCTGCATCTTTAATTTTAATATTTAAATAGCAAAATATATAAACCCTAATGTATTTAAAGATCATTACCAGGTCATGTTTATGTTTCAATGTGAAGATAAACTCAGCAAAAAGCAGTTAATTTAGCATCTTAAACAGTCAAATCTAATCTGAATGAAACTGAAAATAGTTTAGGAATGTGATTCCCAAGCGGCATGATGGGCAGAGCCCTGTGTTTAAAGCAGTGAATATGATTAGCCATGTCTTGACCTCTTTCTATATGATAATGTATTATTTTTTAACCCCATGTGCTCCAGATGCACAATGAGGTACGTGACTGCACATGACTTTGCATTGTGTGACCTCACATGACATTGCAAACCTATTGCATGATATAGCATAATGCTATGTAATGTCATGTGAGGTCTAATCTTCCCAGGCTGCATCACATTACACTGTTATGTCATATCACAGGATGAGAAAGGTGAGAGAACATGACATGACATTTATGATGTTTTTATATGATGTGGGATGATTCACAGAAGCACAGTATCACCACTTATTAAATTATATAAGCGCGCTCACATTCTTGAGAGGACACAAAGCAGCGTCTCAGTTCAGCTTGTTAAAAAAACTCATTACTAAAGCATTCATGTTGTTGGGCTTGTAATTTATTAAACATGATTCATTATGTCACCCTGTGATGTGGGTCAGCAGCAATCCACTTACACTGGATTAATCATAGCTTAATTATCTTAGAGCTCCACACGCTGGTTTGAAATGGCGGCCCAGTGCAGAGCGGTGGATTCCCTTTAGTTAGAGCCTGGACGCAAAGGGGAGCTCAGCGATGAGCTCATTGTTGTGAAAGCCAAGAACGAGCCTCCCCGGGGATAACATGAGAACCCCAGAGGCTCTGATCACGAAGAGAGGAAAGTGGCGAAGGTTTCTCTTGTTAATATTATCACGACCCGGCTCTGAGGCCTCAGACTGAAGGCGAAAATAAAAGTAATTTATTGTTTAACAAATCAAATAATGGCAAAACCTAATCAGAACTAATGATAAGATGAGGTGTGTTTGCCAGTAACATCAGTAGCAAGTGCGTATCTGCAGTGTAACATGTAGCAAGATGAACATAGAAGAGAGAGAGAGTGTCTAGACCCAAAAGGTGTGGTCCATATAGTGGAAATCACCTGGGCCAGGCACTTTCAACTGAGCTACTAAACACCACAAAAGTTAAACAAACCAGGGCACCGACACAATATTAACAATGGCAACAATGACTGGAGTGTCTCTGGGCAGTATCCACTGTATGTGGGGCAAGTCAGTAATTTTCCTCCAAGAAATCTCGAAAATACCAGACTTTATTCCATCACTTGTGTCTGTATTGGACTTAGTTTTATTCTGCCTTTGTATTTTTATGAAACACTTCTGTGTCATACATAATTGGTCAGTAAACACAGAAAAGTTATTTCTGTGACCTTTGCACATTAGTGATATTCCCAAAAAGAGACTTCCAAGATGATTTATGTCCTTCCATTTTGATTGATCTTTCAACATAAGGAGCAACATCTGACAGCAGTTAAATCTGAGTTATTAAGGATTTGAAGGTATTAAGGGCTGTAATGTGGATAACTGAGTAAAAACCAGAGCTGGTCATTTTTAACCAGTCCATGTTTGAGGCTGGAGTTAAGTTGTCCACATAGTACACTCAGTAAACCTGCTTCTTGGAACATGACCATGATGTTAAAATATGCACACTAAGCTCCAGTTATCTGGTTGTATCTCTGTTGTATCGGCCACACTTGGTCTTTGCAAGACAAGTTCAATGCAAGTATCAGATACAGCCTTTACAGCCTCACAGTCACTTTATGTTTCTGTTCAATAAAATTTACCCACATTTGACACTTGAAAACTTTCTAATGCAGATCAGGAATAAGTATTGATCAGAGTTTGTAAAACAATAGTGTGATAATGTACTAAAATGGTGACGACAAGCTAGAATAATGTTTCTATTGGCTGACTGAACACATCTACCTCATAGGGCTCATCATTATATATTTTTGTCATGAATGAATACAAGCTCATGTGCCAGTCTTTTCTTTTAGATTGTCTTCTGTAGACATACATTAAAAGCAGCGCGATCTGTGCATTCATGCTCACTGTTCATTTAAATATCATACTTAACCTCCTAAATGATTACTCTTACTCACTACTAAATATTGTTCATAACCTTGCCATCTTTCCCAGTGTTGCAGGAGAAATGAAGCCATGTGTGAACAGACATGATGTGCTGCAGATGCACATTCCTCCACACTGTGTTGATTCGACTTATCATAACAGGGATTTGGTGGGCTGTCAGAGACTGAGCAGGGCATAGTACAGACACACACACACACACACACACACACACACACACGCCAGGTCCATCTGTCTAACTCTGTTTGAGGTGAAACGGATGAGGTAATGGTGTTTGCTCTTCAGAAGCCTGACACCTTCTCTCCCTCCTAATAAACACGTCCATCAGACTGCTCAGATTTCTTCCTCTGTACACAACAATGGGTTTGTTTTCTCAATTTCTATTATCACCTTCTCTCTATTCTATTCTGTCTACTCTCCTGTCTCTCTAGGTTGGTATTATTCCACAAGTCAGCACAAGTGTTAGATGTTTCTGAATCTACAGGACAGGGAAATATGGGTTCTTTCCTTTATCTATTAAATTACAAGGCATAAAACCACACATTAGCCACACATTTTGGCTAAGTGCTGTCATTAGTGTCATTGTGTAGTCTTTTACTCCTCTTTGGCTGTGTTCAGGCAGTGTTCAAGATCATTACAGAGTGGATCAAGAGACGAGAAGCCTTATTGATCCACACAGTGAAAACTTTTGTTGTTCTGCCCCCTGAAAGAAGAAGCTGAAGAAGAGATTTAACCGTTTTCCACCTGTTTAGGCGTTTCACTGCTGATAGTGGTCTGAAAATGCTAATGTGGTACATGCACATTGTTCTCAAATAACTGAACTAAACAACATTATCATGAAAAACTTGAAAACCACAATATTATTTTATTTTAGCAAACATATCTATCTTACACTGTTGAAATACATAAATGTCTTAATTATCATAATAATGTCTGTTTTATCAAAAGAGGTTAGCAGACATATCAACAATGCAAATGACTGGTGAGCAAAGCTAATAAACCCATAAAAATATTGTCTTTTCAAATGTATTTAAATATTTAAGATAAAGGGGAGAGTGGTTTGATCCGTCATAGAGAAATGTCAGCTGCAGTTTTGAATGTGAATACCAACAACAGCAGCTTCTTTTCATTTTATCTGGTTGCTAACACCCGACACAAAGCATCTTTATCATCCCATCAGCACCCTGCTAACATTACAACGTACATCTGATAAGGTAACATTGAGCTTTGGGCTACTCCAGGCCACTCAGATTGCTTTACCTTTACATGTTAACAGGTAGCTTTGTGTCTGCTGCCAGATCAGGCTTTTTCCACAGCTCAGAGGCACCTGATGACAGAGAGTGGTTTGCCCTCCACTGTCTCTCTCCTGTGGTGCCTCTTTAGTGGAAAATTATCACAACAACAGCGGGAGCTAATTTGTGAAATGCAGGTGAGAAAAGAGAGGGAGGGGGATGATAAACAAATGAAGACACCAAAGACACGGGAGATTATGGTGTATTGAGATAAGATATAGGTTTTGAATAACAGGAAAATTATACACTATAGAAGACATAACGAAACGAACCTGTTTATGGATCGGTGGTGTGTGTGAAAAAATAGGAACAAAGGATGGAGGGATGACTAAAGGAGAGATAAAACTAAATAAGGCAGTCGATAGCCTTGGTGGCTTTTCACCTAGCATCATCATCAGGTTAAAGGTTTTATTTTTTTCAAAGCAACGCTGCCTCATAGAGCCACTCGCATGGCTTCAGATAGTCTTCTTAAAGGTGTGTGTAGGATGTAGTTGGACCTAGTAGTGAGGCTGTGGATTGCATCCAACTGAATACTGCTTGCCTTCAAGCATGTAGGAGAAACTGAGGTGGCTGCGAAACTCATTAAAAACATGAAAGGCCCTATCACAAGTGTTCGATTTGTCTATTGGGGCTACTGTAGAAACAGGGAGGAAGGTGAAAGAGAACAGCTCATTTCAAGGTAACAAAACATAATGACTGATCAGGTGATAATTCACTAATGAAAACATACTTATGAATATTATATTGCATTCCTGCCAATAGATCCTTGGCCTCTGTAGTTACACCTACACTCGGAAGAGGAGCGATACCCGGCCGTGGATGGAGAGAGGCTGGTATGTAGAGGAGGTGAGGGTGAAACGAATGATGTCATTGTAGCAACCCAAACACTGGCTCAGTTTTCAGTTGGGGACACATGCTGAGGCCTTCTGTTTTGGTTACAGCAGGACAAATATCAGCCACACACACATACACACACACACACACACACACACACACACACACACACACTTGATGGGGATTTCTCTTCCCCGTCAGAGGACATCTTCTTCCTTTAAAGGGATAGTTCAGGTTTTTTGAAGTGGAGTTATATAACATATTTACCTACAGTAGACAGCAGTTGCGTATGCTTCTGTGAGCATATTCTCACTGCTTTACCTTCATGTCAGACTGTGCTTTACCATGGCGCTACGTTGTCTCAAAGCTACAGATCTGATGTCAAGGTAAAGCAGTTATGGTGCAAGCTTTGTTTACTTGAAGAGCGTTTTTAAATTGGGTGGCCAGATAACTGGGGAATTAATGTGTAGTAGACCAACACACCATGAAATCAGAAGATCATAGCAGACCCACTGCAACACACCCCTTGTCCCAAGAAGCTCATCATATAAATCTGGCTCCTGTGAGCTTTTGTTTTTCTGTCATATTATGTGCTGTCATGTATGGTTGTAGATATTTTTTGATATTCTATATGCTCTTTGTGCAAAGCAAATTCCTCTGGGGGCAATAAAGGTTTCATTCGTTCAACCCTCTGATTTTCACTGTTAGTGGGTGGAAACATTTCATCCCCAAAATGTCAACTTTTAAGGAACTAAAAAAATAAAGTGGCCTCAGTTTGGAGCCAAACGACCACGCATGTTTCAGTTTCTTTAATTAGCTTTGAGAAGGCTTCAGAGACCATCCAACCGTGCATTTAAATTTGGAATAAGAAAATTTAAAAGAAAGTCACATGAGTCAGGCTTTCACGTGAGAGTGATGTAGGTGCAGGTTCATACATAAACATGCATTTACAACCTCAGTTATCGTAGGCAGGCATATCTACCACTGATATGGAAACTTCTGTAACTCTCCAATCCAATGTGCCCCCTCTGTGTTTGGATTATGTCACGTTTAATAGAAAAGTGATTTATCCATCACAGATCTATAAAGCAGACAAATAAAACAACAACAAAAGATATTGTGGTTAAGAACAGACACCAAACAGCGTCATGCTCCACAACGACATAAAAAACAATTAAAAGTCACGTATCACAAAATGCAAATGACACGTCCATATCATATCACAATTATTAACAGAGCTGTACTGGAAGGTGTAGCATCACGCTGATATTCACACACCTTGTCCTCACCACTGACTGACTGCAGATAATGAGAAGTACCAAACAATAACAGAAATTAGAACGTGCTCCACGAATGAACAACTGAGGACAACTAGTATCTGTCCGTCCACCTGTGTTTGAGTCCCACAACAGTTTTACATCAAATACTGGACTTAGATCAGTTCAGTCACACAGATTCAGATTCAGTACATTTTGCACTGACTACTTGTTGGTGTGTCTTTCTGCTCGTTCTGAAATCAGAAATCGTTTCCTTAGTTTTCTTGTTATTTAGCAGATGAAAATTGGGAGTGTGGTCCAGTTGCCCCAGAGTGAACTCTTCTCAAAGAAAGATGACCTGGACGACTGAAGACCTTCACAGACTTAATCACCAACTCAGGTCAAACCAGATGAAAAGCTAATAAAATGAAGCCCTCTCAAATTCTGAAACTAGAAAAAATTATCAGTGAAGTATTACACTGTCATTTAGCAATGACATCATGAAACAAGTCATGTTTGTTTGGTTGGTACACTTTGTATATCATGTCCTTACAGCATTTTAATTACACTTCTTATATTCACATGGGTAGAACATGTGTGTGATGAGAGGGTTCGTAGATAACACTAACCTCTTAATCATCTGCTAAAAGAGAGGAGGGGATATTTGACTTTGTAGCATGATGGAAACAGCTTTAGGTCAGAGGTCAAAGATCAGCCTCATTTTCAAAGCTACAACAACGAACCGAGGCTCGAGAGAACACAGCTGTTCAACTGTTGCTGGTCAACGTGTAAACCAACATTAAAGCAGGACGAGTTCAATGACCGTCCAACGTGTTTTGGTGTTTTGTGCACTTGACTGAAGGGCAGAGAGAGGGTGACAAGAGTGACCTGGTTCTCCTGCAGAAATGAGACACAAGCCAGCAGATCTCATTTACATGCTTATCACATCTGCAGAGGTATAGATGACTTTGCAGAGAGGGGAGTGCCTGTGTGTGTGTGTGAGAGAGAGAGAGAAAGAGAGAGAGAGAGAGAGAGAGAGAGTGTGTGTGTGTGTGTAAGAGAGAGAGAGAGAGAGAGAGAGAGAGAGAGAGAGAGAGAGAGAGAGAGAGAGTGTGTGTGTGTGTGTAAGAGAGAGAGAGAGAGAGAGAGAAAGAGAGAGAGAGAGAGAGAGAGATGCAGGCGAATGCAGAAAAGGGTCAGAGAGCTGTGTGTACACCTTATCAGGTGCCGTCATGTCTCTCTAGTTGCACTGGCTGCACTCATGTTACAGTGTGTGTAAACCCCCAATACACACACACACACACACACACACACACACACACACACACACACACATACATACACATAGTGAAGGACAGTAAACAATGTTGATGATGCAGCTTGGAACCAAAAACCCAGGCAGGCAGGTGAAATCAGCACAGGTAGCATCAGTCATGGACTGGCACCAGCAGGTGTTTTCGTGATGTGTGACTAAAGCAATAAAGCATTAAAGCAATAAAATTTGATCCCAATATGAAAATCACATCTTCATTTATATGATGAGGTTTCATTAAAAAAACAAAAGCTGTATAAATTAATAGAGCAGCTGTATCAGTATTAAATAATACTGTTATTGTCAATTGTCATATTTTTTTTACAACTAGAGAAATTTATTCAAGAATCAAAACTGTGGGTTTGTTTTCTGAATGGAGTCTTGAATTTGTGCGTTGATGCTGTGATCTATTTTCATTTTGTGTCTCGACATGGGAAGGATGTGGCGTGGTTTACTGACAATAAAGTGAAACAAGAGAGCAAAATGATAAACAATGTTGAAAAGAGCCACAGAATAAACTGTTCATGAGAAAGGTGATACATTTGAAAGTACCAGGACCAAATTCAACATTTCAACATCTTTTTATTCTAAAAGTAATTTGTGGTATTTACAATCAAACTGCAACAGTTTAACAAAAGCACCCTAACAGGATTTGGTCTCGCATTAGCAATCATTATCTAGTCTCTACAAGCTAACTATTGACCACATGTCATGTAAAGTCTGTCTGTCTCAAAGCTGGCAGAGGATGTTCGCCCGGGCATGTACCTGAGAGGAGACCCGCCCACTCCTCCCCAAACAAAGGGGTGTGCACCAATCTGCTGCTGGAGGAGGTGGAAGGGGGGTCCTGGGACAAGCTGCCATTTCCAGCCGATTAAACAGCCTCCGACCCTGCAGCTTGGCTGAGCCACCCGTCTCATGCTCTGCAGCTGAGGGGTGTGCGCAAAATACAATGATCTGAGGGTCAGGGGTGAAGATGGCGGGGGTGTCTGAAGTCATTTGGGATGCTAATGTCATGCAGGGCTTTCACACTATGGGGTGTAAAGGCTTGAACAATTAGGCTGCTGTTGTGACGAGTAACTTAACTGCAGGTGTCTCTGGTGAAAAAAATTCACTGTTATGAGTTTGAGTGTTGCAGCCTACAGCCTGAACATCAAGAAGTGAAGCGTGAAAAAAAGCAAATATTAGTAAAAGGAGGTGCACACAAGTACAGACAGATTCCGTGTGTAAAACTTAAACATGTACCAGTCCGAATGTGTTTAATGGCTGACTGCATATTTGGATTAAACCATTTGTCATAATTGAATTCCAGTGTTAACAAAACATTCACTAATCCTTGATTATAGTTTGCAATGTTTGGTTTTATGAAATCTATCCTAAATAGAATCAAAATGAACTATTGAAGCTCCAAATGCAGAGAGTCAGTTTACATTTCAAAGGAACTCTGGTTGTTTAGCCATCAGTTACCTCAGAGAGGCACAGATAAACACACACAGACCTGCTTGGTCTTTTTGTGAAGGTCGAAACAAATCTGCATTGATAATAGTTTGAATCAATTCACTGACCTCCATGAATAAAACAGACTAAAACAAAGTTTACCAAGTAAGAAAATGACACATAACAATGAAAAATGTAATAAAACATTTTATTTAAAAGGACAGATGGAGCCATACGTCTCCATCGATATCTGCGAAGGTAAAATCCATTTGAAAGAAGCACATGTACAAACTATAACAGTGAACGGTAAATGCTCATTGTAAATTTGACTCAAAGAAGTTTTCTCATTAATTTTCTACTGCTACTGAATAATGCAAAACAATCTGTTGAATAACAAACACATGGTACCACAACATCAGTGCAGCTACAGCAAATGTATTCACCAGAGTGGATTAAAATTCTGTGTATTTATTTACTTTTTAAAATGCATAATCAAATCCTCTGTAATGCCCATGTAGTCTGTGTCTGACCTGTTTAAATAATGCAAGTCAGCACTCTTCATTGTCCATTTTATTTGCACTCCATGTAACATGCACAACATGTGGACTCTAATCACAGTCAGTGTTTGCACAAGACATGTCACTTCACTTCAGTCATTCTGTGAAAATTTAATGCATTGACTAACCCTCAAGATAAATGTACACCAGAACACAGTGTGCCACTCATCCAAAGGGAATCTACAGCAACATATAGGGTAATTTTACACCTACACAGGGTTGTTTACACCGTGATATCACATGAGTCGTTGATGTGGATGACTGGTCAACCATCAGAGGTTTATCTTTCTTTGCATGAATCACATTCAAAACTAAATCACAAGCATCAGAAGTGATGATAGGTACTAATGGTTTTGACACTTTCACTCAATGAAGGTGTTGACATGAACCGAGCTGAAGCTCTGTCAACTCCACACAGGAGCACATTGTGTTAGTTTACAGCTGCTGCAGATGTGTCAAGCTGAGAAGGAAATTAGGGGGAAAGCCAGCTAGGGTGTGAGGGACAAGAGTGTGTTTGTGTGTGTGGGTGGGGGGATGTTTTGTTGATTCTTGTGGGGGAGTTATCACATGATGAGGAAGTGTCTTCTGTCCGCTGATGAGAGATAAAGAGTGAGAGGAGTGAAAATACAGGATGTGAGGAGCATTAACTGTTCAATAGATCATCCCATGGACAGACTGTTAATAAAGTTTGCTGGACTGAGCTCACAGAGACAGACATGGAAACAGACATTCAAATGTTGTTTTTATAATGCTGCAGGAAGTCTCGGGTTTGATACAAATAAAGAGACAGAGAGAGAAAGAAAAACAGAAAGAGAGACAGAGAGACTGAGACAGAGAGAGAGAGAAGGGGAAACGGCAGCATCCTGTCGAGGTGCATGTCCACACTTGTTTGAGGAGGAGGAGAGGAGGCGTGGCTGGTGAAGGAAGTCATATGAACCAGATAACAGCGATTCAACCATCAAAATAAAAGCATGTTAAGTGGAGCTAAAAAAGACGCACATTCCTGAGGGGTCCAGATCAGAAAGACGGTCAAATGGAGGATAAACTGATACTAAAATATACCGACATTGCAGAATGGTATAATTGTAAATGAGTTTCTGGTGAATCTGGTGACAGATCACTTGATATGCATAAAATAAGACAAAATATGTAGTTTATTTTGAAAATCCACACCGGACATGAAGGGTGCTTTCTTCGCGCTTGACAGCGACAGTCTTAAAGCTGAGGAAAACCACTCAGACCGAAAAGCCCGGACAGACAACAGCACAGACAACAAGCTGCTCCGTTATTCGTCATATCACGTCGGCTGTGCGTCGCTATTTTTGTTTTCATGGGTTAATCGACAGAAAAACACGAACATTAACTGAGACAATCCAGACTTGAGATGGAGTGACACGTTTTCCTCCGTGTGGACTTTTTAACATCGTCTTGTGATCCTTCGCCGGTCGCATCAGCTGCTTGTTTTGGCACATTTTATCACCTCTGATGTCCACCTGTTACCGTCGGTTTGTGACCTGCAGACAGCCTCACCACGGATCGCCAGATAGACCAACAAGTAAATGTTTTAATGTGGATAAACTGTCTTTTTATAGCTGCAGAAGTTTAGTTTGAATTTGACAGCGTTGCATCATCTGCCCAGCTGTCAGAAAAAGGCACGCTGCATTACAGACCTGCTGCTTTAAAATGACCGTGTGGCGTTAACTAACATTTTATAAAAGATATACAGTACTAAACACAGCTTTGACTGCTCTGTTTTTCTCTTTATTGGTCACTGTGTTGACTTAGCTTCGACCATTTTGTGTTCTTTTTCTTTGCGACAGGTCTCGACTTGTTACCGAAAAGTCACCAACGGAACAGCGAAATATTCAAAATAAAGTGTAGACTCGTCGGTATATAACTGTGATTTAGACTAAAATTAAAATCTTGACATTAAAGATGGAGGTGTGTTTCGCGGTGATGTCCAACGTTATTGTCAAAACTCGTCGTTAACACCGTAGTTTGACAAATATATCATTATTTATGGATTAATCTTCAGGGTTTTCTGACCTTGACAAACGTTTCTCGCTTGTCGGACATTTTATGTCTTTACTCGTTATTTATTTTTTGTTCGGACATCATTTGGAAACGTAAATATCGAGCTTGTCTTCAGAAAGAAGCGGGATTTAAAGTGTTTGTGGTTAATGTTCATAGTTTACGCTTCAACGTCGATGATTTATCCAGTTTTCTGCTCGGTAAACGGCTGAACGTTGACATTTCTCCGTCTTACCGCCGTTTGCTGCCGTTAAAACTCGCGTGGCTCGCCGCTGCGCGCGCTCCTCTCTCTCTCGCTCTCTCGGTGTGTGAGTACGCGTGCGCGCTTCCTCGTGCTCGGGCGGCACGGATTTGTTTACAAACACAAGTCTCGTGCTTATGAAGGGAAGCCGCCGCTGTCGCCCCCCAGCGGCCGACAGAAGAATATAGGTTGGTGGGTCAAACCGGTGAAGAACAGAGGGAGGAGAGAAAAACAATGGTGCTATAATCAGAACAGCTGATTTATGTGTTTTATATCCTGAAATACAAAAACATTGTTTATCAGTCCAATCTGAGGTTAATTTAGTGTCAAGTAGACATGCAGTTTACAATTCTGTCAGTAATTGTATTGAATTTTATTGCCCTTATAGCTCTTAATCATTTTAGCTTTTAGCACTTTAGTAGTATTTGGTGCTAATTTTAATTTAATTTTAGTTGTTCTTAGATGACCATGTATTTAAAACCACCTATGATTTACATATGGGTGTGTATTTACATATGTGCACGCTTGTATTATTCAGGCTACTACTGAGATGGCCCGTGCAGAGACCATCGAGAATGTCGGGGAAACTGGAGGTGGAGGAAATGGCCCTCTTTCTCACCACAACACCTGCCGCATGGAGCTGCCCCGCCCCTTCCCCAACTGGCCTGGTCTGCTCACCACAACCACCATCACCACCGGCTCTGGAGCTGGCACCGGTGCCATGCACCTCCATCATAATCACCACCATCTGCACCCTTTCCAGGCTATCTATATGTCGTACCCGCTGCCTTACCCCCAATCAGACAGCCATGATGAGGCCCAGACTCACCAGCAGTTACCTGCGTTATCGCCATCATCAACATCTCCTCCTTCGCTGCTTTGCAATCAGAGGGAAGAGAGGGATGGAAGCTTCTCAGGAGAGCAGTCAGGTAAGATAATGGTAATCTGTTATAACCATGAAAAACAGTGCTGCCTGGGTTATACATGAGGAGTGAAGGGTAGAAGCTTAAAAACAAAGTTTTGTTTTGACAGACAGGGAAAGGGGGAAAATGTAACACTAAGATGTGTATCAGAGCACATCAGTAATCATCCAGCCTGCCAGAACGATCAACCTCTGCAGGAACACGCTGTAGATTGACTAGATGAGCAGCAGTGGATGCAGGTTCTGATAAAAAGTGAAAAACATCAGATGTGACTCAGCCACACAGCTCAGTTTACCATGCAGACCTCCACCCTTAGATAAACGTTGAAGTTTGCAGTTAGCACATCATGGTCATGTGTGCCCAGGGCTGTATTTCCGTGACAGTAGACTGTTTGAGCAGTGTTGATGGGGGGCAGGTGGAGGAAGAAGAGTACAGTATGAGGAGATGTGTTACAGCTGTCGCAGGAACAAACATGTGACTCCATGGCCTTGTAACCAGCAGGCCGCTGTGCTGGTGTAGCAGGAAGCTACATAGAACTCAGACAGTAAAACTGCTCAAACTGGTTTTGTTCACCAGACGATGAATGATATCTGTCGGTCTGCACTCACGAGGTGTGAAGAGGAGGAGAGACAAATCCTTCTTTTTTTTCGTGAAAATCTCTTTAACATTTATAGACCTTGCAGATTTTTTGGATGTGCATTGTCAAATAGAGATATTAAATACTCTGGTACTTTGTTTTTTTCTTCTCTGTATCATAAAAATGTCCATCTGTTGTTGATTTATGTCTCAATAAGTTGGTTTCTGCTACTGTTTGTGTGATTCTCTTTGGCTGTAGCAGTAAATTATTTTGCAGTTTGTTTAATTTGGGCTTTTCTGTTTAGTCACAACAGGAGAGCTTTGAGTTCAGTGAAGAGGGAGACACCTTGTATTATCATGGGATGAATCATGTCGAGTCAGTCCAAACATTGAGTATCCTGGAGGGATAGAAAGGGAAATTCAGGTAGCTCAGCGTGTTTCAGGAAAGGCGGGTTTACATTTGGCACTGATCCACTGTGTTATGACAGATTTGTGGCAATGTAAATAGATAAGTAACCCCCCCACACACCCCCCCTTCCCCCTCCCCCACCCACCTCCTCTCTCAGCTGTAGGTCAGCTGTGCATCTCGGGCATGTTCAGACTTGTCCTGCTCTCTGTCTGCTACAAAGAAACAGTGTGAAGCAAGTGCTCACACTCTGAGCGGCTCAGCCAGGCAGCATAAAGTCAAGTCTGCCAGTCAGTTATCCTCAGTTTGTCACAAACTGTGAAGCCCATCAGACGTCAGATATTTAAATTTGTCAGCTGAACAGTCAGAAGTCACAAGTTTGTTAATCAGGCTCATCAGTCAGACAGTCATTCAGTCAGTTAAAGAGCCAGTCAGTTTGTTATCCAGTCGGTAAGTAAGTTATTCAGTTAGCTACTCAGTAACCTAGTTAATCAATTAGTTTAATATTTGGGATAGTCCACGAGTCTCCTAATTAACTTATTAATAAAGCAGAGAAACACCCAGTCAAGAGACACTTTACTTAGTCAGTTAGTTTATTAGTCAATCAGTTATATAGTTATTATGCACTTAGCAAGTAAATGTGGATAATCTGTAAACTGTCTGTAATCTGTATGTATGCATTTTGTAGGTACATTTTCAGTTAATTTGTCTGTTGGTTGATTTTTTTTTTTTTACAATCATAGAAAAAGAAACAGGAACAGTTCATAATCCATATAAAAGGTTCAGATAGAAAAAAATAAATAATGCTGTATTAAAGGAACAAAATAAATGATGCGAGGGAGTTACCAAGCTCATCATGAACCACTGTTATAGCTGTTTTTTTTTTTGGTTTAGTCTGTGTTGGTTTTTAATGTCCCCTGCAACCACTAACCAGACCATCCTCCAGTCTTTCCAGCCCCACACATTGAACTGGTCAGTGGATCTCTCTGTCATCTTGTCAGGCTGTCAGTGTATCAAACAGACGGTTTATTCCCAGTCCAGTACCACCCCTTCCCTTCCTTCAACCCTATCACAGTTCAGCTCCACGCTCTGTCAGCCAATCACACAGAGACGTCTCCAGGAGTGCTGCCTTAGAGTTACCTTGGCAACAAGCCAGGGTTTTCCATTTGTTTTTTTCTACCGCTCTCTCTTTTCTGTCTCTGTCTCTCTCTCTGTCTAGTCACCTGCATCTTTAAAGGATCAGTTGTAATCCTCCTAGCAAAGCAGATGCTGTGGTTGCCAGGGGTGCCCGTTTCTGTGGCAACTAGAGTTGTGGTTGCCACAGGCGCTCAGCTCTGTGCTGGAGACAGGGGTCATTCCACAGAAAAGGTGTGGACAAAGTAAAAAACACAAGCTGGGGACCCAAAGGTTAGAACAGAGTATCTGTCTGAAGCAAAGGTTAGAACAGGGTATTCAAAACTGCACAATACCAAAGACATTAAAATTCTGTGCAAAATAAATTACAATGAATAAAGCACTTTTTAAGTAAACGAACGAGAGAAATATCAAAATTGCCATGCCAGTTCAATTTGGGAAGTACTTTTCAATTTGTTTTGTATATAGTAATAGTATCAAATAAACAAAATTAAATAAGAAAAACAACTAAATTATAATAATTAATGCAAATAATAACTAAACACAAATAAACAAGAAACAAACTAACGTTTCTATGAAACAGTCTAAAATCTGTTTTAAAATCCAAAGAATCATCACATTCACTCCACGTCAGCTTTCAGAAAATCATAATATCTCGAGGAGTTTCAGGCCTGTTTGTCACGCTAAAGTGACCCGACAGACGTTTCAGGTATCTGTCTGTTTGAAAAAACAAATACACACACACAAGTCTGTAAACACAGCAAACACACACACACACACCAGTACCTCTCCATACCAGACTTATTAAGCAGATTAAAAGATTATTCTCCCAAGTTCCATGAAGAGGAATAAGTCACCCCATCAGGCTCCTCAAGAAATGTGTGTGTTTGTTTGTGTGTGTGTGTTTGTAGGCCAGAGAACTAAACAACCTGACGGGGAACTGCAGTAATTAATGTCATTAATGTCATTTTGTCAAGATGGTATGGCATTCATGAGAGCATTTTAACCTTTATCGTTATCTGTTTCTATAGTAACCCAGTCACCTGTAAAGTCACATTGGCGTTGAACTTGATCCATACAGCCCGAAAGATTTGACTGAGGATTGCTGTGCAGTCTGTGTATGACACTGTGTGTTTGGGTGTGTTCTGGTATGTTTGTTCATTAAATAGGTCTCTGTTGCTTGGCAGTCTGACCTGTGTATCCTGCCCATGTGTTACTATGTGTGCAAAGATCCCCCGTCTTGAACTGTCTACATTAGTGTGAGGAGGCTCATAACGAACGCAGCTTGTTGAAAATCAATTAAACATAACCAGAGGCTCTGCATATTCAATAAAGTGCTGTTATCTCTTCATACATGAACATTTGTTCTCCAGAGAAAGTCAGACAGACTGTCAGGCAAGAGGAAGAACAATGGTAAAAATATAATGAAGACATTTTTTCTTTGTTAATATCTAATTTTCTGAATATATTTTATCTTTCCTGCTGCAGACTCAGACAGAGAGGAGGACCGGGAGGCCTGCAGCCGACAGGGCCCTCTTCCTGATCTGCTGCCCCAGAACGAACACCCATCCTGGGCTTCGGCACATCACAGAGCCCCCAGAGAAGAGGCAGTACAGGAGATGGAGGTCAGGAGAGTGGCCAATCAGCTGAGAGCCATTGGAGATGAATTCAATGCCACAGTTCTTCGCAGAGCGGTAAGAGGAGGAACGGGGCTTCAATGTGTACTTATCCTCATGCGTTTGGTCATGTGTGTGTGTGTCTGCAGCTAATCATACATACTATGACTGTATGCTCAAAGACTTCTTGTGGTTGCAGTGATCTATTTTATCGACTGCTGACTAGGGCTGGGCGATAAATCAGTCTGAACAATTAATTCAAATTCATGATTTAGGACAATGTTTAAAAATGAAAATCGATTTTCACTTTAACTAGGGTAATTATGGTATGGCTCCCTCCAGTAATGCCCGGCCTCTCCCCCGCGCAAGATGGCAAAACATGGCAGCACGTGCTAAGAGTGACGAAAACTTCGTCCCCAAAAAAGGCACCGTCTCCTCAGTGGTATGGAAGTGGTTCGGTTCAGCCCTACTGCTGACTCCTCGCTCCTTTTAATTGGCTGGTCGGGGCCGCAAGTCATCAGAACTGCTTCAGTCTGAAGTCTAGTTTCTGCTCAGGACAACATACATGGTGGTCATGTTAGTGTTGGCAGATTCTTGTGTTGGAGTTAAAATTAATATTTTACATCGCTGGTGTTTGTCCAGATTTGCACGCCACAGTTATACATGCTAGACATACAGCCCGCCCTGCTCTCTCTCTGTTCCCCACCCACATTAAAAGTTAACATGGACACTGACTTGAAATAGAGAGAGAGAGGAGTGAACCTTGACACAACATGATTATGATTTTTGAAAGTTTTTATGATGAGAGACCCCTTCATGTGTCAGCAGAAGAAGGAAGTGAATCAGTCATCAAAGCAGCCTGTGTTTTGCTTTGTTGCACTGTATGTGTTTCCTCTGCTGTTGCTAAATTTGTTTGTGTGCGCAAAAACAGACAGATTTGCAACAGCAACATTTTCACCTCGGTCACAACACCAGCTGTTATGTTGTCTGTGCTTCTTCATGTACAAACAAGCATGTGTGTAAATTGGATTTTAAATGATCATCAGTGGAACAGTAAACATTTGAATGAGACGCTGACTGTCACGCATGCAAAAAAAACAAAAAAACTGTGTGAACATTCAGCCTCATCACGGTGAGTTCACTGGGTTAGTGTTGTCCCTCCACATGAGTCGAGCTGATGATGTGTGTGTGTGTGTGTGTGTGTACAATGTTTACTGTGTCCTTGAATATAGCACAGTCACATTGATTCTTATCAGTACAGTGTGTTCTTGCATGGCCGAGCATGTGAGCTTGTATGCATGTGTAATCACGTGTGTGTGTGTGTGTGTGTGTGTGTGTGTGTGAAGACTGATCAATACTTGCATGTGCGTGTGAAAGAGTGAATCGATGTTATCTGTGTGCTGTGAACCAGTTTTTCTCTTCCTTCCATCATCCCTTCCTCTTTTCTGTTCTTACTCTCATTTCACTTTCTTTTCTTCTCTTTGTCTCTTTTAATGTTTTCTCTTTGTTTTTTTTCATTGTTGGTCATCACACACATTTCTACACTCTTCATCATTCTCCATATGCATTCAATAACTTTACACATACAATGGTTTTCAGACATTATGGTGTGCAAATTATCATTTTTTATATCCAACACACAGATTAAATGACTTTTCCTCCCCTGCTGTCTGTCTGTCTGTTTCACTTCATTAGTATTTCTTTATCTCTCTCTCTCTCTCTCTCTCTCTCTCTCTTGCCCGCCCCTCCCTCTGTTCTCGAGATCGCGTGAGGAGCTGGCAGCAGTTCCCCCCCTCTCCCTCCTGCTTTATGCACATAAACAAAGATGACGTCACCTTCTCTTGCCTCTGACTCATGGATTGCACACACACACTTTATGAGGGTGTAACATCCCCTCTGCAGACATGTGCAGCAGGTTTCTGGGGTTGCTGCCCTCATTGAACTGTCTCCTGCTCTGTCTGTCTGCCTTGTGTGTGTGTGTGTGTGTGTGTGTGTGTGTGTGCATGACAATAACAGACAGATACTTTACTCTCGAGGGGAAATTGAGGAAACCGTGTGTGTGTGTGTGTGTTGTTTACAACAGCTGTTCCAGAAGCACAGTCAGTCAGACACTTTTTGTAAATGGGCAGTTTACAACAAAAGGAATGAGGGAAGGAGGGATGGAGATTGTAAAGGAAGGAGATAGGGAAGGAGGGAGGGAAGGAGGGAGGGTTAACCACAGGCACGTGAGGTTCAGGCAATTCAGAGTCGCATCCTGAACACAGACACACACTTGTTTATCCTCTTGTTAGAGCTGTGCTGAGTGTTCCTCATAATAATCTCTCTTTCTATCTCTTCACTACGTCCTGCTCCTGTTCACTTCAACCCTCAAATATGACATTATGTTAATATTTCTTTATGCTTTTGCAGTCCATTCTTTAAATCTTTAAGAGATATTGAATAATCAGCTTGGAGGATTTTTTTCTTCTTCAACCATTTAGCACATTTGAGTATGTTCAGGAATGCTGCAGCAGCTCAGTCCAACTCCAGTCCACTTCACTGCGTTTGTAAAATGGGTTTTTAACAGTCTCTCTGCTGCTACATGTCAGCTGGGACAATAGAGAACAGCGTTGACATGAATTTTTGATGAAGTCTATTATGTTGTAAGCGCTGTTTGTAGGACACTTTGTCAATAAATGCGCATTTTTTAGCATCTTGGTTTGCCTGAAAAGGTCAGACATTGAATAATCCAGTGTGTGTCTGTGTTTTATTTGGACTAATGTGTCTTCCTCTCTCTCTCGCAGCACGTCGCCCCCCACTGGCAGGACTGGAGAGACGCCTGCCGAGGACTCCTCAATTTCATCACCCAGACTCTCAGCACTCTTTACAGGCTTACATAGACAGCCGTCTCACCTGCAACCACTGGTTACCATGGCGACTTTTTTACATTCAGGACATTCAGGCAATCGGACTGTGGCGAGTGAGTGGAACAACATGCTGTTGTCCATTTGAACCCGGAGGATTAACGTGGCCTGAAATCAAACGTTTGCTTGAACAAATATTTTTGGAGGATGCGACCAGCAGCTGGAGGTGTCTTTGCCACCTGTGGGCTGGATCAGGGTGCTACCTGTGGAAACTGGGCCCTGCCCGTCTGTCTGCCCAACAGTCTGTCCATCAGTCAGTCTGCTGGTACAGACTGCAGCTGACGGACTGACGGTCATCTTCCTACCTGTATATTTTGTAAAATCCACTTTCTGTCTTTGTCAACATCTCGGGGGCTCTTTATGTAGCAAGAGTGACTTAAGTGAGTCAGTGTGTGTATGTGTGTGGGTGCATGGCAGACTTGGGTCAACGGATGTCATCATAAAAACGTTTTTACGTTTCGTTTTGGAAAGTATGGATATTTAGAAACTGGGATTTCAATATGAGTCAGTCTTAATATATCTAATCAAATCTTCTGGTAATCGTATCTCTACAGTCTTCTGACACCCTTTGAGTTGGCTTAAACTAACTTAGAGAGTTACAGTAGAACAGACATGATTTGACCCTCGTCTGATGTGTGCATATTACTGTTGTGTCTTTATTTTGCAACTTACACCCCCATTCTTTAAAAACTGTGAAACTGGACGCTGTGTTTGCATCGCAGGGAAAAGTCGGGTGTTATTCCACTATGGAGCGAAGCACAGAGTCAACCTCTCTCCCAATCTGAAACTGCTTCATTTCATGTTACGATGTGCCTTTCTGCTCAGCGCTCTGTTGAGGCCTAATCTTACACATCAGGACAATCTGCAACACACACACATTCAAAGAAACATACACTCTTAAGTGCTTTGTTTGTAGTCACTAAACTCAAGTGGCATTTGCATTACATTCAAATGATCCAGCGTCAGCATGGCTTAAGGTCAATTAAGGACAGAAATAGCTTAATCCACGCCAAGCACACACACATTTTGCCACTGTACATTCCTCCACACCGTTCATGCAGCCAGTATTGGGAGCCGGCAGGGTGTAACCCGCCTGTGTCGACAGTGTTTATAGTTACTTGATCATTTGTAAATATTCTTTTGGAAGATGAATCTAACTAATACGAAATTTTTGATGGACTTTAAAAGTACTTATCAAAGCAAGAGTTCACTGTGTTTGGGAGATCTTTTTGTATTTCTGAGCGGAGTCTGAATTTAAATCCAGTGGATTTGAGTTAAAGGAAAATATATGATTTGGATCTTTTGATTATAAAGTATTTGATGATGCCTGTAAAATGATCCCTTTGGTTGTGCGATTATTTTCATTGTAGTTTGGGAGAAAATGTTGCTCATGTTAAGAGCATAATTTATTTTGAAATGTAGCCCTTCTGTAGCTTGTTTTTTGGTTTTCATTTTTTATGTATTATTTATTTTTTCTTACATTCCTGATCAAAACTCTGAATTACGTTGTACTTATGTTGTAACTGTTAAAACAGAGATTGAATATGTTGGTATACACACTGAAAGTGGATACATCACTTACAAGTATAAAAAAAATTATTGTCAGCTTAAGAAATTGGTTTGTGTTGACAATGGCTTGGCCATTTGAAACGGTACAATATTTTAAAATAATGGTTTTATTCTCATCAACAACTTTACTGATATTGCAGCTTTAAAAACAGAATGACGTGTCCTTTGTTGAGAATGGGAAACGAGATGTAAGTGTGTTACGGAACGGCACAAATCTCTCCAGAAACTGCAAGTGATGTTTTGACTTTCAGTGTGTATATGAGATAAAATGGAAAAGTACCAAAAAAAAAAAACCCTTTATAGACTTAAAAGCACAAAGACAAAATCAGGCATCACAGACTGTTAGCAATACTCAAAGTTTTTGTTTAACGGCTCAAACTGACTGAACTGAAAACCAACTCGGTCTTTCTAATGTAAATCTTACTCCAGAACTGTGTGGGTTTGTGTGATCTTGGACAGTGCTAGTGCTACATGTGGTGCTACGCATGCTAAAAATATACATTTATGTACTGTAACGTACTTTGGATTAAAGTGCCCCCTTAGTCGAGTATTTCAGCTTTTATTTCAGGAACCATTTGACTGAATCGTGGGCCCCTGTTGACCTGTCCCACTTAAAAAATTCAGCGGTTTTATTTTGCCACACATTACACCACTCTCACTTGGCCTTAGCTACACTGTTATATGTTTTTTAGTGTAAGGCCTTTTTTTTTTTGAAAGCCTTGATGTATAAAGTCATGATGATACCAGAGCCTGCAGATGTTCAGCTAACATGCCGTCGAGCAAAAAACAAACTATGCTAGCACAGTAGACACTCGTTTACTGCTTGTATATTTGTGTTTTTAGATCCGTTTGCTAGCAGTGCTTTTAGCCATGTTTGCTGTCATCACATAGGAATGCTAACAGGTGAAAGAAACTTCACCTGTCAGTGCTTACATCATTCAGCATGCAGGTGATCGCCAACCTGGCGCTCTAAGCGTGTGCAGTTGCTCACTTCCTGTTTGTTTTTCTTGTGTGAGTGCACTTCCTGGTTGAGGGCTCGCCTCCCTCCTACAGCGACGCTCAGTGTCATCACATGCAGTGTGTATTTGCTGTTTTTCAACTTTTTTCTATGTAAACTTTCTACATGGATTTTGTACTTTTTTCTTTTTTATACAATAAAGATAAGGAGAACTATATTCACGTGTCTGGTGCTTCATGTCAGCAGTAGGTATAGTATATATAGTGTGTACAGTATGAATGTTAAACTTAATAAATAACATTACATATTACAAGAACCAATATTTCATTTTAGATTTAAACAACAGCTTTTAGAATATCTCACTCTTTTTGTTGGTTACCCTGTAATCTTGTTTCTAACAACAATCCTGATGTGTGTGTTTAATATTAATATTTAAATATTAAAAGAAGTTTCAGACATTCTGTAGTATAGTATGTATTCTAATCCTGCAGGATATTTTGTCTGTTTTCAGGTAACTGGCTGATTAACTGGCTGGTATATTAATCATGTTTTTTCCATGCTTATTACGGAAAAACACTTCTCAGAGCTGTCTCAATACAAAAACTATAACAAAAACAATATAGAAAAAGACGATCTTATTGCCGGTGGTCTTACTTATTTAAGAAAAAGAAGACTACAGAACATACTTAATGAATCCCTCTAGGGAAAATTCAGCTTTGTTCAGTTTATGTAGGTCATATAGAGGCATCAGTATTAAACTGATTTCATACCCAGTTAGAAACTCTGAAATATCAAGTAGTACAAGGAAAGACAACAACTACAGGAGCTGAGAGCTTCACTAGGAAAACTGTTCAATATTCTTTGAGAAACTTTTTAAATCTCAGAATAAAACAGGCTCGATAATACATCTGCATGATGCAATCGAGCAAATCAACTCCAAAAAACACACACAGATCAAGGAGAAACCCTCCTTCCCTTGTGGAGATTGAGCTCGAGAAAGAGGACAGGCGAGGACAGCGGCACTTCATTGGAATGTGGTGCAGCAGATGTTTACAGATGTTGGTGGCTCTGGGGGCGGAGCAGCAGCCCACTGGTTACATGTGACAGTGGATTGACAGACACCACTGTGGTCTGCCTCACATCTGGAGAGCACCACGGATTAACAAACACAATGTCAAGACCCTAATGCTGGCACACACACACACACACACACACACACACACACACACACACACACACACGCACCACGAGTGTGTTTACAATGATGGTGACATGACATGACAAACCAGTACAAGACCTCCATCATACCAGAATATGTTTTGATACTTGTAAAGAGGCCTTGAATAACCCGTGTGTCATCATAGTGTTACATGTACATACATAACAGGCCAAAACACATTATGTTTTCAAATCTGACATGTAATCTGTCATTCTTCTCGAGCATGGAGATCCAGTAGTCCTGAGTTACATTCATCAGTTATTGATTTTTTTATTATGATTATTTTATTATGATGCATTAATGGTGTTAGTGCATTTACTGTTGTTAGCGGGTCAAGGCTGTGCTAATTTTAACTGTTTTATATACTTCTGGGTAGTTTAATCTGTAATAATGCATCATTTTTTGCACAATGATCATGTTTGTGTGTAAAATCTTAATCTGCGCAGTAAATAGTAACTAAAGCTGTCAAATAAATGTAGTTGAGTAGAAGCAGAGAATGGATTAAATGTATGTATATACTCAAGTAAGGTCCAGTTAACTTAGTCCAGTTAAGAAAATAAAAGAGTAATCTGACTTTTGAAGTCAGAATCAAGATTTCTGCTTCTTCTACAAAGAATCAGGTTATTATAAGCTGCTGTTGTCACAGGTTTCTTTACTCTCTGGGTAAGCAAGCAGGCAGAGTCAGAAATTCAATTAGGCGGTTTATTAGCACAGGCAGAATTTTTGGTAAAAAAACAGTTAAAAAGATGGGGGTGATGAAGGGACACAGTCTTTTAAAAGAGTCTTTTTACCACGGGTCCAAAAGCGGGCCAGAAATGAGATCTGAAATAGAGCTGAAATGACACTGCTGGAAATAAGTCACACAGGATGCCACATCGTACTGTGGAAAATCATGATGAGCATCTTTCAGTACTTTTGGGCACTTTATAGACAAAATGATTAATGAAATAATTGAGAAAAGAATCTGTGGATCAACTGATAATGTTAATAATAAAGTTGCAGCTCGACTAATCTTTACAAAGGCAAAAATTCACCAGTTCATATGGCAAGCCCACAAACACAGACACAGATACTTGTCTGTTACTGAGTCTGCAGGCAGCACTGGGACAAGATATCCTCACTTAAACTCCTCTGCAGAAAGAGCCAATCCTGCAGCCTTCAAAGCAAAATCAGGAATCTGATTGGTTGCAACAACAGACACTTGGTCTTTGCTGCTAAGTGGAGGCGAAACAGAGAGTGACCACACAGCAGGGAGACTGGGCAGGGGTTTAACTCTGTGTGTGTGTGTGTGTGTGTGTGTGTGTGTGTATATATGTGTATGTATGTGTATGTAGAGGAGAGAAAGAATAAAAGAATAAGAGGGAACACAAGGACAAGAAATAGAAAAAAATGAGCGAAGAAAGAGAAGAAAGGGATGGAGAGAAAGAAATAAAGTATAGAAGAGTCAGCATGTTGAGTGCATTAAGAGTGCAATGAATGTGTGTTAGCAGATAAGAGTTTAGGTTTAATTAAAGGGGCAGAATAAGCTTAAAGGGATATTCCATAATTAATCTCCTTTCTTAATCCCAGGAAAAGTGCAGCAGCACCCTGTGCTGCCTGATCGCTCCTCTGGTTTCATTTCAAGGCTTCACTTTATTTTGGTGCTCTGCAGTAAACACAACAAACAAAAGTATACTTGAGTTACTTCATATGTAGTAATGCGTATAATTTTCCACCCAGACGTTCGCTCATTCTTTTTTTATTCTCTTTATTCTCAGTCAGTCTCTGTGTTGAACTTCCAGTGAACCCGGTGTGTGAATAGACCCAATCCAATCTTAATTCAAAAAATGGTCACACATTTCTGCAGCAGCAGCCAAATGATTCAAGTACAAGACAGGCAAGACAATATCAGTGCCATATATGTATTATTCTGTTTGATTCATGTTAATCTTTTTTGTTTTTATGTGGAGCAACGTGTTCTGTTTCTGGTCTGCCTCCATCTCTGTATCCTTATCCTTATTATATATATAAGATATATAAATATATCTGTAACATCTGTAAAATACAAAAGAAGGAACATTTAAGTGCAATTTGTGTTCTGTGTGTTCTCAGAGGAATCTTTGGTCGATGAATACTAACATATAAAAGTCTGCAGGACATTGTGATAATAGAACTGTCTGCTGCTTGAATGCCGAAGCTTCAAGGCTAGTAATGATTATGGCATTGCTCACAACATACAAGTGTACCTGAAGAAGATGCAACAACCTTAAATATTTCACCCTCTGTTACCTCATATGTACAGTTATGTTTGATTTATGGGCAAATCAAAACAGTCCTTCAGAAATAAAGCTTTTTCCATCATATTGGTCTTATTGACAGATATCTCACATTAACAGAGGACATGTAGTTTATATCTGATGAAAAATCTGATAAAATATTTGTTTGTTATATGATCCTGAAACATTTTAAAACTGCAGAACGTTAAAATGTTTGGTAAACAGCAGAATGATTTTACAGTATCTGCTGTTGTTGCAGAAGACACACAGCAGTCAGCACTTGCAGACTGCATCAAAATAAGTGTCATTTTTTCCATCTACAGGAAGACACATCTCTGCAGTTCAGGTTTCACAGGTCTGACAGGTTAAACAGGTTGAACCACCACCACACCCAGGGGCTGAGGTCAAAGATGAGACCACACTGCTGGTTTTCCCCTGTAATGCTCCATTGTTGTTGTTGTAATTGCCTTTCTAGGAAGAAGATAGGAAATGTTTTCGGTTTGTCCCGAGGCTCATTTGAATGGCTGCCCCCGCCCTTTCTTATTATTCTGCTGCATGCTCAGGCGTCACTCACCATACAACCATGTTTGGTTTGATGAGTCACATGCCAGGCGATGAGAGGTTATTACCAAATACAGTCATACACCCTGCTGAACATCATATGACTATCTGCTATTTCCCCTTCAAACTCAGAGAGTGACACACTGAACAGGAGGCCACCACACTGATTTGTTGAATTACAGCTGAGATTGTCATTTCTTATAATAACATAGCCCAAATATTTCCAGTAATGCACCTAAATCTCACCTTCAGAAGATTTTAACTTATCAACATTGCACTATTTTATATTTTAAGGCCACAATATGTCAGCTACACCAGGTAGAACATTGAAACCTGTTGTACACAGATTTGCTTCTAATCCACCACGGGTCTGTGATGTCATACATAAAACTTAAATATGATATTTGATTATGATGATATGATTTGGGTTTGTCTTTCAGGTTTGATGTTCAGAGAAAACAGCATGCTGATGCAACATTATAGCTTAAGTCATGGAAATTTCCCCTGCTGCACATGGATACAGCATAATAACTATAGATATAGATTATAGATATACTATAAATGGTAGATATCAGATATACAAACATAAAACAATGTGACTGTTATGTTTAATAAATCCAGAGACCTGAGGCAGAATGATTTTATTAAACAATGTTTTATTAGGAAATGTAAAAAAATCCACTGTTTACTTGAGATCAGAGGACAAAAATTGAACAACAGATTCATTTCATGACTAGTGGAGGTGGTACTGATATAAATAACGACTGAACAAACTAATGAAGAGACAGAAGTTTGTTGGACTTGTATTTGTATGTAAAACCGAGCACACGTGTGGCGTGTTTACTTTGATCCAAAGTAGTCAACCACACCGTTGCCTTTACGCCCATCGAAGAAGAAGAAGTTTCGGTGCGGAGCGTCTCTTTGGGAGAGAGCCTGAAGGGAAAGACATAAAAGTTAATATCCCAACCAGTATGATCGGAAAGAACTATTTTAATCCCAGTTTTCCATTTTATTAGAGCACACAGAGCCACACAAGCCTGACCGTCACACTTAAAGTTCTCAGTGGTTCAGTCCACAAGTTGTGTTCAGTCTTCTATGTCTGAGTGAAATCGGTCAGATTCACTTGACGAGACATCAGTCGGAGAGTTGCGGTGGGTTTCATCATCGTCATAGAGACGGCAGGTTGGCCTTGTGCCAATATAATGCAGTCTGATTCTGAACTCAGCCCCCTCCCTGCACGCACGCTTACCCTAATCTGAACTCCTGTTTACCTCAGCCTGAGGTCACCGTGCGCTCAGCCCAAAGAAAATCCGCTCAGTGCTGTCAGTGAAATCTTATTGAGGTCACCACCAAGAAAACATTCTCAATATTTGTGTGTGAGAATAATTCAGATTCATCTCAGACACAAACAGTATCATTATTTAATGCACAAAGTCTAATGACCTTAATTAACATGCTGCGCCTGTGAATCCCGTCAGAAGAAATTAATCAACTTTCACATCATGCTGGACATCAAATCTAAATTAAACACTTGTTGAAATTCAACAAATTCAGGCACAGTTCATGTCCTATTATTGACCAGTCAAACGTGTAAACAAAGTCTATTTACTGCATGTCAACATAAGAGTGTGCAAATCTTCATCAAAACAAAAGGTCGATACTGTGAAGAATCTAAAATATAAAAACAGATTTTAACATATCTTCAATTTTAATCTACACTGTAGAAAAAAAAACTCAAATATAAAAAAAAAAAAATCCCTCATCTCTCAAACTATCGTCTGTGGGAATACTGTCTTTGTATTTGTTCATGTCACTGTTCAGTCATATCATATGTTCATATGTTTTTCATTGAATTTCCTTCCAATGGTCCCATTACGTTCTTTCATGTTTCATGTTCTTTCTTTCGTTTCAGGCATCGGTGAGTTTATTACAGTATGTTGTTCAGCTGGTGGACAGTATAAATCATTTCTCCTTTTGCGAGGCCACTGCCAGAGCGTCACACTGAGGTTCACTGTGGTCACAGTGAAAATCACTTCCACACAGAGAAGAGTCACTGCTATTTTTCTGAAGCTGACCCAGAAACCAGCTGAGCGGCCACCTGTCAGCTGACTGACTCCCTCACACACCAGACTGGCCATCTTCATCATTTACTACAGCAGAGTGAATACAGTAAGATGCATCACAGTCGATAACACTGAATGTTTCCTGAAGTTATGATGCTCCTACATTATTGTAAACATGTACAGATTGTCTGAAATGCTCACCTTGACGACTTCCTGTCCCAGAACTCCTCCCACGACAGCACACACTGGAGACATCTCAGAGAAGCAGTAGCTGAAGACAAACAGCACAAGGAAACATGAAGCACTGTGACTAAAGTGTGATGTTAAACAACTGAGAAAGTGAGAAAGTTACTGGCTCCAGAGCCATTAATGCAAAGACATCTCCGTCTGCCAGCTGATTTATGTGTTGTGTTGTCTGTCTGAACTAAATGTCTTTTCACTGAGGGTGGAAGCACGGGTGTTATTTACAGTTGGCAATCACCTCCTCCCACAGATGAAGAAAGACTGTGTTAATGTGGAAGTTGTTCTAGTGTGAAACTGTTTAAGCCACAGACTTCGTTTAAATTATTTTAAGTTACTAAGAACTTTTATTTTGTGTCGATTCTGATGGGCCCTGTGGATAAGATCAGCAGTTTCCACTGCACGTGTTGTAAACATCATGATCTGGTTTGGAGGCGACATCAACATTCTCTCATAATGTTCAGTAACATAGTAACATAAAATGTTACATTATAAGCCAGTTGTAAGTGTCCACTGTGACCTGTACCTCTATGGACTGTTTGATGCTAAAGGTGCAAACCAACAACTGTAGGCATCAACAAATTAAACCTGTCTATGAGGAAGAGGGATAGGCTTCGAGGCCGACTGATCAAGGTTGACTTGTGTTCTGGTTCATGTTTTATCATCATTGGGAGTTTCATAATCAGTTAAAAACTCTATGTAGTAATTTTAAATGGAATTTCTATTACTATATTTCCAGCATTGGAAACTGGTGTTGATGGGTGGGTGTGAAAGTTTTGCTGGATCCTGTTTTCATCTCTGAGCTTTAGTATCTTACTTTCAAAACACTTGAATTGCACATGATTCTCCACTTCTTAGTCACAAGACTGAGGTGCAGATGCTTTTTACCTCGTGAAGTCATCACTCAGGAGGTCACTGCTCACTGCCAAGGCCTCAAGGACGTCATTGCGGATCTGTTTTAGGAGCTGACTGTCTTCAGCGAAGGACTGCGGATCAGGGTCACGACCTTTGTCTGTACGAAACTTCAACAGAACTGTGGAGACAGAAAAGAGCGTGGCAGGGAAAGCAGGAAGCAGGAGAAACAAACAGAATGGCGGTTGAGAAGCTGGAAACAAGTTTAGCCATTTTTCTAAAGCAATATTTTCCATATAATCTATTGCATTATTGCCATTTATAATTTCATCACGCTTTCAAGCTACTCCCACTGTGAATTATCATCTCATGGAAAGACAACATCTCATGTAGACTGCTGCTCTCTTTGAAACAGGATAAAAATCAGTATGTGGTTGCACCATCAACCATTTCATCTGATTTGGCCTACGCCTCCCCACATCAAATTAAGAGCGTGCACACACAGACTCAGGCGTACACCAGCACATGATCAGTGAGGAAATATTAGAGTAAGTAAAAAAAACTCTTTCCTGTGTCTAAAAGTTGGCTGAAAGAATTCAAAATCAGAAGCACACTCTTTATTTGGTCATGAGAAATATTTCAAACAGCAAATGTCTTCTCAAACTGCACCACACAGACGCAAACATCAACACGTCGCCCCCATATTTCCTGTTCGTCCATTAACTTAAACCACATGAGGAAGTCAAATCCTCCCACGGCCATTTCCACCAGCGTGGCACACCAAACACACACTCGTGTGTGTAGTGGCGATGAATCATTTTCACACCTCAGCTCTGCCCTTTATCAGTCAAACTTTGTAAGAAGAAAGTTAAAGACTGGCACAAATGGCATCACACTGCACCAGGCAGGAAATCAAAACAGAATTTCATAACAGAATATAATAATGTGCACATGGATGGAACAACGATAGTATCTCTAAACCTACACATGTAGTAGTGACACGTAATAGTCTGATTCAAGTGGAGGGGAAATATTCATGATGGTCCTTTACATCAAAACCTGCATGTGAAGGTCAAACAAAACACACAGTCAATTTGTTCCATATATTAATGCAACATCTGTACAGTGACAGAGAGTTTCCTTGGAAATCTGTATGATATTTCCGAGATATCTAACTATTTAATTAAAGCCATGATATGCTTTAAGTGGGACTTATTTCCTGTGCTTTGCAGTATAAAGAAAAGATGAATAAAATGTTTCTTCTTTGTACAAATACTTATGTATTAGAGTCTCTTCCCTTGCTGGCCAACACGTCTTTGCAGTCTGCCAATATAATAAAGAAGAAATAGAGATAAGTATTGATACACATCAGAGATACTAGTGATAGCGAGCAAACAGACACACACGCCCATCTGCGGTTCAGATCACCCGACTGTTCCTAGTGAGACAGGAAGCAGTTGTAACAGAGGAAGAGCCACTTCCTCATCGGTCGCCCAAAACAACAACCGCTAGCTCCAATTATAGAAACAACGAAGGAATAATAACACTGCCTCCTGTCTCACATTCACTCAATAAAAAAAAACAACAACTAGGCGGTGTTTCCACTCAGAAATTAGCCTAAAAAACAGACTGAAGGCAGGGCGAGGCTGCAGTGGGTAGGTGGGTTTCAGAGAGGGAGTTATTAGACTAAAGGCCACGACGGCTGGGACAATCCTAAAATTAACCAGCCAAGATGTTCAGAAATATATCTGCAAATGATGAGCGACTAAAAAAAAAAATAACGGTCTAGTAAACAAATTGACACACTGTCACATGACAGCATCTGGCTGGTGGTGGTGGATGTCTGCCTACTGCTGTATCATTTTAAATAGACGTGTCAGCCACTCACTGTTGTGTCACTAATGAAACCTTTCAGATGCTAACTGCCCTGAGTGAATTTCATCCTTCATGTCTGTTTTCCGAGGAGAGTCCGTCTCACATTATAATCCAAAATTATGTTTTTTAAGAATTTAAACCGGAGTGTGCTTCTCTGTATTCATTATTATTCTTGTATAATTGTTGAATGAAAAAGATACACAAATGTTCAAATAATAAGAAAAACATTTTTTCAATCATTAGAGTCAAAAAACAAAACAAAAACACACACATTTGAGAACTGTGGTCACTAATTGTTGAAGTTTTGAAAATGAAATTCTTTCCATTCATTTCATTGTTGATGTTCAAGTTTAATTGCTGAACAGTCGAGGCACTCTGCTCTCGTTTTTTTTTTTTGCTTCATAATGTGCCACACATTTTCAGTGGGAGACAGGTCTGGACTGCAGACAGCTCAGTCTAGTAACTGCACTCCTTTACTATGAAGCCATGCTGTTGTAACACACACAATGTGGCTTGGCTCCGTCTCAGATGAGCTCAGGTCCAGAGAAGTCTGCAGTGTTTCTGCATGTTGTTGTTGTTATGTCTTTCTCTTTGCAGGCAGAGCCTTAACTTGCATTTGTAGATGCAGCAATGAACTGTGTTCACTGACAACAGTTTTCTGCAGTGTTCCAGAGCTTATCTAGTAATATTCTTTATACAGTCACATCAATTTTTAATGCAGCGCTGCCTGAGGGGTTGACGATCACGGCCATTCAGTGTTGGTTTTGGGCCTTGCACCTTACATGCAAAGATTTCTCTGGATTCTCTGAATCTTTTAGTGGTTTTATGGATTGTAGATGGTGAAATCTACAATCGCAATTGTGCATTGAGAAATGTTCTTATTTCCTCAATTAACTCCCATTGGTTAACAGTTTTCTAAATATGATCTATCTTTGTAACTTATAACATCTTGTGATTATGTACTGTCCTTTTTGTTGGATGTACTTTTTAAAGTAATTCCTGATTAGTGAGTCATATGATATATTATTCCTTAGCTAAGGGTAATTAAATTTATTTATCTTGATTTATTGCATTCATGCACAGAAAATATTTGTTAGATTTACAAGTGTGCAACCATTTTCTGGTTGTTTCCTGTTCTTAAATGCTTGTTGTCATGTGAAGTAGGTGTCAGGCTGTTCTCTATTCTACGCTCAGTGCACATGACTGGCCATGGACAGCCTGTGATGGAAACTAGCATGTAGTGTGTGGGGATGGTGCAGGGCCAGGTGACGGGAGGGACAATAACAACTCTTAAGAGAAGGTCATTAGACACCGTAAATAACATGAAAAACAGGAAGATGCGTTACAGATTTATTTAAAGGGTCAAAAAGTTCCTTTGGGTTGATGGTTCCTAATTATTTGTCAGGTCATATGTGATTATTCGGATGCAACTCAGTGGAACAATATTCTTTTTTTCAGCTGGTTGAATTCTTGTTTTTGTTGTTCGGTTTCTTTTCAAACTCCACCAATCTCTCTTAGCAAAGTTAGGTTGACATCTAACACTTTGGCCTTCGCTCTAGAATAACATTTCACAAACTTTATGATTTTCCACGCCCGTGCAATAATAGCTTAACAACTAATTTAGAACCAGTGACTTTGCATGTTCATGGTATGTGTTTCAGTCTCGCTACAGGGTTCCTACGCATTTTCGGTTTCAAATTTCTAAACTTTTTTAGACGTTTCAGGATTTCAGGATTGTTATATTTGATCAGTTCTCTGTATGGAAATTCTGTTTGTGTCTTACCTCCCACACAGAAATGTCAGGAGACTCTCAAATACTCCAACGCCCATCTAACTGATGGTTGTACAAAAATAAATCTCATAGTATAACTCAAATGCATAGTTTGAAAATAAATATGAATTCCTTATAAAAATCTTTCTAAAGTATAAAAACAGTAAAATTCTGTAGCACAAAAATTGTCAAATTTAAAGATCCAGTTGGATCCTGCCTCCAGTTAAAAAAAAAAAAAAAAAAAAAAAAAATCACCCCTAAAACTACAATTTCAAAACCTATCTACCATATCTATCTATCTTATCTTGTTTCTGGTATTCAAAAAAGAAAAGCCAATTTTCACATCTAGAACCTGCAGCCATGAAAACTTTTGTACTTTTAATTTATAAATGATGACACTTTAAGTACCGTGAAGCAGGAAGTAATCCACTGGTGTTCGCTTTAGACCGGCTTTGGCCTTCTCGCTCGCCCAATCAACCTCCAGAGCCTCCTTCAGACTGCAGAAACTGGCCGTCTGATGAGTGGAAAATTAAAAAACAAACTGATGTCAACATGAGGTGAACCAGAGGTTTGTTATTAATTATTTTCTCATCTTTAAGAAACATATAAAGCAATGTCTGGTGGTCATTTGTTCAGGGGAAATTATTTGTATGGATTTTATGTATATTCATTTGTATTTGTTATCATAAATGCCAAAAAAGACCATTTAAAATTGGATTTTAGAACAAATATATATCTTAAAATATTACTCAAGTAGGCAGTCTGATTAAAGAAAGTAATAAATTAAGAAAGTGAAACAAAAGAAAGACTGTGTTTCATTTTGGAAAAGAAAAAAACACAATCACACCTAAAAGAAGATCAAAAGTGTTTTTTCCATTTTCTCTGTATGTTCCACTTCTCTCATCTTAACATTTTAGTACCTCCAGTATGAAAGGAAGTCATTTTTTCCCCACCTATTCTTGAAAAAAACATCTTCATATGTGGTGGTTCTTCATTTCAGGTTGGCAGCAGAATAAATTTTGAAAAAATATTTGCCTGTGGAATATGGTCTGCAGAAACGTACCTTTTTCACCATGGTGGTCTCGTTGGGGTCGACTTTGGCTTTCTTTGCTTCTGGGCCGTCGTTAGAATTTCCAGTTGGTTTCACCAGTTTAGGTTTCTCCCTAAAAACAGAGTGAAGAGAAAGATATCGCTCATGATCAGGAAATGCAGATTTAATTTATTATTTATTCTTATTTGAAGTTTTTCTCTGCATGAAGAGCGGCTGTTTTTATTTAAAATCAGCTCACTGTGATATTTTACTTTTTGTAAAAATAGAGGAAGCGTTAATCTTGATATACACCAACATATACTGTAAGCCTGGAACCAATATAACGACAGAAGAAAATGTAATGTCAGCTACAGGCAGGTACTGCTACTCTGTTTTGGCTTGTCCTGTAGAATGTCCATGTCAGTGACAGACCAGACACTGTAATTTCATGATGGTAATTTTAAATCTCATTGTTTGGCCTTTAATTGATGAGCACAGTAAATATTTTATTCCCCACCTCCTCCTGGAGTATTAATCCCATCAAATAGGACAGTATTTGTGGTGTCCTGTCAAACATCATGATATCTTTGTTCCAGATCTACATCAAGTCAGTTAACGCACAGCAGCTCCCATGGTTAAACAATGTAATTGTCTCACATGGGAAAGTTCAAGCTAAACACACACTTTGAATTGCTGCCCACACTTACTCGACATAGTTGTGCTCTTGTCCGAGGTTGCAGAACATGTAACCATAGTAACCATAGACATCCCCACAGAAGACCTTGATATTGCGCTGAGAACAGAGCTGGTCGACCCGCACCATCAGGTCTCTGGAGCAGCCTGTCAGACACACCTGAGGGAGAAAAAACACAAATAGTGGCTGCCTGATCAATTGCCAGTATGACCAGTAATGACAAAGTGCCTCTAAGCAACAACAGCTGACCCTTTAAACTGTAGGTACACCAACCTATATCCATCTTTTGACAAATGAACTCACAGTAAGAACTTGTTTTTTTTTTTGTCATTCAATGCTTCGTTGACTTTCTTATTTACAGATAATTAACACAGAGTCTTTGTGCTCGAATAAATAGCAACTTGAAAGATTAGAAACAAAACACAGTGTGTTGTTCAGGGCAGTTTTATTAAACTGTATCAGACTCAGAAAAATATAACTTTCAGGTTAACAGGTCATACCTGTTTCAACACACTTTGAGAGATGCAATTAAATCTTTGCTGCAGCTTCTGCAGTTGGGTTAGGTTCCAATATCATTCATGTATTGTCAAGAAGAGGATTTAATCCAAGACGAAAACTGAACACTGGTGAAGCAAATCATGTTTGACAGGTTTCATCCAAATGAGCCAAATAACTAAAGAAAAGGACATTGTGTACTATTAGTATTTTCTCCACCTTTAGGAACCTTTTATCTAAAAAACGTATGGACTGATCCCCCACTGTATCACCCATGTCATTTTGTTTTTCAGTGTTATTTGCACATTTACATTTCATTAACATAACACTAAAACTGCTTGAAATAACAGAAGATATCAAATGATAATGGTGTCTTGCATTTAATCCCTGAGGGACAGACATGTTTTACTTCTGAAAACTGGCTGCAGTTCCCTTAAGAAAACAAGTTCTTCAGTAACTTGCAACCCCTCTCAATTCTTGGAACAACAAAGCAACTGTGAACGGTGGCTGGTCAGCTGCCAAACTCACCGAGACACACCTACTGTAACAGCCACAGCAGTGTGTGGTGATAGTTCACCTCCCTGAAAAAAACGATTAAACACAGTGACACCGTGTACCATGGTAAAACCAGGGTGGGCTGATGTTTGAGTGTAAACAACTGACCAGTGGGCTGGGTCCACCTTATCCTGCTGACCCAGTCCAGCACACCCAAAACACCCTCAGCTCACTGATAAGACTGAAGCTGCATCTCTGGCATCATTTTCAGAGTTCCACACAGAAGCAAGCAGGCCTGGGTCAATGTCAGTGTTTCCAAAGTGACACAAAGTGCAACAACTTAAAAAAATATAACAGGAATAGAAGCCGGGTGAATGCGCAACATCAGCCATTAATCTCGACCTATTTCCTTCCTAGCAATGATTTATGAGCATTATTTTACCCAGAGCAAGCGAGTGATTAGCACAGCAGAAAAACAAGGAAGTAATGAGGCAACGCAGGAAATCTGGACTTTTACAAAGAACGGCTTGATGATCAAGATGACGTGGAGTATTTCAATGCACTAATCAAAATTTAACTACATAACTATCTTAATCCGATGACAGCTGAATAAATTGCTACAGATAAATAAAAATATTGTACCATAAACACACATGAGGAGTGACAGACTATCAGTGGTGAGTCAGCTGTACTCTAAAAGTATCCAGATGGACAGTGTGTTTTTCTATTGTATTCAGTCCTCAGTAATTAGGCCCTTCATAATGAAAGCTGTGACCACACGACATCCATTCCACTTTAATCACCATCAATCTGCAGCTTCCCGCTGAGCCTCACACAGATACATCCATGGAAGAAGATAAAAATGAGGAGTGGGAGACAGAGACACCCCCTCTCTTTGATTTCCCATTTTTTTAATCTCAAGCTTTTTAAAATTGTCCCGCCTTCTCTTCTCCCTCCCTCTCATCCTCCCTCCCTCCGCCCTACTAACATCATCTCATCCTGTCCTCACTACACTTTGTCCTACTTCTATCCTCCTCCCGTACCACGCTCCCTCCTCCTGCCCTTCACTTAGCACCCCCAGAGGGAGGAAGACTGCCAACAATTCAGACACAACACGGAGGAAAAAATCTGTTGTTATCCCGATGATGTTCAAATACATTTTTGCCTTCAGCAGAGATGAAACTGAAATCCAGACTGTGTATGTCTGCCTGTGGAGATGAATACTAAATGCCATCCTTTTGTTTGTTATAGTATATTGTGTAGCACTGTTTTACCATGGCTGTGCATGTTGGGTTATGCATTATATGCTGTTTATTTTTCATTGTGGGGATGTGGTGAATGGAGTGTGCCAGAGGGCAGTAGAGGGCCTAGTGTTCACTTGGTGTTCAGAGAAAGAGTAAGAAGAGCAGTGTGATTAGCCTTGGGTGAGCACCTGGGTGTGGTTTAAGTTAGTGGAGCACGGAGACGCTTTTGGTTTTCAACCTGCTGATAAGTTGAAAAAGACAAAAGTCAAATAAAAGGACTAAGTTGATTCGAGTTGACTCCTGCGTCCTCTGTGCCAAGCCTGGTCGAGTTCAGGCAGACGAACCCTCAATAACTCGACAGTGCAATTCTTCTTTCTGGATTCACACACAGTCAGATATGTAAGAAAAATAATTTTGCTCATTTACAGTTTCGCCTGGATCAAGTGCTACAATCAGAAAATCCAAGAAGGTTTTGCAACCAGAGGTTAAACAATGATGCAACAGAGCATTTTCTCTCCAATACAGTGCCTCTGTTGTGTGTTTATAAGTATGATTACATCAATATTGGGTCAACAGTTTAGGAACTGTAGCCTTTCTTCTGTACAACTTTGAACAATGCAGCAGGACAATGATACTGCTGCATTTCTCACACTGTTCACCCAGTATGGATGTAAACTAAGCTGACAGCTATTCATTTACCTCAGTCGTTGTTTGAGTTAAATTTAATTTCAAATACTGCTCTTGTAGTTGCACAAAATCAATCAACAAAAACAAAAACAATCATAAATGACATCTAGTTATTAAAATATTTTTGTTAAGCTGCTGAAAGGTGGTCATGTTTGTTTGCTATTTGTCTTTCAGGTCTGACTTTTCAGTACAGTATCACATGAACGAACAAACAAACAAACAAACAACAGTTGAATTTTCTTACAACAAGTGAATGTACAATTGGTACAACTCTCCTCCCACTGAAACTGCAGTGAATCCAACACGACCATATAAGGCAAGCACAGGCCGTAACATAGCATCTGTCCTCATTATATAATTAACAGGCTAATTACATCACAAACCAGTTGAAAGAGAGACACTTAAATGAAAACAAAACATAATCATTACTACTGTCTGAAGAGTTAAGTTATGCTGATGATGATGATACTACTGAAGGTGATTGTTGTGGTACGGAGGCCCAACAGCAAAACAAGGAAGGCTTCTACTGTACTGGTCTACAAGAGACATCTAGTGGTCAGACCGAGTGATACAAGACTGGGCACTCATCAGCCTGAAGTATCAATGTTAACTGGAACTGGACTGGACCTCTAAGTGACATCATGCGATCTTTGAACAGTTATCAATATAAAAAATACAAACACATTAATATACAACAGAGTGAGCTCAGGAATATGATCAGGTAAATGACTAAGAAACATTTTTCACAATCTTTAAGTGTTCTGAGTGGATCTGTCCTTTAATATGATTCAACATCTGATTTCATGAAAAGTCACATTTACTGTACCTTTAGCTCAGATCATTCAGCTTCCCTCTAAAATATCCCATTTAATTGTGTTTAGCCCTTTTTAATACAAAAAAAAAACTTCTGTTTCCACTCACCGCATCAAACTGCAGAAAGAAGTCATCCGGTTTGTCTTCGACTCTGTCTGAGTCAGCGTGGACCTCCACCATTGGGTTGAGGTTCTGAGCTCGCTCCAAAGAGGCCTGGGCTCGATTCTGACCCTGAGTCGTCACGGGAACCAGGAACTGAGCTCGACATGACTCCTCAGACACCTGGTGAGCACACAAACAGACAATGTTCACCTAAAGATAATTTACACTATGTATGCAGTGGACATGTATCTCCACTGAATGTCCTGTCCAGACTTTAATGTTGTGTTATTACAATGAAATGAATGCAAAATAACTGGTCTGTTACCTCACTAGAAAAAGTAGTGAACAACACTGAAGACCATTACTTTGTCACAGGCACCATCTAGTGGAAATACATAGTGCTGCAAAGACAAAGGTTACCAAAAACCATCTACTATTCCCTTATAGTCATGGAATAAGAATAAATGATGTTCAGTTTAATTGATGGCTGAAACACAGATTTAAACTGAAGCCCAGGTCCACTGTGTAGGCAGCAATGTGCATGGATGAGGACAGGGAAAAGAGCTTGTGTGTGCGGTGTTAACATAAATACCTGTTCATGATCCAACAAAGTGAGTCCTTTAACGCCAGCCAGGATTAAGTTCTTGGCCACTTCTGCCCCCAGACCACCTAAACCTGCCAGGAGCACACGGGACCCCCGCAACCTGGAAACAAACCACACATGCAGACAAAACACACTCTGGATGTCATGCTGATGAAAATCTGTTTGTTTACTACTTCCTGTATGCTTCGGAATGTGATCTTAACCTTAATCAACATTTATGTGAACTGCAGCTCTCATTAAATAAATTAATTTTGCAGTAGAGATACAATACACTGTACAGTATAAACGTGGAGATGCATGATCAGTAACAACACACTGGTCAACCAAACTGATTTACTACCACAAGCAACAATAAGATCAGAGTAGAGATGAAAGTCTGATCTCATTTGCATGCAGCATGTTGTAAACCATAAGTGTCATGTGACCATTCACTTTATAAACATGTAATGTTGCGATGAAAGCAATGATCTATTGTTGTAACTCTGCTTTTCGTCACGGCACGACCACTGGCCTCTTTCTCATTCAACTCCAGTTTTATACATTAAATCATAAATGCTGACAATGCAAACATGTCGACTTATACACACTCAGGGAATATTTCCCGCTGCACTTCACAGCTGGTCACAAATCCAGCAACAACCCGGTAAATCAAACATTTTCAAACCGGTGCAGCGACAGTGCGACGACTTTCCGCTACACCGATTAGCCTGACGAGCTAACAAAGCTAACTAACCTCTTCTGGGCATCGAGCCCCCACAAGCGGATCTGGCGGTCATACTGTGCCGCCTCTTCCTCGCTGATGACCGGGTCCTCCTTCTCGATCATATCGATCATTTCAGACGAGCCTACAGACGGTAAATACGGTGTAAAGTGTCTTTTTGTGCCGCTAAAGATGCACAGCTTTCAAATGCCGCGACGGTCCCGCTGAATGGGCGCTGAATGATGACGTCCCAAAACGAAACAATAGTTTTGTTCTCGTATTTTTATTTTTTTGTTTTTAGACACTTTCTTTGTGATTTATTGATTTGTTTATTAAAGTACTTCACCCCCGATTTCCTGTGAGACATTTATTTGTTGCGTTTTAGGCTGTATTGTCTGCTATGCCCATTTCAGTCTTATAATTAGATGTCTAAGTCGTCTGTCGGTGTTACTGGCTTCTAAATCATGCATAAGACATAAAGCTGTGCAACGTAACTTTAATAAACCCAGCTGTAAAATCAGCTTTTGTTCTGTGATTGATAACTTCAACAAGGGCCATGGCTGATATTTGGGTGAATTTTTCCCCGAGTATTGTCTTTTACGAACAGTCATTTTAAAAAGAACTCTCTTTGTTATGTACCTTCAGGTGAAAAAACATAATAAAAAATAATATCAATACACAATCAACCAATAAAAATAGAAATAGTCCTAAACTAAGCTCTAGACTTCCCAGCTATTTTACATTATTTCTTCAGAGTACAGGAGCCTGTCTTGGCCTCCAGGATTCGTGTGTATGTTTTCTTTTACAGCTGCTAAAACCTACTGTTACATAAAGACACATCTCTGTTTTTATCATACTGGCTTTGTCTAACTTTTCTGTTCTTATTCTCTGGCAGGCCACAAAACAAATACTGTAGCTACTAACCCAGATAGGACAGGTACCTACTCACTGTGTCAACGTGTAAGATATTTTTTGGTTGATTTTGTGCCAAAGTGGTGTATATTTCAAGTACATTTACATACAGAAAACCTGTATTTATTGTATGCTGTATTGTATTGGTTATATCAGGTTAAAATGTGTCTAGCTTGATATGAAGTTTACTTTGGAGTCTTGTGGATTTTGTTTAGTCTACCTATTTTTGCTTATAAAAATATCACATAACCAACAACAAAGTTTTATTTGGCAATCAAAATGCTCTTCAGACGTGCCTCAAATTAGATCTGTGCATTTTACACTTAAAAAATAATATGGCTGGAATTATTGACATAGTTTCGCATTACTGTTTGCTCTGCATGCACCTGCGAGCCAAACTCGGGGGCTCATTTTACACTCCTCATTCCCCGTTCGGTAATTTCCGTGAGACGCGTACAAGAACGTTATTCGTCGTGACGTCACTCTCGGAGAAACCGCCCCCTTTCTCCTAGGAGAAGACAGTCGGCCATTTTAAGTTCACCAGTCGTCATTTCACAGCGCTACAGTAGGACGGAGAACGTCAGGACTCACTTTCATCATATTTCTCTTACAACTGTAGTGGAGAATTGCCTACTATGAACAGAAACTCTTCCTAAAATCAAAAACAACTAGATCCTAGTGAAGTGACGCATAAGCCAGTAGATTCCAGTGTCGAGTTGTAATTTTTTGCACCTCAATGTAGCTAGAGGAAATGGCTGTGGAAAGCATGACTGTCCATCCAAACTCCCCAACTACCAACCACGAACACAACAGTCTCCTGACTGACGAAAGGTCGAGTAATTCTACAGTCATATTTAAATGAAATTATTTATTTGTCCTGTGCTTTTACACAAAAAGCCCGGGTTTCTTTTTCTTTTTCTGTCAGAGGGATTAAACTCGCCTTTTCTGGAAAACGAGTACAGAGGTAAAGAACGCCATGTTGACACGACAACGCCAACTGGGAGGCCAAATATCACCTGGGATAACTTTATTCCCTTAATTTTATTACGTTACCACAATCAACGATCAATCGACTCAAGCCAACTGTCTGAAGAAAAAAAGACGAGGTCGAAACAGCTGATCAATCATACTTTCACCGCCATTCTAGCAAATTCAACGGTTATCAAACATCGGTTAATTACTCGCCCATTGTTGAGAATAGTTTACTGATTTAGCAACGTTAATTCAATTAATTGTGTGGGTGTGACAATTATTGTAATTACGATTGTACAAAAATCCAAACAATTGTTTTGTGCTAACGGTGGGCCTGTTTTCAGGCTAACTTAGCAACATTAGCTTGTTGGCTAATGTGGCCAACGGATACAGTTGGCAACCGAAGGAGAAGCTAAGCTAATGCTAATGGTTTGTGTTAATGGTAATTTGCTAAACATTGACTTTTCCAATCGCTACATCGTCGAATTAAATATAACATCACCTAACGTTAAACCAGCTTTATTAAGGTTTTTCGACGGGCTATGTAATTAATTTGATCCGTTCAAACGTATTCGTTCAGTTGGCGTGAGTTAGCTTAAACGTACTGCCAATGCAAAGCAACTTGACGCACTTAAAATTGTATTCGAGTCGTCGTCTTTTTACCTAAATACCACTCGTAATAACCCTTATTTTAGCTCTCGAACACCCTTAAATTATTGGGGTTTCTTCCCCTGAAGTTCTAAATGTTAACTGTATTCACATTATTGATTTTCTTTTATTCAAATGTACAGAGTAATCCTGTTTCGATGCCTAGTGTTTGAAACGCGTTTGTGCTGCTTGTTGGTCATGAATATTTGTCTAACATCACTTTATTCACAGTCGTGCCCACACTGACTCGTCCCAAACAACCACAAAAGTCCCAAAATGTGTAAAACGTCTGCAAAGCATCCCAGAAGTGTTTCAAGTCAAACACAAAGTTCCCTTTTTCCACAGTCCCCAGTTGGCAAATTTCCTTTATGTTACCCAGTTGGCCCCAATTCCAAGTCTCACAGACCCCACTAGTGTCCCTGAAAGGTTAGGGAGAAACCTTTTTCAATGGTTTTGAGTGCAAAATGTGAAGAAAACCTGTCACAGTAAGTATTCCCCATTTTAATCATGGCCCTTTGCTTATAGAAATAATTAAGTTGTGGACTCATCCACTGAGCTAATAATGTGCCATAATGCATGGTAAATCCTTTTATTCAATCATCCTTAATAGACAAGAATAATCTTGTGCTCTGTTGGACTTTCAGTCCTCCTCTCAGTTGTGTGCTCAGTAGGGTGTGTTGATAAATAGGATCATCAGGTTGGTATAGTGTTGATGGAAAATTGTTTGGCATAGTTTACATGGATTTCATTGCACTTAGTTTTCAGCAGTATAATGATACTTGGGAAGGGTCTAATCAATAACACATTAAGTAAATAACAGTCTTTCCTCTTCACAGGTCTGGTAAGCCTACGTTTGTGTTGGTAGACTTACATTAGCTCTTCAGTTAACACTGACCTGACCTGTACATTTTTTTGGCTGAGCATAGATAAGTCTGGACATAGTTTGTTTGTATTGAAGGTTCTCCTCCAAAGTGGTACATTGTTGGCAGCAGGTGATTGTGTGTGTATAGAGGCCATCAGCTTCTGCCCATAGTGAATCCCAGCCACTCCCTTTTCACAGCAACCTGCCAGCCAAATCCCTGTGCTATAATAGAGAGCCCTCCATTGTGTCAGTAAAATGTTCCTTGTGACAGGTCTGTGTCCTACTCTGACAGGTTTGGAGTAATGGGTCAGCTTCATAGCACATGCCATTAGTGAGGTAGAGGAGTGATTTGACAGAGATGATACTGCTCTTTTTGGTGTGTCAAATTCAAGCCAATTGCTGATGCAGGACAAAGAACTTAAAGTTTAGCAAAGCATTTGAGCCAAGGAGACAAAACTTGATAGTTTGATATTAAATTATATAGAGAAAAATGCACTAGGGTTGTTGGGATCTGATATACTGAGCTCTTGTACTGAGCCGATATTTGCCAAAAACATATGTATATATTCATACTTTTGAAGCTACTTTGCACAGAACGACAGGAAAGATGGTTAAAGTAACAGAGAAACTATTTTCAGGGAGAGCATTCTGGTTTTTGCTCAGACCAAATTCAAATTAGCCTAAATATACAGAATGTTGTCTTTAGAGTAAAGGTTTCATACCAGGGATCTGTTTTTGAAAAAACAGGTATACTAATTTATCTGGATAATTTTGCTGTGTAAAACCAGGAACTCCAACAAATCTGGAACAAGGAGACTGATGAAAGAAGATCTCTGGACTTTAGTCAGCAAATTTGTCCACCTAACTTTGTAAACCCATCTCCTAGCACAGGACCCTGATAATTTCTCCTTCTCATATGTCAGGAAATACAAAGTTGTGTACTAAGGCATTAGTGTATTCGTTCTGTTCCAAGGATGAAAGAAAGTAGCAAAAGAGTAGCATTTACTGGCTCATGGCTGTCTTGCTCTGTAGATGAATATTTTCTTTGTGACACAGCACAGATTATCAAGGCTGGTTATTGTGCTCTCCCCAGAGGAAGCTGTTATGCTGAGGATGTGGTGGGGCTCAGTGTATACGTATAGTGCAGCTGACATTTTGCCTCAAAGCAGGTTGACTATACTTACCACCTGTTTTGCGTCATTTCACGGTCTGCTCTTGGCACAACAAAACCAGTCTTTGAGTACTCAAATATTGTGAGGTGGTAGTCAAGTGAATGAATAAGTGGAAACCTGTTCACATCAGCCTGGCCTCTGGCCCCACTCCTAGCCTTCTGCAGGCAGTACTTGTCAGCCTACTTTGGGTGTCGGCCTTTGTGGGAGAAACTATTCAAATAGTAAGTGACAAATATTATATCTCATCAAATATGTTTCTTTATGGTTACGAAAACTTTTCCTAGCTTGTGCCATGAATCATATCACATCCTTGGCAAAGAAAATAGCAGACAAAACAATGACCAGTGTAACTATGTCAAGAATATGGTCAGTATAATGGTCAGTTGTGTCCTTGGATAAAACTGGCACTTAGAAAACGGTGGCTGGTAGGAAAGGAAAACATTATACATGCTAATATTATCAGTTTTAATTTCAAAACCATCTTGATTTTGGAAGTTAGTTTAATGGCAGCTTCCAGACTGGTTACATTACCTTTCTCTTGTCTAAATTGAAAGACTCCTCACTCCTTAGTTTTTTTTTGTTTGTGTTTTTAAACCGCATCCTCCCTCACTTGTCTTCACTGTGTGTTGCCAAACCACCTCACCCCAAAACTTCCCACAGCCACCAGTCACTGCAGGAAGAGGCCTACACGTGATCCATGTGAATTAGGATCTCATGGTTTTGCTCACATTGCTTCATGTGCAGGTTCTGCCCTGGTAGTTGACCACAGTAACAGCACATTAGTTACAGTGTTACATATGACGGTTGTGTAGACCTCATTTGATGTCTTGTACAGCAAGAAGTAGCGAAGTAGTGGCATCAGTCCAAATGTATTCACCAGTAGTTTCGGCAGGCAAACATCTGTGAGAAATAGAGGGGCTGTGTTAATACACCTGGCAGAGTCACAGGTACACACAAAAAACACAATCTTGCATTTTGTCCCTCGGTATGAATCACCAGTTGCAGTACACAGTGGAATCAAACCAGTATTTGTCTTTCAAAGTGTGTCAGGTGTTCTTAAGATACAAAATATATAACCTTGTAGTCCTGTTTAGTGTCAGAAATCTCCCTCACAAATAGGTGCTTCAAGGATAACATTCACAGAACTGCAAACGAGCCAAAAGCCATGTTTTTAATCTGCCCATAGCTTAATTTAATGTTATTACTCCAAGCTAAGATGTTTCTTGATTTTTCTTCAGACAATTACTCTTATAAACTTAGTTTGACTCCCACGAATGCAAACAATGCAACTTTTACATTGTCACTGGGTAAATTATGAATCCTTAAACAACAGATTTAATGTCTGGTTAATGTCTAGCCAACCGTTCAAAGCCTCTGTACTCTGTTTTTCATGGGATGTATCTGTGACAGCTGGAAGACAAACCACTAAATGTTCACTATTATTTATTTTTGAAATCAAGTTTTATACATCTACAGTTTTTAAATGTATGTCCTTAAACTTTAGAGGTGGCTGGCAGACTGAGCCACAGCCATTGAGAAGATGAGATATGTAACGTTTCTCCATGTGCATTGTTTACATATACAGGCCAGAGGATGGAGAGCTGGAGGAGGGTGAGCTGGAAGATGATGGGGGAGATGTGGAGGAGGAGGAGATGGGTGGTGGTACATCTGCAGCAGCAGCAGCAGCAGGAGCAGGTGGTGATGTAGGTGATGAGGCAGGTGGAGGAGGTGAAGCAGAAGGGGAAGGGGCCGGGGAAAGGCCTCAGCGAAGTAAGGAGCGCCATGCCAGCAGCAATTCAGACGATGAGAGATCCCACCGTCGCAAGAGGAAAAGGAAGAAAGAGAAGGAGCGAGAAAGGGAGAAGAGGAGGGCCAAGAAGAAACGCAAATCAAAACACAAAGTAAGAACAGAAATAGATCCATCTAGTTATTTGTATCCATCTTAATCTGTAAAACGTTGTTGTGTCTTACTCATTCATCTTTACAACTCCCTCCCTGAATATATGTTTGGCTCTTTCTCTCAGCGCCATGCATCTTCTGATGACGACCACTCAGACTTCAGTGATGACTCTGACTACAGTCCGAGTGAAAAGAGAAAATACAGAGAATACAGTCCACAGTACCCTCCGCCTGTAAGTTATTCTCCACATTAAATTAAATTTGTTTTTTTAGCTTGATCAGGTTATTTTTTTAAGTAAAATATTCCGTGCATCCATGATATGTCAGGATTTAAGTGTTCTTATTTGTGGAGAGTAAAATCACCTAATGCTTTTACCTGTCTCTAGTCTCATGGGGGCTATGGTGGCTCAAAGAAAGGCAGCTACATGAAAATGGATAAGCAGAGCTATGGAGGCTACGATGAGTATGAAGAGGACAACTACGAGGGAGAGGAAGAGGAGGACATGGGGGAAGAAGACTATGATGACTTCACGAAGGAGCTCTATCAGTACCGCAAGGCCAAAGAGGGAGGCGGCGGCCGTGGAGGACGGGGTGAGTCCATGGCAGGGTTAAAGCTGTTGAAGTTAAAAAATACTTGTTTCATTACATATTCTGCTGCTTGCCAAATATTTCCCCAGTGAGATTTAATCCAGATCTCAGTGAGACTAAACACAGCGGATAGAGTGTCTGAATGGTGATACACAAAATGTCAGAAATATGTTTGAGGCCAGACATTGTAGAAACATCCTGTTTTTTCTTAAACTACATTTATAAAAATGTGCTTTCATTTATTTAGGCATGTTATTATACTTTGATGTTGTATAATATTTTTTTATAAGGTTTGTACTGAAGGTTTTCACTGAACTTTAGGAAAGCAATCAGACTTTGTGTGTACCTGTGTGACAAAAGCTCTGTAGCAGATTTGACATCATGCACTTGCTATGTTACTTTCTACTCAGTTTTGTTTGCACAGTTTTGAACAGACAAAGGAGCTAATTTGCCCAAAGTTTCTTATCAATCCAAATTCCACAGATACGTTGGAAACTTATCTGCCTCTGTAGCTTACTCTTTTTTCATTTCTCTCTTTGTCTTTGTTTCTTTGTAGGGGGTAAAGGTCGCATGAAGAACCAGAGAGGTCGTGGAGGAATGAGGGGAGGGAGGAGGGGAAGAGGTGGAAGCAGAGGAAGAGGAGGTCGAGGTGGAGGAGGAGGAGGAGGAGGAGGAGGAAAGATGGGAGGAGACAATGATGATGGAGACGGATATGGAGATGAGATGGAGGTGAGGTTTAGAATTCAGAATGAAAGCTATGTCCCTTTACTTTGGTCAGAGTTCACGAAACAAGTTGTTATTCTCTTGCTGTATTTTGTGTATTTGCACAGTTGTTTAAATATATTTCACATGGAAACATTCCAGGGAACAAAAAACACTTGGCGTCGTCATTTCCTCATTGTTATGTAAGAAAGTTGTTTATTCTGGGTTAGACAAACATGGAAAGTCTGTCATGATTCTAGATTATTCCCTTTTGCTGTTCAGCACTGAGAAATCCAGCCTGTTGGTGGTCTTAATGGAATAATACTAATTATCTTTGGAAATCTCCCAGTGTTGTTGCTGTGTTTTCATTTCCCAAAAAACCAAACAAATTAAGGGGTAAAACTTCCTTTACAAACTCTCTAACCACCAGCTACACTGTCTAAGAAATTTTGGTTCCCAACTGATAGTGAAGTCATATTCTGAGAATCTTCAAGTAATTGACTGTTATTAAGTGACGTGTTAAATTTGTCCTTACAGTATGGAGATGATGACTATGACAACATGGGGGATGATGACTACGATGACTACTCAAAAGAACTCAATCAGTACAAGAAGTCCAAAGACAGAGGCAGAGGTGAGTTCGGACTTCGGGTTTATGTGTTTTGTATTTTTTGGTCTTTATCTTTCTTGAAGAAACATCTACACGGTTCATTCAGTTGCTCCTTTAGGTCACTCAAAGACTGTGACAGTGTTGCTCAAAAACTCATCCACTGTCACTGTCTTCAATTTCTGCACCAGGAGGTAAAGGTGGCCGCGGAAGAGGGAGGGGTAAAGGAGGACGTGGTATGATCAGAGGAGGAAGGGGTCGAAACCGCGGGAGAGGAAGAGGTGACATGGGGATGGATGACGACAACAACGGAGACATGGATAATGGGGTAAGGTCTTTGTAGTTCTGTGTCCTGATATTGTAATTGAAACTAATCTGATCATTTAAAGTAGGTCAATGCAAATGAAGGCTGCTTCACTCAAATCTGGGGAGAAACTCCTTAATATTTTTTAGACTTGAGCATTAAAGTTATGTAAATCTTCCCTTTCCTTTTTATTGCCTGACACGCTGCTCTCTTTCTGTGTATGTGTTTGTTTACATTTATTTATTTCAGGATGGAGGTGGAGGAGGCGATGGACCAGGACTCGGGCGGAGGAATCAAAATGAGAAGCACCAGGATAAGAAAGGAAAGGCCATCTGCAAGTACTACATTGAGGGGAGATGCACCTGGGTAAGATAGCACAAACGTTTGCTGTTTTTGCTTTGATAACTCAAATGTGATGCAAAGTCCCACAAAAATGATTTTAAAAGTTGTTTGCAACCCAGTTTTAGTCTGTGTATTGAAACTGTTCCAAGGCCAACGGCCTCAGAACCAACCTTGGTCTAATATGGTTAAACTCAAATAATTCTGAAAGAAATTTTTGAAATTTGTCACCAGTGAACTGTAGCAACATGCAAAGATTATGAATGAGTGCCTGGAGACATCATTTTACATTTAATATTAGCGTAAACGGTACCACAGAATAAAAGGAAGGAAAAAGGAAAATTGTTTATTTTATCCTATCCAGTTATCTCTTGGCAGCTCTGTTAAACCTTACACATTTCACTAAGGCCTTTTCCTCACCAGGGGGACCACTGCAACTTCAGCCACGACATTGAGCTGCCCAAGAAGAAGGAGCTGTGCAAGTTCTACATCACTGGATTTTGTGCCCGAGCTGACCACTGTCCTTACATGCATGATATCCTTTACTACTTACCACATATAAAGAGAGTCTTTATTAGTACAGAGGAATTCTGGGTATATTGATGTGTATCTGTTCATTTGTCTCTGAATACAGATTCTTAGAAACAGTAAAGCCAGTTAAAGTTACCTCACTGAAAACATAATAGTTTTGCATTAATCTCAGAATTCAAATTTAAAAGTTTTCTGTTCAGTATCTTTGTGAGTGTTTCTCCTTGACTCCCATGCTACGTGAATTCCCCTGTAAGCTTTTCCACACCACTGGGAACTGTGTCAATGGCGACGAATGCATGTTCTCCCATGAAGCGCTCAATGATGACACCCAGGAGCTGCTCAATAAGGTAGGATCCCCTAATACTGTACCAAATTAGACATTCTTCATGATTATTCTAAATACATGTTGGTTCTTTAACGAAATTGTTTACCAACATGAACAATGCTTGATTTTAGAAATGCTTTAGAAAACATTTCAGGTAAACTTGTCAGTGATATCTCTGTGACCCTGTTTTCTAGATGTTGGCAGAGGATGCAGAAGCCGGAGCTGAGGATGAGAAGGAGGTGGAAGAGCTGAAAAAACAGGGGATCAACCCTCTCCCCAAACCCCCTCCTGGAGTTGGCCTCCTGCCCACCCCTCCTCGGCCTGTTCCTGTAGACACCAACACAGGGGCTGGGGAATTTGGCGGCCCGCCGGTGGGTGACTTTGGAGGTCTTCCTGGACCTAACCAGGGGCCCATTCCCAACAAAGGTCCCCCAGGACCAGGGCCTGTTCCTGGACCAAACCCCTGTGTTGGTCCCCCTGTCCATGGCCCTGAAGGAAATCCCTTCCAAGGTGGGCCCCCAAATCCCAGTGTCCCTCCTCCACACATGGGCCCTCCACCTCCTTGTGGTGGTGGTGGAGGAGGAGGTGGTGCAGGGAAGAAGATCCCCTCATTGTTTGAGATTAAAGTTCAGCCGACAGGACAGCTGGCTCAGAAACTGGCCGTCAGGTAAGAGACCAGAAAACATGAATAAAAGAAATTTATGAAATGTAGCTGGTGATTTTATTCAGAGTGACCAATAGTGCAACCATGAAATGTAATACTCTAATACAATGATCCACAAAGATTTTGAGATACTGAATATTTCACCTGTGTAGACATCAAAAAGTATATTTAGTTTGAAGTGTAAGTTTTCTCAAACTCTTCCTGATTTCTCACTCTGTGAATACTAACTCTGACTCTTCCTCCTCTATCAGGGGCCAGACTCCCAGTGGCAATCAGGGTCAAACTGCAGCACCACCCCAAGGGGCCCCTGGTGCTCCTCCCCCCTGCTTCCCTCCTCCCCCAGGCATGATGTCCCCTGACATGCAGAACATGGGCCCCAACCTTGGAATGAACCAGGGGCCCCCCAACATGGGACCCGGTGGACCACCCATGATGGGAGGATTTGCACCTGGTGATGGTCCTCCACATGGTGGTGCTATGCCTCCAGGCCCTCCTCAGGGTGGAGGAAACTTCTTCAATAACTTCTTCAATCAGCAGGACAGTATGAAAATGGAGGGAGTGGTGCAAGAAGGTGAGAGTGATTTTCAATAATCAATCAGAATAATTAATAATAAGGTAAATAAAGTACCAAGTTGTAATTATTGCGATGGTTGAAAAATTGCTATTTCTGTACTGATGACTGCTGTTTCCTCTCAGGTGATAACTACCAAGGTTTTGCTGGCATGGACGAGAGAGGAGGAGCAGGGAAATTTGGTAATCAGTCAGGTGGCCAAGAAGGCGCTGCTAATGGAGCATCAGCCAATCAGGGAGGGATTTCTGTGCCTGACTTCCTGCCTCCAGCACAGCGCGTCCTATTTATGAGGATCCAACAGAAGCAGCAGGAAGAAGAAGAAAGAGCTCGCAGAATTGCTGAGGGAGGAGCAGAGAAGAGTAGAGACACTGAAGGTAGAGGAAAAGCATCTGTACATATTTGTGTTTATTTCACAATAATGTGCAGACATGGCTGTCAGTAGAATAAGATATAGGTTTGCTTTAATCCTTTAAAAGGGCCCCTGCAAAATAAATGTTTCATTGCTGTATCTAATAAAAGTCCCAAACAAGTCAACAGAATCCTCATACATGACACCTTTTAAAGGTGCCTTCAAGGTTAATCAAATTTGTGGCTGGAAATTATAACTAACTCCAGAATTAACACACAAACATGTCTGTCCTTCTTTCCTAGGTGACTCAGGGAACTGGTACTCCAGTGAGGATGAGGATGGTGGTGGTAGTGTGACCTCTATTTTGAAGACGCTCCGTCAACAAACCCAGGGTCCTTCAAAACCTGATGGCCCCCCAAGCGATCCTCGCCTCCAGAAGGCCTCTACTGCCAGCGCTCCGGCTCGGCCAGCAGATCCCCGCTTGGCTCGGGACCCACGTCTGGCACGTGCTGCAGAGTCGGCCCAGATCTCAGACTCTACCCACTCCATGCCTGCTCCAGCTTCCTCTGGACCACCTGCAGACCCAAGGTTAGCCCGGCTAACTGCCGCTGCCTCAGCTGGATCCACATCCCTCTCGCCTCCTGCTCCTAAACCGGAGCCTCCTTTAGTCTACAAGCCCCCACCACTTACAACTCCGGCAGCAGATGAGGAGGAGACAGAGCGAGTTCTCCGGGACAAGCCAGTGCCGATTCCCTTGGACCCACTCATGGGTATGGCTCTAAGAGATCCACGCTCACAGCTGCAGCAGTTCAGTCATATCAAGAAAGATATTCTTCTCCACATGCCGGCATTCTCCAAAACCATCACCTGGTCACCTGAAGATCTCCTTCCACTCCCTATCCCTAAGCAGGACCTCCTTCCGCTCCCACCAGGCATCCCTCCTGTCTCCTCCATAGACCCACGTCTGTCTCGGGCTCAACAGCCACTCCATACATCACTCCCTCACTCACAACCTCCCCCCATACAGCCTCCTCCCTCATTGGACCCTCCTGCTCCCTCTACATCTTCCTCCTCCTCCCTCCCAGACTTTGAGCTGCTGTCTCGTATCCTGAAGACTGTCAACTCCAGCCCGTCCCAGACTCCCTCCCCTCCTCTCTTACCCACCCCTATTGCCCCTGTGTCGATTCTGGGTCCACCTCCCCCCATGCCTCCCACACCTGCAGAGAAACCTGTTGACCCCCGTGTGGCCCGTAAAGGCCCCACAGACCCACGTCTGCAGCCTCAGAAGTCAGCACTGAAGCAACCAACAGATCCCGCACCACCTCCTGTCTCCTCTACCTCTCCAGCAACAACATCTGGCTCCTCTTCTCCTCCTACCATTGCCCCATATGACCCAAGGCTGCTCTCCTCTGGTGGGGCAGGGCGCGGTGTGGGACCTGGGGCACCAGGGGGAGCCAGTGTGCTGAGCAGCATCAGTCTATATGACCCCCGGACTAACAAACCAGGCAGCCCTGGTGCCAACAGTGGCTCTAACAACTCCCCCAACTCAACTAGCACAGAATCCAAACCCAGTGAGCCCACAACAGGTAAACCAAAGTCCAAGGAACCCCTGTTTGTTCGTAAGTCTGCATTGGACCAACCAGAGCCAGAGAAAAGTGGAGAGCAAGGGACTGATCGATATAACAGTTATAACAGGCCCCGGCCAAAGCCTGCACCCTCGCCTAACTCTGCAGCCCAAGGAGGGCCCGCTGCAGCCGGGGCAGCTGCAGGTGGAGGTCAGGGGGCTCCTGGAGCTGCTGCAGATCAGGGGCCCGCGGGTGTCCACAACCTTCCTGTATCCTCTCTTTTTGGTGTGGTAAAGCAGGCATCGAAGCCCGGTGGGACGAGTAGCCCCTTTGGAGGCAACAGTCCAGTGCAGTCTGACCAAGCAGCCACAGATCAGGACAACGCCTCGCTGAAGGAGGTTTTCAAAGGCTTTGACCCCACCGCCTCCCCCTTCTGCCAGTGACCGCCCAACCATTAACCCAAAACCCCTTTATGTGGTCAACATGGGCTTATTTTAACATTTATGGACACTGAACAGAACAGTGAAAAAGAGAAAGAAAAGCGCACTGGGGCCACTGCCTATAAGACAAACTTTTGTGAACAAACTGACGTCAAACGACATGTTTCATGCACAGTCATACTCTCAAACACACACACACACACACACACACACGCTCTTTACCACAGTGTTGCAGATTCAGATTCTATAAAAGACTCTTGGGTTACGGGAAGGGTTTAAAATGAAATCTCTAAAATTCTATTTTAAACAGACTTATTGATGTATAAATATATCTATTCTCTTCATCTCAATTCTTAAAGAAAACAGTTATTGAGACAGCAAAGACACATTACATGGAACAAACATAACTTCATAGCTTTTTCCTTATCCTCTTCATTTCAGTTCCTGCTCATTTCTTTTGTAAAATTTCTCCTCATCTTTAACCTGTTCGATGTGCTTGTCTGTATTTTTGGACAGTCAAAGTTGACTATGCTCTTGGCAACAATGGAAAAAATGGGATACATCTCATTTTTTCCCAACAAAATATTGCTTAATAGTGGTGTTTTTTGTGATTAAATGAACAGCACTGAGACAACTCTTTTAACTCAGCTGCCTATCAGAATCAAATCACCTTCTATGTCACTGCCTTTGCATTCACTGTCCTCTTTAACCCCTCTGAAAAGTGCTCAGTTCAGCATGCATTTTGTCATCATGAGTCACCATGTCACATTTTCTGCAGAAACATTTGCAAATACCTTAACTTTAAATCTATATTCAGCTTTTTTTAGTATTTATTTTTCTACTTCTTTGCACTGTTTTTTGCCCTCTAAGGGCTGTATCGATGTTTTTAATGTCCGTAGCTCCCTCACCTGTTCATATACTGTTTAATTTCACATGTTTAGCCTTACCCAAAACAGAAGTTTTGCTGGTACACTGACCTGTGACCTTTCAGTACTGTCTCTCACCACTAAGCCACTGTTGTTCCCTTTTCCCTGTTTGTCATATTCACAGGTTTTCACATAAAGTTTAATCAGTTTGTGAAAATGGAGAACATTTAGTTCATAAATGACAGCTTCTGTAGCTTTAATGTAGAAGGTATGGAAAATAGACCTCGCTGCTCAAACTGATGACAAACACGTCCCCATGTCCCTCTCCATTGGCAGATTTCACTTGGATGGTGGTTAGCCAGAGCCTCAGAAGGGAACATTAAACATGTTTTTTTCTGCATAAAAGTTGATTTCAAAGGTTCAGTATGAAATTAGTCAGCCATGGTCTCATCTTCAGAATAGGGCAGAGAGTCAGAATTCACCGCCTAGCCTTGAGCTTTTAGTTATTTTGTTTTTAATAACTCTTTTGTTAAGAATGAAAAGAAAACAGGGACGGGACTGTAGATTTCTGCCATTGGTTGGTGGATTGGAATAATTTGCAGTCTTTAGTTTATAAGCGTTTGGCTTTAGTGGCTGGTGATAATGTGACAATCAAACTAAACTTGGACCTAAAGTTCAATTAATGCATGTATCTTGCATTGATCTGTGCAGGTGCTCCCTCTACTGTCAGTCTGAGCTCTGCATGAAGGGAACCATGGCCTTCAAATTACAGACTTTGGCATGATCTGTGTTAAAAATTATTCAATACAGACTGAACATGGTTTTCTCTCTCAGGCCTGCAGCAAATAAAGCGCACACATCACAGTGTTCAGCTGGGGTGGATTCACAGTTTAAAATGTTCAAATAGTTTCTCCAGAATCTTATTTCTTAGTTTCTACTCCTTACCTTACCATACCATAAACAGTAAACAGTCAGAAGTTAGAGTAGCATCTGAATCAGGGTGAGGATGAGCAAGCTGTTCCCGAGCCAGTTATTTCATTACCAGGTTTGTTTGAAAATCTGTAAATGTGGAGTCACTGTAGTGGAGCTTACAGATGTTCTCCCAGAAGGTGAAGATTGTATAACAGCTGTCAGGATTGTTGACTGTCTTGTGTATAAATGTTGATCATTTTAATTTATTTTTTATACTTGGGTAAATATACTTCCTCACTCATTTTTGAACTGAATCGTTTTATATGTCAGAAAATGAAATGTGATTACTGCTCACCTCAGTGGGGATGTAGGCAGCCTGCAACAGTGTGAAGAGAGGAGAAAGACATATTTTTTTATTTGGTTTTGTGTATAAGGATTCAAACTAACAAAAAATTCACTATGGTTCCCTCCTGCCAGGTATGAAAAAGCCTGTTAGGAGGCTGAGTTTCAGCTATAGCAAGTGTGAAAGTTATTGTTGATTTGTTCTTTCCTTTATTGCTTTGTTGTTTTATAAGTTAATTTTTTCTTGCTATGTAAATCTGAACAGTATCCTGTCTTTGGAGGAGTGGAGTTTTCTAACTGTACACTGTAGGTGAGGTTGTCAAAGTATTTAAATAAAGTTGATACATGATCAACCAGTTAAAATGCTGTTTTCTGTTTGTGTTGCCTCAGTTGAATCATTTGACCTGTTTCTATCTGCTGTGGTTGTGAAGCTAAGATCGAAATGAATAAACATGATGTGTCCTCTGGCATTTTTGCCCTACTTCCAGTCGGATTCTAAAAAGCTGTCTCCATCTTTTAGTCATAAAACAACACACGTCTTTCCTGGTGTAACGAGTATCACAGCCTCACACTGACACTATGTGGCTATAAATTTTCTTAATCCTGTTATTGTTACAGTCTGTTGAAAGTAGAAGCAGCTAAAGATGTAGAAGCTGCCACGTCTGTCGTCATAGTCGACTAAAATAACACATTTTTTTGTTTGGTTTTGTTCCCTTGTCATCTAAAATCTTTAGTTTGAATGGGATTGCTTAGTGTTAATTTTTCCTGTGTTTTCTGAATACACAGAAACACTAATGCTTATTTTAAGCTCCTTAGAGAACCAGACGGGTGGGGTGTAGTAAATCGGGTCTATTCAGCGGGGCTGAGGCCGTGGTCACTGAATTGACCTTTCCTTCCTGTGACTATTTAAATTTTCTTTCCCTTGTTCTGTTCTGTCATCCACTCTCGTCTGGTTTCCCAGTTAAATAATGAATTATTTGAAAATGGCCTTTGGCCTACTATCTTTCCTGAATCTCTTCATTTTTCACAGGCAGGCGTGTTGCTGTCAGCTTTTCTGATATTGTTCCGTACTATTTTTAGGCCTCCAGTGACTGACACTGTGTGGTTCTCGGGTTCGGCCTCTGTGGATCTGGATCAGCACCCCAGCAGCGCACGGCCTGTTTCCTGGTTAACTACGATCCTCTAGTGATTCACTTCCTGCTCCCCTCCCATCCTGCAACACTGGCTCCAGGAAGACAAACTATTCATCCAGTACCTCAAAGGTTTCCTATCACACTCACAAACACACACGCATACACAGAGTTGCCAATTTACTGGGTACACAACTATCTCTGCACGTTGTACCTCTTTTGATCTTCAGAGCAGATGTTCTCCATGGATAAAATAGGATGTTGTGTGCATGACTAAAAGACTGAGTAGCTGCAATGTGAAAACTGCCCTCAAAGATCCAAAGATACTAAATGAGGCTGAAATTTGGAGACGGTGCAGACAACTGAGGAAATAAAAACTCACTGACGTGGATCCTGGAAGTATTCTGGGACAACGTGTGCCTTGAGACATGATGTATTATTGTTGAGCTAAACGGTTAGAGACAGCCATATCAGAGATTTTCAAACCAGAACACCAACCTCCAACGTCATACCACATACAGTCACTCATTCTTCCTGTTTCAAATTTCAACTGAACTCTAACTGATACCAAAAATATTTGACGATGATGATTTTCCTAAAAAACTGGACTCTTGCCTGCAAGTCAGAACAGCTAGTGAATGATGCAAGCTGACGTCACAGCAGAGTGGGCAGGTCTTGCCACATACTGTACCTGCCGTATGAATCATTTTTTCCAACAGTGGTTCCCAGAGACACACACACACATACACACATACAAATCCTGCAGACATAATAAATCCAGGTGAATTCCTGTGCTGTGAAACCATCAGTCATGTGGAAGTCTGTCACATGAGAAATGTTTTTTCTTTGACTGGAAGTTTTCATGCAGCACAGTATCACTGGCGAGAACTACTGTATTACTATTTTTGAAGGGCCAGGTAGTTCAGATTGTGCACATAAGTAAATATAACAGCTGTCAGAAATGAAACGGTTGAAATTTAAAAACATATTTTAACGTATTGTTTCATTTAAAGCCTGTTTGGCTCAAATCTTTTTAAAAACATAAATATATCATAAGGCACAAACAAACATCACATGTTCATGATCACACATAATACTGTACACAATCAGATATACATAATTACATGTACATAGACTTATTCATACACTTACACATTTCCAACTACTGTATTTTTTAGCTTAAATATTTACATATTTAAATTCTGTATATCATCATGGCACAATACAATATTTTGGTTGAAGTTACTCAATAAATGGCATGTGCTGTATTTTGTGCTACATGTGGGATTCTCTCATTAGTTACTTATACCATCATTCCATTGAACAAACATTAGAATGATTGCCATAAACAAATAAGACAGAGTGGAATCTTCTATCTGCTGAACGACTTTACATTGTAAAACAAATCGAGCAAGTGGGACCTTGGTTACATGTCCTTCCTCATCTTTGTCCCCTCATTTCCTGTCACCTCCCTACACACATCGCACGTCTAATAAAAGAATACAGTAGCCAAACAATACCTAAATTTAAAGTCAAAATCTTCCGTTTCATTTCAGTGTTTTAATATCTTCAGTTTCTCAGGTAAAAAAAAAAAAGAGACAAATTGCAACATCCACCAATAATACAGTAACAGCGTCCAAGTGGTTTGATAATAAATTTGTCAGACTTTGTGCTTACACGGCCAATACGGTGTAATCATTTAGAAATATTACTGAGCCCATGTTTTCTATTTCCCTGCACTATTTAACTCTTGGTGTTTTCCCAGAGTTCTCTGACACACTGATGAGTTGTGTGTTCACTGCATCTTTCATGAGTAATCTGCTTAGCTTCCTGTTCAGGGAAGCTACCTGTGGTGAGTGTATATATAGAAGATCTGATCCTCTTAGAGGATGACTTGGGCTAGGATTTGGAGATTGTTGGCCTCTCAGCTGCAGTGCTGTTTCTGCAGTTGTGGGGGCGCCGTGTGTTAAAACCAGCGTTGGTGGCTCGGCTGAATCTTCAGCCTCCATTCAAAGGATGTGTCATGTCTCTCTGTATGTTTGTGTCTGTCTGTCTCATTATCCTGGGTTTCACTGCTTCATAGATGTCACAATACTGCAAAAAGTTCCCACAATCTGCATATAACAGAAAGGGGGACGTCAGGATTTAGGGAATAATGGAGATTTATTCCACCCAGAGGACACGTAATTACTATTAAAGACCTTCTTTTCTCGAAAACAATTAAACAGCACTTAAAAACAGCTCAGCTTATGCCATCATCTGCGTCAGACAAAATAAAAGTGAAACACACATTGTTTTCCTGTAATAGTTTTCTATCCAACCCGCGCCCACGCTGTCCAGTCTTGGAATCCGTCTGTCTCTGTGAGTTGCTTGTTGTAAGCTGCTCCAGATAAGAGTGTCTGTTAAATGCCAAAAATGTACGGATGTAAATTCCTGCCTCTGATTCCCTCTCTGTCTTTGTCTCATTATTTTGTGAGGCATTCGAGCTGAATTCACTTGAACATGACTTCTAGACTGACTTTCCAAATCCTGTGAAACTGCACCAACCTCACACACACAATACTGGCAAATGGCAAAATCCACTTACAGCCTCGATTAAATACATCTGATGTTGCTTTTATGGTGTACAATATTTACACAATATTTAAGCTCTTTTATCATCCTGTTTATTAGGCCAGTAGGAACTGTGTGTGCTGGAGCTGACATTTCAGAAGATAAAACATTACATACGCACCGTCATTGTGTTATGACTTGTTATTGTATCAGTAGGACGTGTATGTCACTGTGGATGACCTGAAATGTCAGCTGTTGTGCTGTGTCAACTAACCTGATTAGCATTTTAATTAATAATAATTAATAATTATTAAAACCTGAAATTACCACTAGACCAATGTGATCTTCATGATGAACCTTTCAGACTAGTTGACTTACATACATGTAATATAGTAGGAACCACATTAAGAAAATAATCTGATGGTCACAACAATGTGACCCCAAACCACAGGGTATTATTTTGTGATTTAAACTGACAGAAACAAGTTATATTAAGAGTTGTGAATGAATGCTGCATTATATATTCATATTATAGTCGTAGCACAAGCTGTAATCCAAATTAATATACACAAAATCATCTCCACCAACAAAGACACAAAATTGGAACCACTTGTCTTTTGACAAGCAAGATTTGTTACATATGACTGCTCCATATTATGGATTATGCTCAGCTGAGAAATTTACCAAATGTTTCCACCCATAAACCAAATTTTCTTGTAATATATATTTCAACCAACTTCAAATTTATGTAATCAAAACCATGGACTGAGCAGTGGAGAAAGTGAAATGTTCCTCTACTTTTATAACTTTTATAGGCTGAAACAGTGACAGTGAAAGGAAACCTTTATTTAGCTTAAGATGAGAATCACCTGTGAGTCAGTAACCATGCAGTCAGACAATCTAATGGTGAGCCAGGATTCTGCTGGTACAGCAGCAGTCTTCCCACTCTTCAAGTCTAACATTTAGTTGTTTCCAGCTTGTGCTGTCTGCTGTTACTGCTTGTTTTCATATTGTTGTCTGCAATAATCATCATGTAGGCGTGTGATCACAAAATTATAATCTTAGAACAGTCTGCAAAAACACATCAGGGTCAGCTGTTACTTCTCTGTTATCTTCAGGGAAAGATACGATGTCCAACCATGAAAAGAGTGATAAACATTTATCTTCAGTGAAACAGGAGATGCAAACAATTCTTAGAGTTTCATTTGTTCACCATCGAGCACCAGGAGGGTGGGGTTTACAGCATCAGGACAGTTCAGTTAATATTAAATTGTCAATCACACAACAGTACAATGACTTATTTTATTTTGCAAGGCAACTTCACTGTTTGGGTTACTGATCAAGGTCCATTTTCCATATGCAAAAGTCTGAGGAAATTCATTCTCTTGAGATCATACATGTTTTCTGCAAACTATGATTCTTTTAGTCAAAATAGTTTGTCCAGAGAGTTCAAATGTTTATGAGAATTGGACACTTTGCTCTGCTGCTGCTGCCCAACTTTCTGCTTTAACCACAAATCTTGCCGTCTTGTATCGTCTTCTTTTACTGTACAAACTATATAAAACAAATGATAAGAATATTTTGGAAGTACCCAGTTGAGTTTGGCGTTAATTCAGTTTCACACAACTCCCATGTCATCAGAGGACCCAGAGAACAAATGAGTTTTTGCTGTTTGAGACACAGAAATCTGAGTTTATCGACCATGAGAGACTGGACTGTGTTCACTGTGGCCTTCAGCTGCTGAGTTTCTGATGAATAGATCAGCAGTCTGAGGTTGAGATGAACAAACTGACATCACTGTGTTGGTATGTATCTGCTCAACATGTGACAGGGGCCTTTGTGGTAGCCACATGCTTGTGGTGCCTGTGTGTGTGTGTATGTGTGTGTGAATGAGTATATTAGTGTATTCCTATAAGTCTGTGCTGCAGAGCTGAGCCCGCACACAATGCAGTGTTTATGTCTGTATGTATGACTCCATGTGTGGGTGTTTGTGTGTGTGTGCTGGTCCTCATCTCATCTCATCTCATCTCCAGTAAAAATATACATCTCAGATCAGTCTTTGCAATCAAAGCAACATGTAATTTTACTAAAATAAGCGTTCAGCCTTGTTGAGCATACAGATTTGTGCCGCTGACCAATAGGAATGTTTACTCAATTTGTTTGAACTGATGCTGTTTCATGTAGTACTTCTCTGGTAATATAAAAATTGCCATGCAAAGGCTCATTGATAATTTTAAGTTGTATGTGGTTGTACGAAGTGTCCAAACTTTTCAGATGGTCTGGGATCAGGTCTGCTTACTGTTCCCAGAGCAAAAACTAAACACAAAGAAACAGCATTTAGTTTTTATGCACCACATATCTGAAACAAATGCCCAGAAAACTTGAGGTCTGCTCGAACTCAGTTCCTTTAAATTGGAGCTTTAAACTTAAACTTAGTTAAACATGAAACTATTTATTGATATCTTGTACAGCACTCTAACTTTACTGTCATATTCTATTTTAAGTTATTTTTATCTTCTATTTTGGTTTGTTTTACTGTCCTATTTATCCTATTTGTGTGTGACTTTTTATGGAGTCTATATAAATTGCCTATTTCTTGACAATGACCCACTATCATGGTTGTCCTTGCCTGCAGTAGGCAGCTGTTTCAGCAAAAAACACCCATGAACCCATGTTATGCACCACATGTTACTCCCAGGATTGGTATAGTCCAAAATAAAGCCAAAGGGAGAGTGAATACTGGACTGAAACACAACTCCAAATAATGATGCATCGTGACCCTGAGATAAATAGAGAACTGCTCGCCACAGCAACTTATAAGGTGATAATGTGTAAATGTTACTAAATGTTTCCTAAACGAGGGAGAGAGCTTCTTGTTTGGCCCAAGGAGCACCAAGCCTGCATGAGACGACAGGATGGCCGAGATGTCTGTTCCAGATGAGTTTTCAGAATCTGCAGGGTCCTCATGGGGCCTCCTGCAGTCAGTCTCCTGATCTTGTTTGGGACGTCCTTATCATCAGAGATCTTAGTGACGTTTTTGTCAGCAGCCTTGCAGGCAGCCAAATACACTGGCTTCAAGTTATAATGTGAGATGACCTGTGATGAATCAACTTCCGATGGGTGCCTGGATTTAGGAAACAATATGAGCCCTGTTATCTGGATTAGTGTGGACATGGTCTCATAAGAACTGACAGATAAATGGTTGGGAATGCTGAAGCACATGTGGTCTGTCACGGTCCTCTGTGTAAATGTGTGTGTCCTTTGTGTGTCATGTCATGCTAAGAGTCTGGGATTGTCAAGTCTGCAGTTCCCATGTGGTCTTAGCACACACACACACACACACACCGTTCAAGCCCCCTACACCCTACTTCCTGTCCCTGTTGAAAGAATTCCAGCCATCCCTGCTCTCATCCTGGGAAGACTCCTCCTTTCCTTTCTTTAGATTGACTTTCCTTCCCTGTCCTTTTCTCTTCCTTTCCTTTCTTTCTGTTTGTGCTGAGGTTACTGTAGTTCATGCACATATGCTCCACTCGTGGTTTAATGGTCACTGTCCTCACGCTCATCAAAACAAATTCTTTCCATATCTCCTCCTGTTTTCCTCTTCATGCACCATATTGGTCAGAGTGGGACGAGCCCATTCCTCCTCCTTGACGGATCACTTTGCTAACAAACTAAACAATGCTGTGTTTTCCTGTCAAAGGCAAAAGGAACATTTTATTCTCAAGTCGAGCCCAAGCCAGACAGCCTGTCTGTCTGTCTGTCTGCTGAAAGCACAGTTCCTCACTTCCTAACTTTTTCCTTTGTATAATCATCCATGAATTAAAAGTTCATGTCGTCATTCGACTGCTTCAAGTGTTTTTCACTGCCCTGAACCAGTAAAAACCTGCACAAATCCTGAAGTATATTATCAGAAACTATGTAAACATCTGCATCTGTATTTCTGCTTACTTTTGATGGGTCAGTAATAATTAATCGTGCGTAACTTAAAAATCTGATGTTGATCTTTGGTTATGTGAAATGAGTTTATAAAACATCTGGTGTGTGTAATTTGAGGTTTTATTAGGTTGTGGCGCTAGTGTTCATGCTGTTTTGTTAATGTTTATTTACACAGCAGCACTCAACAGAGCATGCTCAGTACACCTCTAATGCCTTGAGAATGAGGGGGAGTATATTTTTCACTAAGCAACACCAAGTAAGAATAAGGTAAGAATACAAATGTACCTGATAAATGGAAATTTTCTGTTTTTTAAATCATGTTATACATTTCTATAGGTTTGTTAGAGTCTACAGGTCTTTGGTAATTCCCATACTTTTTGTCTAGCACCAGAATGAGGAATTTGAAATTTCAGTTTTTTAGTTAAATCTCTTTTGGATTACCATTAGTGTCTATCATGTCCAGACGATAAATCCTAATAGCTGTCAAAAATTCAATTCATCCAGATAGTGATCATAATAAACATTATACACAAAAATATGAGCATGTCAGCATTTTCATTGTGAGCATGTTAGTATACTAATGTTAGCACTTAGCTCAAAGCACCACTGTATTTAAGAATAGCCTCACAGAACTGCTAGCGTGCCTGCCGACTTTAAGTCTTATTGATTAACTGATTCAGCTGTTTTTGTTAATTTAGATAAATGGCCACTCATAGCAGCTTTGCAGCCCCCAGTTTATTGACATCTCTGTTATTCTTGAAGTTAAGTAAGAGATATTGTAGGTCATAAATTCAAAATATCTCTGTTATCTATACTTACATACTGGTGTTTTTCCACTTGCTTGTTTGTTATTCTGGTCTGTATTATGTGACATGAACATTGCATTATCGCAGAGTGGGCGCAGGCAAATAAACCTCGTAGTAAAATTCTTTGTAGACTCAGATGAGAGTGGCATAAATAAAGATATGAGCCATTTCGTCTTTCTAAGCTCAACTCGAGTCCTTTCATCTTTACTCAAGATTCAGTTCATCCACTGGGGCACTCATTTTTGTTAAACTCAGGGGAACAATTTCAAATGACGTCGATACAACTTGTGGTGTGTCAGGCCTCGTATTGCCCTTTTCCCAGAGACTCCAATATCAACATCTTAACTTCCTGTTGTGGAGCGGACTGAACCAATCCACAGGATAAATTTAAAACCGGCTGTGGCTGGCATGTCCCAAAACACACACTCACACAAACAGAAATACACAAATAAAGACATACACACTCTTCAGTACTGAAGTAAACATTGGCAACGGACTCACCTTTCTTAAGTGTTGTTTAAGAGTGGCGATACACATTCTTATTCTCAGTGTCATTCACACACACACACACACAAACACCGCCCACTCCTCAGTCCTGATGTTTTACAGAGATAAACTTTGGTGAGAGTTTTCACTCTTCGATCTGCCAAGTTTCCCACTGTTGCCTAAAAATGTGTTACTTTTCCAGATACACACACACACACACACACACACATACACCTTAGCCCGATTGGAAGTTTTCCAGTGTCAACAAGGCATGAGGCATGAGGATGTTTGTTTGTCTTGCAGCTTAGCCATTAAGGTTCCCAGGTCTATTCTGTCTGTCAATCACACACATATAAACACATATGTTTGTACTGTAAACTGTGCTACACTGCATATAGCCCCTGACCCTGACACCAATTGACCTTAACCCTTGAACCGAGTCTTCAAGGAAAAATTTTGGGCATTTTGGGAAATACACTCATTTGCTTTCTTTCTGAGAATTAGATGAGAAGATTAATACCGCTCTCATGTATGTATGGTGAATATGAAGCTACAGTCGGCTAACTTAGCATCGTAAGACGAGAAACTGCTAGCTTGGCTCCGTCCAGTGGTAACAAATGTTCACAAAATGTACACATATCTTGTTTATTTAATTTTTACAAAACAAGAAGTGTTAAAGTGTAAAAACATAGGGTGATGTGCCAAACTATTTCTTGGTAAGGACCAGTAACTTCCTGGAGGCTGTTTTTTTTCAAGATCATGCTAATTAATGACCTTAAAGATGCTGGACAGAGTCGCTCTGTTTGAATGCTAAGCTAAGTTAGCTTACTGCTGCAGGAGCTTCATATTTACTGTACAGACATGTAGGTGGTATCTCATGTAACTCTTAGCAGCAAAGCAAATAAGTACTGTAAATGTAGATTGCTGAATGTAGCTTTAAAGGAGTGTCTGTAGGCTTTAGTGGTATCTAGTGATGTAGTTGCTGACTGCAACCCCCTCACCTCACCCTCTCCTTCCCAGCCACAAAACAACCCCTTGTTTAGTTGTCCATCTGTAATGGGCTTCTGTATGTGGCGGTTCAAAATGGCAGTCCCTGTGGAAGAGGACCTGAGGTGTCTGTAGATATAAAAAACTCATTCTAAGGTAACAAAAACATTTATTGCTTTCAGGTGAGTAAACATGAATGAATACTTTCTGCAATAATCTGTAAATAAAGCCCCATAAATCATACACACTGGACCTTTGACCCTCAAGTCCTCTGCAAAAGTCAGGAGAGCACAAAACGTCCTCACTTTCTGAATTTTTAAATCTGGACACACATATGCACACTGTGTCCCTGCTTGATTCAGGCTCAGTGATAAGTAAAGAGGTGACCATCCCTTCCTCTCTTTCTCTGCCTTTGTCTATTTCGGTGTGTTTGTTCCAGGCGGGCAGCGGCTATGCCCCTCCGGATGACCTCTGAGCCTTGACGGGGAGAGAGAGGAGAAGGAGAGGAAGGAGGGAGGGAGGGAGGGAGGGAGGAAGAGAGAGAGAGAGAGAGACAGGAGTGGAGGATTGTGGGAACGGAAGGAGGCCGGAGAGGCGGGAGAATCAGCCGTGGATGGGGTGGACAAAGAGGGAGAGAGGGGGAATGGGTTAAACATGTGTATCTCTGCGTGTGTGAGAGGTGAAGAAGGTGTACACCTTCACCTTTGTTTATGTGCATTCATTTATGTGTTCTTGCTCTGTGACATGTAATAGCACTCTGCAGCCAGGGAGGTGATACAGTGTGTTTGTGTACGTGCGTCTGTGTTTCTCTGAGAAGTGTTTATGTTAATAGCTCCGTATTTCGAGGCCTGAATGACACATTTACAGTGTCCCATGTTATTTTGCCCTTGGTCCTCTTACATTGTTCATTGTTTTGCTTTCCAACTGCTCGCTGCTCACTCTCTGGAAAAACTAAGAGCTCCACTACACTTATAGACACAGTCTGGAAGGAGACCCAGTAGCATCTAAGCCACTTTCCTTTAAGGGTCAACACTGAAACCTGTGAAAACTGAGATGCTTGGCTAATTTTAACCATGTCACCAAAGGATTGTAAAACTTTGTTAAAGTAAAGTGACACATAGAAACTTTTGGGGGTTGTTGAAATTACTGTAAAAAAAATACCAGTGCTTTATTTATAATCTTTAACAGTCTACACTTTAGTCAAGATAATTTACAGAAAATATTGTTTGTGCTGTAAAAATAGGCTTGACAGCTGTCAACCCAGGAGCTTGTCACACACAAAAAATACTTCCTGAATCATCACAGTTTGAAGCATTAGGTCTAAATATCCTTTTGTTTGACTACTCGGAGGCAGCGGAAACAGCCGCAAAATGTTGACATTGCACATAATCAGTGTATTTCATTTCATTTCATCAAAATATCTCATTCTTGTGATTCAACATTTGCTCATAGCAACTACAGCTTTGTTAAACTATTAGTCACAACCCATGGTTGTCAAGGTCAGGAAAAGATTTAGTACCGCCCAGATGGTTTCCAAAGAAAAGCTCAGGAAGGCAGCTGTGCATGGCACTTTAACAGAGGTTAACCAGACATACATTTACTAAACCAATCTTCATCTGTAACGTCTCTTCTGTTTTTATGTGTTTGGTAACACTTAAGATAAATGATAAATCTCAACTTTTGGTCACTTACTTTATTTTCAAACAAGGTGAAAAAGATGTTGCATTCAAAAACACACTCAGACAAGCCACACAAAGGTTTTAGGATTTATGGAAGGATCTTTCACTTACCAAAACCAAAGTGCTTTTGTTGTATAAACTAAACCACACAGGACTTGTGGCATGCAGACTACAGACATCAGCGTCCAAATCCTAGGCTTTGTATAGTCACCATTCACCCTGACCCCCTCCTTATGACTCCAATGTGGTAGATAAATGTAGCACTTTATTCAGCTGAAAAAACTTCTGTGAATGTAATCCAGGCAGAGAGTGTTAGATGTTGTCAGAGCACATCGGGGAAAGAAATGAGTGATGAATAAATACAAACACAGTTGCATATTATTACTTTATTGAGTTATGTCACAATGAGCAACTTAACATTCTTTTGAGTCTCTTTGTGTCTACCCGATGAATATAAATCATAATATCCACTCTCTGTTTAGCTCTGTTTTGGTCTCCACCAGCTCCTGAAGGAAATATCTGGCTCTTTAGCTGCTGAATGCTGCACTATGTTCACGAGCTAGTCACTAACTGTGTCCGTTTGGTGCTGAGCAGGTGGAAACAGCTGCTTACTACAGAGAGAAAGTGATGAGACTGAATTAAAGCAGTAAAGTTATGGGATGGAAAACCAAGACAATGTGCTGATACTAGCTCTGAACAGCTGAGTGGACCTGCAGAGTTGGGTGATGATTAATTATTCAATCAATATAAAAAAATATTGATTAGAGTCCATTTAAACATTCAGCTAACACACACTGCTGAGTCCTCAATGTGAGTCAACCTTCACATTTTATTTTGAAATAGACCTCTTGACTCATCAGAAAACTACCTCTGAGTAAAAATGTTCAGTTTTTGGGAGGTTCCATGTTGCTCAGTGAGTCAAGATCGAGTATTCATCAGATGGAGGAAAACAGCTGCAAACCACTTTACTTCCTCTCTGAGGTCATCTCTCTAGTCAGAGGGCCTCTTTTCTCTTTTCCCATGCTTCTTTCTCTGGTTGTTGTTAGTTGTGTATCTCTGTCACAGACACAGCTGTAAACATGAGAAAAGGCTTGTTAAAACTATTTTCTCTCCTTCTCTTTTTTCTGTTGACTTTTCTACATTATATTTTCCCCTTTTTTTCTCTGCTCTCTCTTCAGCCTGCCACCCCCGAGGCTCTGCAGTTCGCTTCAATCACAGCAAACTAAATGGAAACACATGAAGGCTCATTTACTCACAGATTCCCAGAATTCCTCGCTATGAGGTCACTCAGTGTCTCAGTTGTGTGTCGCTCATGACTTTCATTGCTTGGAAATGGAAATACAACCCCACTCTCACTGGCAACCACTGTGGGATGGATGTTATCGCTATGTGGGTCAGGACGACTGAGGCCAAAGCAATTTAAGGTGATCTTTAAGTTATTTAGACAATGAGTTAGGGTTTATCAAAAAGGACATAATGATGCAAGGAATAACAACTAATATTCCTTCACAAAAATTAGCTAAAAGAGGGTGGACAAACATCATAAATGCTGAAACTGCAACCTTGTTTTGTCACAAGTAACATTGTCCATATTTTGTAGACTAAAATCAAAGATTTAAACACTAAATGTAATTCTGGATTATGAGAAGATATATAATGTATGCACAAACATCTGGAATATCACAGATGAAACATGACATGTCATCAGTTAAGTGTTGGGAGCAGAACAGATGGAGTATTTACATGTAATAACTCCATCTGTGAGAAACATGTATATTCTAACCAACGTGATGTCAGGGTGAATTTAGGGGGTTCACTGAGTTTGTATACAAGTTTTAAGGAGCAGGTCAGTAAACATTCTGGGAAGGAGACTGGAAGTGATTCAACAGCAGAACTTTTGTTTAATCTTGATGATTGTATTGTGAAATCTATGAGACTGCATGTCTCATGGGGACAGATTAATTCCACCTGGCTGAGTGAGCCTGTTGCATAATAACGCACAATGAGAGAGGACAGACTGGCTCTAGCTGTAGTCTTGTCAGACAGGCTCAGTTTACAGAACCAAGATGGTGCCGTGTTACAAAGAGCAAACAAATATAATCTCTTTCCTTCTTCCTGTAATCCTCTCTTTCTTTCTCCACCATCTTTTCCTGCTTCAGTTTGTTCACAGCATTTCAGACTGCACATTGGTCCTCAAGCTTCGCTCAGGGTTAAACTCTGTCTCCACCCCCCACTTGTCTCTCAGAGCTGGAGAAACACCAACCTCCCCCGGGGTCTTTGCATGGGGCTACACCTGGGGGGCCGGAGAGGCACCCCGCCATGGGGCCTGGTGGAGAGTGTGTATATCACTGTGTTAGAGAGAGAGAGAGAGAGAGAGAACATCATGGTTTCATGGATCCTCAACAGATCCACCCCATACTGTACTGATTACATCTTGATTTACTTAGGTGATGTCATATCTGAGTGTGTGTGCGTACGCCAGTCCCTGCTGTGTGCTATAACCACATCTCTGACTTGGTGTAATTCACTACTTATCTAGTTTACACATTCCAGTTGGCTTCAAACACTTACAGAGTGACAGATAAGGACTGTATGTTCTCTCTATGTTTGTCTTGTTTTTAGAAAAATTGAAACTTTGAGGTTCAAGGAACCCAAAACCCTGAAGAGACGAAGAGTCCAGCAACACTTGTACTATAGAGAACAACTTTATTGTGAGACTAACACAGACATGCAACGTGAATGTGTTGTTTGATGTCCCCAGTGAAGGCCACAATAAAGTCTTACAGTGTTGCTAGCAAAGTTGTGTCTGAAACCTTAAAAGTAACCTCTCATGTTAGCTGTAGGTCCTTCTGTTGTGTGCGGTCTTCTTGTGTAATGCTGCTTCAGTGGAAAAGACGCCCATCTTACTTTGCAGGCGAGCACAAAGCACACACCAGTGGATGAGTGAATAGGGAATGGGTTTAATTTGCCTTGTAGGCATCCTGCAGGAGCTGTAAACAAGATGTGTCTGCAGACTAACCTGCAAACAGCAAACGTCTGCATTCTTCATTTGTTAAATCCTCATTACCTCGCTGTAATTATGCTGAGTGCCAACCCTGATGGGGCCACCAGAATGTGCCTGCAAACTTAATGCTCCAGCAAGTCTCCACTGAGCCAGCAGTAAAAAAAGTGAAGGCCCATTTAAATGCCTAATTAGTCCTCATAATGCAGAGGCTTTATAACTCTGTGGAGAAAACAAACCAAACATTGTGTTTGATTGACCCAGATACTGCTGCTGCAGCTACAGACAGAACATCAGATATTTGAAGGTGCAGTTCTCATATCAATATGTGCACTTCAGTATTCAGAAATTCTGCAACCAGATGCCAATAAACTGCACAGCATGCTCCTGTGATCACTCAGACAAAACCAAAGGGACAAGAAAGGTAAACGATATTAAAACTGGTCTGAGTGTTTGTGCAGTACTAGTGATGAGACAAGTCATGTAATACCATCATGGTTTAATTCACTGTCTCCCACGAGCCTGAAATCTTTTCTGACACTGTTGCTTCCTAGCAGCAGGATTTTATGTACAGGAAGCAGACTAATAAAGGTGAATGAATTAAAATATATATTCTGCAGACCACTTTTGCTTTACCTCTTTGCAAAATCATGCACTGAATTAGTGCAGCTTTTAAAAGCATTAAAAAAATACTCTTGCACTGCAAACAGTGGCAGCTGTAAGCTGCAGATTGCAAAGCTAGGTTTTCAAATGGAGCCTGACAATTATGAGACAACTGGGATTATTCAAACTGAGATGATTTTTGCTCAGATGGTTGCCTCTATGAACAATAAACAAAGCCTGGTGAGAGACTGCTCCTGTTTTTTGAATCATTCCATAGTGGCTTGGCTGCTGTGGCTTCTGCCTGCCTGCTGTTAAGCAAATGAAAGAACAGAGCCTTTATCACCTCCACGCCGTCCGTCACAACACAGATCAACAGTAAGACAGCTCTCTGACTGGCTGTATGAGATGGACAGGTGGTCAGAAAACTATGACTTATCAGTTTCACCTGCAGCTTTGGGCGTAATGTAACTTTAACAATGACATTTTAAAAAATAATTAATCTGTTTTGATGTATTAGTTCTAATCCTTTTTATGGCTTCACACGTGTTGATCAAAGAGGTGAGAGGTGGTACTCCATCAGCAGCGTTTCTTGTCTTTGATGGTGAAATTGATCAATAGCATTGTTTAATGCAGACTGTCCCTCTGTGTCAGAGCAGATCTGATGGTTTAATTGTCACAGACCTATTTTTTTATTCTGTGGTCTGCTGATGTCAAACCAGTGACCAGTTTTAACTGAGTCAGGCCAGATTAAATTCATTTTGACACCTGTAATGCTACTTTTTATCTTTCCTGTTTAATAATTAATGATATCAAAGTGAACAAACTCGTTTAAAGACTTCTCTCCATTGGTTACTTATTCTGATGTCTGCTGGTGTCAATCAGTGAATGTAAAACATTACAACACCGGAAGCTAAGAAATGTTTCTTTTAAAATAAAACCACGCACATCTCGTTTGTATTTGTCAATATAATACATGTGTTGTAGTTCCTATTTAAGACACCTGTGTGATGAGGTTTTATGTTTTATGTTGTATGCTACTGGATCCTGACCATGTGCCCACTCATAACATCTTACAGCATATGTTCCCAGATGAAGATTTTAATTTGAAATTCCCAACCGGATGTTGTTTGTGCTCACTCCAGCTGCTTTGACGGCGCTCCTTTCGGTGAGACACCGAGCCCCCTTTACTTTCTCCGTCCAGAGCGCTCCAGAGTCAGTTTAATACCCGCCTGTAAGAGGTTTACCTGCTCAGAAGCTGAGGTCTGTGTCGGTGGATTGTACGACTGAACTCCAGTGATTTTATTTCCAGAATAGAGACAGAGAAACGTCACATCCTGAAGGTAAATATCACCGATAATTCACATATTTTCTTTTTGTGGTGCTTTTATTTTGCCATGTGTTTAAATGTGGACAGTGGTCGCTCTCTGGACTCTGCCTACCTGTTGAATAGACCGACTGTTTTCTATTGTGTGACCAACAAAAAGAGGAAAAACTGACCAGTTTAACAGTTTATTTGTCAACATAAAAGCCTCGGCCACACTGCCAGAGACACTCCCTTCGGTTCCAACGTGCGCAGTTTGTCATGTGGATGCAGTGCAGTTTGTTTTATCCACGGGGTAAACTTTAAATTTTAACACACAGCTGATTATGGATTTTGGATTTTTTATGAACTATTATTGACTGTTGTAACCTGAAGTTACATAAAGGGGATGGTTTTTTGAGCGTGTCCGCCTATAAGCGTTATTTGGTAACACGTTTTTTTGGTGCTCTTATACCCTATGTGAGAAGTTATATTTGTTTTAGCCATCAGTCATCACTGCACAGTAACAATATAGTCTACATCAGACAATCCCACCCATTCCAGGTTATGGTGATCTAATATCTAAGCAGATTAAGTGTTACAGGAGCAGTTAGATATGGTGCGTCCTGGCTGCTCCTGTGTGACTTTCACCAAAAAAGGAAGAAGAACAAATCAGAGACAGGAAATATTACACAATTTCAAAACGTATCCAGTGACTCAGACTCAGGTAATTACTGCTACCTGTGGTGCTCCACGAATAAACTCCTCACTGCTGCCAAAGACGGGAGGCCACAGCACTCGGCAGGGCGCCAGTGTCCCGCTGCTATCTGACAATATATGTAAGTGATCTACAGCAGACTTGGATATTTTATAGTATTTCACAACAGCTACAACAAAATGTAACGATAATAACCGAATTTTATTGAACCTTAAAGGCAGATCACATAAACAAAAGGTCAATATTGAGCATTTCATGTCAACCAATCAGCGGGATTGATCTATATTAGCCTGATTGGAAATAGCTGTGTTGTATCTGTGACTGTCTGCGTGGATTAGACTAGAAAGAGATAGATCAGATCCACTGGTACCAATCAGTCAGCAGAGAGCCTGCAGGAGGACAGAGAGGATCTCAGAGGCTGCGGTTACATAACAAACACACACACACACACACACACACACACACGGGGAGTTAACGAGAGTTCAGCTTTATTCTTGAACTTACTATCTTTTATCTCTAATCTTTACGCTTTAGCAGCGCTGTTGACCAGTTCTCTCTTTGTTTTTGATAAGTGGTTTTGGTTAATGCAGTAGTGGCATTCATCAGAGATTTATAGAGGGAAAGAAACGTGATCCAAAACCTGCTCTCAGATTTGTAAGACTCTGTGAGACATGAGTCAGATTCTGCGGACTCGGTGAGTCCACACTGCATCACCAGGTTTCAGGAACACATTAATACTTTCACTGATAGTAAAACGAGTCAGAAAGTAAAACACTTCACAGCAAGAAAGAGTTCACGAGGTAATACAGACAAACAGCTAAAGTACTTTATGGTAAAAACAAACGGATTAGTGCAGACGAGTAAAAAGCTTTTTTGTCAACAGTCGCCTGCTGTGCGCAATTACGCATGACGCAAGAGACTGCGGATAACAACAATGAAAGGAGCGGTGTCGCCGTGCGTTCAGGGGTGATCGTTTGTATGTGTTTGTCCCAGAAGATGACAGGGCTCACGGGTGGCTCGCTGGTTTTGTTGTAGTGGAGACAAGCACCAAATGGAGCCTGAGAGCAGAAACAGATGTCAGATCAGTCTCTCCTGCGGCTGATTGCATCAGCAGCGTCCCGAAGTCCATCTTCCAGAAAGTGACGCTTCAGTGATCAGTGTAAGAGACACGCTGACCGGAAGGGGGAATCTGTGGGTGTGTCTTTGTGTGAGGGTTCAGACCTGGTTTTAGACTTATGGTCAATTAGGTTTAAGTTACGTGTGTGTGTGTGTGTGCGGTGTGTGTAGACCTGGGACCCTTTATGGCTGAACTGTAGGACAAACAAACACTCAACTCATGTCTAATTGACCCTGGAAAGCTAATAACTCTGATTGTCTAATTACAGCCGACTTTGTATTCAGTAACTTGTGTGTGTGTGTGTTTGTGTGTGTGTGTTTGTGTGTGTGTGTGAGTGAATCACTCTTCATTGAGCTGCAGTATTATTACCTACATTTACCTCACTGACCTTTTGTGAGTGAAAACAGGTAAAACTGGTGTAAATGTTGGAAGTGTGGCCCCACAGTGCAGTAATATAACAGTTGGTTCATTGAGGCTGTAAACAGATGGTTAAGTTAGCTTCAGTAGTTCAAAATAAATGAATGAATACAGTTTTGTTGTGACCATCTTGACCCTTAAATTCAGATAAACAGGTCCAGAAACTATGAAAATGTCCAAAAACAAAACTAGATAATCAAGACAGTGTCTGATCATGTGACATTGTGTCTCCTTTTCCTTTTCACTTTACGCTTCTCCAGATCACACAGCTCATTCACATAAGTTTTGTTCTGCCAGCATTAATGTACAGCTTCCAAACTTTGGCTTCTTGATAAATGAGACCTAACGTGAGATTCCTACCCCCAGTAGTTTTGTAGTAGGAGGCAGGTGATTTAGATGTGTGCTTAGTCATCCCGCAGACTTCACAGACGCAGATTTATGATTTCATTTCCCTTATTTGGATGAAGGCAGATCGCCGACACCCCATCCTCCCTCTGAATCCGTCATTCATCAATGGGTAATATGCTCAAAACACAACAGAAACTCTCTCTTCAGCAGGACTCGCTCCACCCTCCTGAACCAGTTCTGGCTGGTTCGGTTCTGGTTATGATTTTTATTAGTATTTGCATCGTTGTGGTCAAACTTTTGTGACAGTCTGGTTGTTTACGTGGGCTTTAATGGAGCAGACAGTGCTCATCCTCTCTTCATTAGACGTGGGAGTTTGTTAACACAGTTGTTTGATTCATTTGTTCCATTTGTTTGCTTGGATTTCAGCAGTATGAATAAGGTTGTTATTGTTTTTCTTTGTGTTAAAATGAGGGCTGACAAGTTAATGTCTCATTCTTTATGAGTCTCAGAGGCTTAAATTAGACTGAGCTGTTTAAGATCTCATCTCTAATGTGTCTGTGGCTCAGACGTTCTTACAGACTTCAGACTGTTTTCTTTCTCATTTGTGGTTGATAGATGTTGGAGAGAAAGAAACAAGTGGAAGAACAGTCGTATGAATAAAGAAGTAGAACGAGGACTAACCTCGAGCAGTTTTAACAATCTGTGACCTCTAATCTCAAACAAAACTCAAACCTGTCGAGGCTAACACACCAACATTTAATCTTATATAAAGAAACACAGATTTCACATCTAAAACGTGATCAGTTTATATGATATGCTGAATTATTATAAGTACTTATTATTATAAGTATATAACTACCCATCGGTATATAATTCAGTTCAAGTGAGGTTCACCTACATGAATAAGAACAAGATGAAGATTCTTCAGCCGTGTTTCTGCACAGTAATGCTCTGAGCTAAATGCTAACATACTCACATTGATAATACCAACGCACTGACACTAAGTGTGCATTAACATTTGCTATATACTGAACACAAAGTATAGCTGGTGCTGGTGGGAATGTCATCATAAACTAACAGTAGGTTTATAGACGTTGACAGGATGTTGGTGCTACGTGAAAGCTCCAGGGATCAAAGTTACTGTAAAACGTCCTCTGAGGGCCGTGACTATCTGTGCCAAAGTTCATGACAAGACTTTCAATGAAAATCTCATAACGATGCTAGAGAAAAGTCAGAGGATTCATCTTCATCATCTGACAGCCCATCCAATATTTGTTGAGATATTTCAGTCTGGACCAACAGGCTGTCGCCGTGCAGCTCTCATGGCTAAGAATGAGTCCTTCAAATGGAAAATACGTGTCTTTGTTAGCAGTGGTGAGGTTTTTTGGGGTGGATTTATCAGAAACTGGTCAGGTGAGTCTGCAGCCTCTGCAGAGACACACGTGTGTCTGATCAGATGTGTGTCAGCATGAGCTGATTACAACACACCTACAGTAAATGTGTCGGTATCAGCTGATTCACGCCTCACCCCCTCGTCTGGAGCGGCTTCTGTCAAACTCCGGCTTAGATGGTGACTCAGCAAAAGATCATTAATGGAAACGTCATGTCACTTACCAGCTGTTTGAGTAGCATGTCACTGAACAGACTCTTGAGAGACAGATGACAAACAAATATCGCCTCAATGTCTTCCGATCAAATCAAATGAAATTTGTCTGTGCTGTGAAGTCAGTTTGATTAAAACCATCAAAAGTATCCAAACTGTAAATTTATAAACACCACAAACACTAATAAAAGCTTCATTTAACCCATCCACTTCTTTAATATATAAACCAAAATTACTATTTTCTGCTCTTTTTATGTAACAGCACTGTTACAGTTCATGCAGACTATTTCAGTCTGTTTTTTGTCTTCATGTTTAAAGACGGGAAAAACCTGATAGCTGGTGGTGAAAGCGTGCCGTCCCCGGGGTGGCTAACGTCATTCTGGAGCTACACATGAAATTCTGTTGTATACGTCCTGCAAAGTGACACGACTCCACCAAAAATGAAATATAGCTTTGGGTCGCCTCTCAGAGGAACACCACTGACAGTTGGTGTTGTGGGTTTCCAGAAAAGTCTCGGCGAGTGCAGTAACATCAACTACAGCTGATGACAGTTTGTCCCAGAGCACAATCACAGGAGGATTCTGGTTTTCAGATGAGGGAACGCTGCTATCAAATCCACATGCTCATATGGCCGTGACCATTTTCACATGAAAGAATAGATACAACTCAAATAAAGAACTGAGAACTGCGTTATGATTCAACATCTCAGGTTCATCTCTGTGAGGTTCACCCACGCACACTAACCTGAATGTGAAGTCTGTGTGAACGTTTCAGATGACGCAAGAGTTTAAAACTGTTTCTGTAATTTTATATTTTATTCACTCACATTAATTTACTGAAATGTTTAAAGATTTAAACACTGGACAATAACGATGATGTTTTACAGTCATTCTGTTTCAAGCTTCAGTCCTTTAAAACCTTTCTTTATGTTCTTTACGATCAGTTTCAGGATCCACGCTGTCACACGATAATCCACACATTCCTCACACATCTCCTCAGTAAACAATAAAGAGGGTCTGTGAACCCAAAGTCACAAGATGAACATCTACACACTGATTTTTTATGCTCTGTTCAAAGCTCTGCTTCTTATTTTAAACAATGGCGAGCATACATCGAGGACACTTTGATCTGAAGGACATTCAGACATCGTTTGAGTCACAAGAAAGTAAGAATACACATCTGTATTCACGATTACGTAACGATCTACGGTCTGATCTGCATTATAGAAACTTGTTTTATAAGTTAATTGATGACTAAAGCTGATGAACTTCTTTATGTTTAAAGCGTTGAATACCAAAGGAACATTTAGGAAGGTGTTGGGATCACAAGATCACAGAGCCCTCAGGCGCGACCTGACTGTCATCCCATAATTCACAGTGTTTGTGTCAGGCTTTAAGATTTTTCAGTGATAACAGGTCGCCACATGAGACGAGGACACAGAAAGCTTTTAAAGCCAACTGTTTCCCTGCAATCATTTGTTTCCACTAACTAATCTGAGGGCTCTCTGGGATTGCGTGACCAGTTTTGTTCACTGATTCATCGTCTGACTCACTGTAAGAGCCTCCTCGACAGCCACAAGACCTCAAGTCACACATTTTCACATAATTGGGGCAGGCAGACCCCTCTTAGCAAACACTCGGGATTCCTGGAGTGTTTTCCATCATATGTCCTCTGGCTCTCTGAAAAAAAGGTTGTAAATCTCCTCCCACCTTCATTCCTCTTGCTCCCCCCACCTCCTGCTTCCTCCCTTCCCCTTTGCCCCATCGATCTCCCCTCGCCTTTTCTCCCTCTCTCTTCATCTCTGACTCCTTTTTTTTCTCGTTTCTCCTCACAGATCAACGTGTTGATGTCACATTCCTGAAGTTTCTGAAGAACTCAAAAGAACCGACCCGACAGCAGACAGAGAGGCTGCCAGAGATCTTATTCTTCATCCCTTCATCTTCTTTGTGTGTGAGGAGAGATAAAGACGAGAGTGTGTGTGATCTGAAGAGAAAAGGACCCAGCGTTTGATTTGGATATGGCTTTTCTGTGTCTGAGGGAAAGTCAGAGGGAGCTGAGCTGAGCTGAGCTGAGCCGAGGTCAAGGCCTTCCTCCTCTCCCCCCAGAGTCACATGTCAGTGTGAGGCACAACCCCCGGGGTTGCTATCGCTACACTGACCGACCTAAATACTTGTAAACACACTTGGAGCAACACAGACCGGATCGCTCAGTTGCGAGTGGAAAGAGCCAGAAGAGCTTCTTATCAAGTGAGTTTGCTGCTGACGCTTCATCTCTCCTGTGAGAAACTGACAGCTACTCAAACCTGCTGAGGGGTGAGAAGCACTAAGAGACACCTCACCAGCAAAATGCCAGCAAAGACACCAATGTACCTAAAAACTACAACTCCCAAGAAGGGGAAGAAGCTGAAGCTTCGTGACGTCCTCTCAGGTGATATGATCAGCCCCCCGCTGGGTGACGTACGTCACAGCGCTCATGTGGGGCCCGAAGGCGAAGGCGACATGTTTGGAGACGTGGGTTTCCTCCAGGGTAAGATGAACATGCTGCCGTCACTGAGCCGGACGCAGAACGGGCACTCACGCTCGCACAGCGTGGAGAGACGCCTGGATGATGGCGTCACCACCAAACAGGACTCACACAGCTACGCCTACAACGGTTATCACTATCAGCACTCCTCCTCCGGCCTGCTGAAGAACACCATCTCCATGCCTGTGTTCATCGCCCACGAACAGGCTCCACCAAAACCTCCACGCCTCCACCTGGACGACCCCTCCCCACCTTCTCTGCCTTCCCAGCAAAACCACTTCCACCACCATCAGCAGCCAACAGGGACGAGCCACAAACAGGCCAACGGCTACAGTCACACAGACGGCCACAGCCAGCAGCACCCGACTCCGTCGCTCTTTGAGAACGGTCTGGTTGGTCGTTTGGCATCAGAGCCCTGCAGAGACATCTCCCTCTCCCCAAACATCCGCAGGCTGGTCCCCTCCTCTGGCTCCTTCTCAGAGGTCTCCTCTGAGGACTCCATGTCGGAGAACTGCGGGCCCCTGGATGTTCGCCGGGGCCTCAGCCTGGATTCTGACGCCGGCTTGAGCAACGAGGATCTGAGGAGTGAACGCAGTGAGTCACCCTGCACTCCCTTCCAGATGGCCAGTCTTACAGCCTCATCTGGTGTGCCCCGGTCAGACTCTATGGCGGGGTTAGACCTGGATCTGGGCCCATCTATTCTAGAGGATGTCCTGAGTATCATGGACCGCTACAAGACTGAGGACAACCGCTGTGAGCTGTGAAGAATGGAGAGATTAATATGATGTACAGATATTTTTTATACATGGTTTATACAGATACTAAAGGAGGACAAGGGATGGAGAACTGTGGAGTGGAGGGTGGAGATTTAAGAAAGGTGCTGGGACATTGCTGCCCAACATGACAACAGCCAAGGCAACAGGCTGGTCCTTAGGAGCCTTTATCGAAGCTGAACCTCAGACTGAACAAACACTTAAACTCTAAGCTAACAAAGAGAAGAACTGCAGTCAAACTGATATCACACATTCCTCTTTTCTTTGGACAAAATACCAGCCACTAAGCACAGTGTATTGTCTCCTAATCTGACCTGTGCTGAGAATTTTCTGCTTGTTAATGGTTAACAAACTGCCAACTGAGTGAGCTGTGAGCGTCTGTAGACTGACTCTGAGAAATCAGCAGCTGTGAAGGAAATTCAGGAGCAACAGGACTCACTTATCTGTCGTGGAAACAGCTACTGAATCTCTCTGCAGAGTTTAAATTACACGTGCAGTCGTACTAAACTGAACAAAAAACATAGTTTTAATGCTGAAGCTCATTTTCTGTCCTGATTTATTCTGGCTGCCTGAAATGTTTTAAATGTTTCTGAATATTAATATCTTCACTTGTTTACTGTAACGCTTCAATGCCAGATGAAATGTGAAGAACTTCTGATTTTACTGTCCCTCTGTAACTGATGAGGATGTGAGCTGTGCGGTCTCTAACTGCCCTCTAGTGAAGCTTTTCATACCAGCAGCTCAGTGACAAAGCTTTCTTTTGATCAGAAACTGAAGAAGATTTTCTTTCTAGTTCAACATGAAATGCTTTAAGTGTAAGAAACATGCTGCTTTCTAGATCATCTAGATCAACATCTTCTTCTCATGTTGTGGCTCACTGTCGGCCTCCCTAACACTCACTGTCTGCATTATCACAGTAGCCTATTATTCAGATGTCATTTATGGTGTATAAATGTAAGAATAAAACGTTCCTATAAAGAAAACTGAGACTTTGTGGACATTTTTTCACACAGAAACACAAACAGTCGGCTGCATATTGAGACTGTAAAAAATCTCTTATTCTGTTCAGATGACACACACAAGCAAACATACATGATAATAATTCAATTCACAATTTACTCACTATTTACAATTATTGGCTACCACTCTCTTTATTGTGTATCTATTAGGAAGTCTCATCAGTTGTATGAGTTAGGTTGGTAAACTCATTTGAAAGTGTTCATGTTTAAACATGCTGTTAAAATTGTATTTTAAATATGATGTATCAATACGTGAAATACAGATATAGATTAATGTTGAAATCCGATGAAATAGAAATGCGACCACTAGAAAACAAGTGTTTTATATCTAATTCAATAATAATTTAATTATTGTAGTATTAGAGTATGTGTCGCCCTCCAGTGGCCATGGTGTGAAACTGCAATATTTTAAATTAGTAAAACGAGCGTCAACGTAGACATGATAGCATACTACAACTTCCGGTGTGTCCTTCCAAAGTATGTTGACAAAACTAAAGCGATTTAAAAATAAGAAAGTAACGGTCCAGAAATGATAATTATCAGTCCAGCAAGCATTAGTTACGAGGTCCTTCACTACCACCGATCATCTATCTATCTATCACCTATCTATATGTTAACAATAACAGCTACGTTACGGACTGACTGGTGGCCTTGCTAACATGTTAGCCTTGCTAATAGACGAGTAGCCTCGTTACCTTACCACGCGCCTCGTAGTCGTCTCCGGTTATCTACCGTCTGACACTCGGAGGAGTTGAAAGTAACTACGAGAGAATCATCTGACATTGTTTAGCTCGTGTCCATGCCGTCACTTTATTTTGAAAGTGTTCACAGGAAGTTTTAGAAGTGAGTGGCGCTGTTGCCGTTCAATACTGTGACCACAAGAGGGCAGCAAACACTCACCGCCATCTGCGCGCCTGGTGTCGGCAGATAACCGTTGACTCTGTGCTGTAGCTTGCCCTCTAGTGGCCACACGGAGGAACTGCAACCTAAAAAGTTAAATTAGTGTCAATGCAGACATAACAGCATACTATCGCTTCCGGTAAGGACTTTCAAATTAAGATTTCCCGGTAAATCCTTTCAAAATATAGTGACTAAGCTTAAACAATTTGAAGTGAAATTTAAAAAATGGTCATTGAATTATAATTAGCAGTCCAGAAAGCATTAGCTGTAAGCTCTTTCAGTACCACCGATCACAGTCTATATGTTAACACTAACATGTTAGTAAGGTTACGGACGAGAATCCTACCTTACTCGTCGTAGTCGTCCCTTGATAGTCTACCGTCTGACACTCGGTGGAGTTGACAGTAACCACGAGAAAATTAGCTATTATCACGCGTCATGGTTTTAGGTAGCGTCTATTTTATTTTTGAAAGTTTTTACCGGAAGTATTAGCAGTGAGTGACGCTGTTTTTACTAATTTGATGTGTTGCAGTTCAATACTGTGACCACAAGAGGGCAGTAGGTGCGCATGATTCTTAATACAACGCGACATGCTGTAGCTCCACCACCCTCTAGCGGCCATAGGCAGGAACTACAAGCGAAGTGTTAAGCTAGCGTCAATGTACGCATACTATCACTTCCGGTAAAGACTTTCAAAATAAACTTTACAATATAAGCTAAGATGTAAATTTACGCGCTGTGACTCGTGGGTTGGAAATATGCTCCTTCATCGAGCACGTGACGTTTATCTGTACAGATGAAGATGAGGATTCATTCTTCTTCCCTCCATCGGAGGCAGTAACGCGCATGAGAACAAACCAGAAGCCATAGAAGAAGAAGACGAAGACGAAGAAGAAGAAGTGGTGGTGCAGTAGTGTGTTTGTTTGTTTGGTGTTTTAACACTAAAATTATCAATGAATGTTTCAAGATAACTGAAGTGACTAACGAGGAAGAGGAGCGGCTGCTACACGTCTTACAAACATGAAGTGAGTTTTTTTATATCAACACAGAAAATAATAAAATATTCATGCAGCCGTTGTGGATTTTCAGTGTTAGCTTGATTTGCATTAAGTTCAGCGATACCTCTGTTAGCCGGCACTGTTCAGCTTCAGGTGTTATCAAACCTGGCTGTCGCAGTTTGTTCAGCTCGTCGTGTAAAAGGGGAGTTGTCTGTGTGTGTGTGTGTGTGTGTGTGTGTGTGTGTTATTTGCTGTATTAGCTTAGCTTCACACACATGTCCACTCTGTAGCCGCATCAACGCGGTGCTCTCACACAAACGGACAGGAACAGGCAGACTGTCTGTCTGTGAACTCTCTGTTGTTTTATTTCAGGCTCAACATCGACGGTCTGTTGGTGTATTTTCCATATGACTACATCTATCCTGAGCAGTACTCCTACATGCTGGAGCTGAAGAGGACACTGGATGCTAAGGTGGGTGGTGTTTAATGTGTCTCTTATTATTCTGCAGGATGCAGAGGCAATAAATAAAGAAATCCAGCGGGATTAAAAACTTTACATTATGCAATAACAAACTGTCGGTTTGGGTAGTGTCTCAACACATACACATAATGTATTTAGAGTCAAACAATTTGAAGAAAAAAGTGATGTTGTGTCTGTGAGGATATGTTCAGTAAGTACAAAACTCCGCCACAAAAAAGACAAGGACGCTTTACAAAGTTCGACTCTCAGCGACTGGAGTTTAAATTATTCTCAGTTTTTATTTTCTCCTACATCGACGTGAGGACAGACACATGGAGGTAACTGCTGTCATCTCATGCTGTTCAGGGTCATGGAGTCCTGGAGATGCCGTCAGGAACAGGGAAGACCATCTCTCTGCTGTCTCTCATTGTTGCCTACCAAAGGGTGAGTTTAGCTGTGTGTGCATGTGTCAACTTGTGTTTTTTTTTTTTTTCAGATTGTGCTGGAGTTCTTGTCCTCTGACCTTCCATCAGCTGATGCCACATGGACACATTAATATGTTAGGTTCTCTCTCTCTCTCTCTCTCAGGCCTTTCCTTTGGAGGTGACTAAGCTAATATACTGCTCCAGAACAGTTCCTGAGATCGAGAAGGTGAGTCATTGTCAAATAAAGTCACACTCAGCATAAAGTGTAGACGTGTGAATAAAAATCATCAGAACTTGTATCATATATTTGATCTGCTGTCTGATTAGGTCGTGGAGGAGCTGAGGAAGCTGATGGAGTTTTATTGCAAGCAAACAGGAGAGAGCAACAACTTCCTGGCTTTGGCCCTCTCCTCCAGAAAAAACCTCTGCATCCACCCAGAGGTACGAACAACTGCAGCGTCTTTTAGATACAGAACCAAGCTTTCTGTGTCCGCTCTCGCTGCTGGAAGGTGAACTGACAGCTGGTGGGGTGGCAGTCCATCTCCTTGCCACAGCCGAGGTGCACTTGAGCAAGGCACCGTACCCCCCCAACATCTGCTCCCTGGGTGTATATATGTGTATATGGCATCTGTCACTATGTGTGTGTTCCTGTGCATGTGTATGTGTGTTCCGACAGGTGCCAGCTGGATGGGATAAATGTGGAGAAATAATTTCGTGTGTAAAAAGCATGATTAATAAAGTTTCCACTTACAACTTACTTACTGTACTCTGAATGTAAATGCTCGTCTACCTTCATTCTAATCAGGATTGTGTCGTTCTATCCAGGTGAGCGCTCTGCGCTTCGGTAAGGAGGTCGATGGGAAGTGCCACAGTCTGACTGCTTCATACATTCGTTCACAACGTCACAGCGAGCCTGACCTGCCTCTGTGTCGCTTCTATGAGGTAATGATGTTTTTGCTTGAAAAGACCAAAATGATTCATTGATGTGTGAATGTGACGTATCTGTCTGCTGCTCTTGTTTCCATGAACTTCTTCTCGTCATTCTGGTTTGTGTGTGCAGGAGTTCGATGCAGTCGGCCGTCAGGTGCCTCTTCCTGCTGGCATCTACAACCTTGACGACTTGAAAGATTTTGGCAGGAGGAAAGGCTGGTGTCCGTACTATCTGGCACGCTACTCAGTACGTTGCACTACAGACTGCTGCAAACAGGAAATGTGTAGCCTGGTGTGAAAAATGCTTTCCTAGTATTTTGTTTCATAAAGACTTAGCTGGTCCTGTTTTCTCTCTTCTGTCTTTAGATCCTGCATGCTAACATAGTTGTGTACAGCTACCACTACCTGCTGGACCCCAAGATCGCTGATCTGGTGTCCAAAGAGCTGGCCAAGAAGTCTGTAGTGGTATTTGATGAGGCTCATAATATAGGTGAGAATATTTAGTGCAATCAAGTTAATTTATTCAGTGCCAAGTGATAAAAATCTGAGATCTTAACATCAGCTACATCAGGGCTTTAATGTTTCTTTTCACTTATTCTTATCTTTATCCCTCTATCCCACACCTCTTTTTCTGCTGTTTCTTTCTCTTGCTCTTCAGACAATGTGTGTATCGACTCCATGAGTGTAAACATCACCAGACGAACGCTCGACCGCTGCCAGAACAACGTGGACACACTTCAGAACACCATTCACAAGTAAGAGCCGGCAGAGGTCGACAGGAAGTGTACTGAAACACTGAACTGAGCACATCTCAGGTTCTCTCATTAAGCTTCCATTAGTTACACCTTTTCCTTTAAAAATATATTTAATCTTAACTATCATTGAAAAGTGAAGAGTGATCAGTTAAGGGAAATGGGACCTGTTATTACTTTCAGCACTCACTTCCTGTTGTCATCTCTGTCCCGCCTCCTCTGCCGTCTGATAGGATAAAGGATACGGACGCCGCTAAACTGAAGGAGGAGTACAGGCGATTGGTGGAAGGGCTGAAGGAAGCCAATGTTGCCAGGGAAACGGACGTCTACCTCGCAAATCCTGTGTTACCAGATGAAATTCTTCAAGGTAGGACTGGACATCGTTGTTTTCTTGTTGAATTTTGAATGACAGTTCAGATAAAAAGCTGACATTGAGTTTTTTTCTGCTCCCTCTCAGAGGCCGTCCCGGGTACTATTCGCACAGCAGAGCACTTTGTTGGTTTCTTGAGACGGTTCATGGAGTATCTGAAGTCTCGTCTGAGGGTTCAACACGTCGTACAGGAGAGCGCCCCGCAGTTCCTCAAAGACATCTTTGACAAAGTCTGCATCGACCGCAAGCCTCTCAGGTCAGTGTCTGCTTCACAGCGATGTGGACGTTCAGCTGCTCTCCTCTTACTAAACAATTTGGACACGTCTCTTCATAATCTTTTATCCATCCCTCTCCAGGTTTTGTGCAGAGCGGTTACAGTCTTTACTAAGAACTCTGGAGATTGCTGACATCGCAGACTTCTCAGCTGTTACACTCATCTCCAACTTTGCTACCCTGGTCAGCACCTACAGCCAAGGTACAAAACACTTCTGACTGCCAGACTCTGTTAACAAACATTACTCTGGCAGACACAAGTTACATTAAGATGTGAGGTAGAAGTCGAATTTAGTTGTTTGTGTGTGTTATGTTGATGTTTTCTGTCACTGCCTTTGCTGTATTCATTTTGCGATGTACTTTTGTTTCAATAAATATTTTCCAAAACGTTTGTCCATTTTGTTTTAAACATGCGTGGCTTTGAAGTCCTTAACAGTATATTTTATTTTATTTTTCTGTCTGCAGGTTTTACCATCATCATCGAGCCCTTTGAAGACAGAACTCCAACCATCGCCAACCCTGTGCTGCACTTCAGGTGGGGAAGCATATTAAATATGAAGAAACCTTTAACTAACAACAACAACAATACACCAAACAAAAATATGAACCTCATGATGGATGATCGTTGATCAGCAGTGACTGCAGAACAACTTTACCGAGGGCAAAGTGTCGAGACCTCAAAAATCTGTTTTCACATTCTGGGATGAAACCTTACCAACCCACTTCAGCTAGCTGTTGAACTCATGATGACTGTGCAGTTAGCAGACAAAAAATCAAATGTGTGAGAGGACACAGGAGTCTGTGTGATTATAAACTGTTACTGATCCGTGTTTTCTGTCTTTGGTCTTCTTTCAGCTGTATGGACCCGTCTATAGCCATCAAACCTGTTTTTCAGAGATTCCAGTCAGTCATCATCACCTCGGGGGTAAGTTAGTCACCACTCTGTTTATTTTCTCTTTGTTTGTCTGTAGTTTGATATTTCAGAGAAATCATGTAGACTCTCTTCTACTTCTGCTTGACCCCTTTAGACTCTCTCTCCACTGGACATCTATCCCAGAATCCTCGACTTCCGCCCAGTTACCATGGCATCCTTCACCATGACGCTGGCACGGACATGCCTCTGCCCTCTGGTGTGTAACTACACACGTACACCATAGACACACTCGCTGTAAAGTGCAGAGAATTTATGGAATGACAAATTGTATCACAGAACACCACATCCTCGACCACATACAAACTCTGTGCTATAACTGTGTCTTTGAATTGTCCATCTAAGTTTTTTGTGTTTTTCTCACACAGATCGTTGGCAGGGGGAATGATCAGGTGGCCCTGAGCTCAAAGTTTGAGACCAGAGAAGACTTTGGTGAGTAGAAATGTCTCATCATTGTTTACTAGAGCGTGATGTCCCAAAGGCAGCATCGCTGGTGATCTCACATTTCATACAGGCATACAGAAATGTTTCAGAACATAATATGTCAAAACAGTTCTAAAATAAAACACATTATTCTTTGTTCAAATATAAATATTAATATTTCTTTTTTGTTTCCAGCTGTGATTCGTAACTATGGCAACCTTCTCCTGGAGATGTCTGCGATCGTTCCCGATGGCATTGTGGCGTTTTTCACCAGCTACGTCTACATGGAGAACATAGTGGCGTCTTGGTATGAACAGGTCAGTGTGTGGACAGACACAGCACACACACACACGAGAGACTGGATCCGAATGTATTTTCTCACTTATAACGATAATATTACTGATGTATCCGGAAAAAAGTTTGTTTTTGTACTCGTTTGTTTGCAGGGTATCCTGGAGAATATCCAGAGAAACAAGCTGATCTTCATAGAGACTCCGGATGCTGCAGAGACAAGTATGGCCCTGGAGAAATATCAGGAGGTCAGAGAAACACGTCATCGTACTTAATACGATAGCCAAATGGCAACAACGGATGACAGAGCCTGTAATTTATCAATTTAGCATTGGCAGTGCTGTAAAGACATAAAGGCACTATCACGGTAATGTCCTCATGTTCTGTCTCTGCTCTTCAGGCATGTGAGAACGGCAGAGGAGCCATCCTCCTGTCTGTGGCCAGGGGAAAGGTGTCCGAAGGAATCGATTTCGGTAAATGATCAGGATGCTGCAGATTACGGAGATGACTTAAGAGGAAACTTTCTATGGGGAAATGTTGATTCAGTGGAAAAATTAGATCTTTATGGTTTTATGATATAAAGATTCAGCATGTATTTCACCTGAAGTCGGGTGTATGTGGACATGTTGAGTTCATTTTTTCTCTTTACATAACTGTAAATCGTCTGTTTTCTGTTCAGTGCACCACTTTGGCCGAGCAGTCATCATGTTTGGAGTGCCTTACGTTTACACGCAGAGCCGCATCCTAAAGGTCAGTGTGTGTGCGCGCACTACATTTACCCTCTGCCATTTTATTTGAGTGCCTGAATTGTGTGTGAAGATATTCACATGGTCAAAAAAGGAACAAGCACAGATGTTTTCATAAAAATCTCACGTCCTTTTCCTGCTTTCTTCGGTCTGATTGGGCAGTTTTACTGTCATCACTCAGCTTGACGATATCAGTGAGGGACTGACTCTCATGTTTCAGGCTCGTCTGGAGTATCTTCGGGATCAGTTTCAGATCAGAGAGAACGACTTCCTGACGTTTGATGCCATGCGTCATGCGGCACAGTGTGTGGGCAGAGCCATCAGAGGCAAAACAGACTACGGACTCATGATTTTTGCTGACAAGGTGTGTAATGTTTCTACCCAGTCTATATTGTTTTCTTCTTTTGATCCTGCCATAGTGCAACATGCCTATAAACACAGTACATAATAGCTTAGGCTCACCTTGCTTTAGATTCACTGCTGGTAGGCCGTATACTAACCACAGTTTTCTGATTTTGTAACATTAAAGTAGCTTTGTGTCGCGAGTGAAGATCAGTAAGTGATGACTGTGTCTCCTGTCCACAGCGCTATGCCCGAGCAGACAAACGTGGGAAGCTTCCTCGCTGGATCCAGGAGCACATCAGTGACGGCAGTCTGAACCTCACAGTGGACGAGACCATCCAGCTCTCCAAGCACTTCCTGCGGCAGATGGCTCAGCCATTTAGACAGGTACGACTCACAGCACACCAGTGTCAATCTGCACTTTAATTTGTTTTTTTCAGAATATTTAGCTGTATGAATCATTTTCTTGTGATATAAGATACAAAAGGTCTAGACAGGACATGCAGTTGCTGTATTTAATCATTTCTAACATTGGGTGAGATGGAAGAAACAGAGTGAAGAACTTTGATATGAAACAGTACTTTTATATCTACGTACATCAAACGTTTGGAAGTCATTTGACTTCTCACTTGTTTTTTTGAACACTCATTAAGCCAACAGTCTGTTAAGTATGTAGCAGCTTCACGCTTTCCTCTCTAATTTTGAGTTACTTAGAGCTGTATAGTGATCAGGATGATAAACCAGAGGCTTCACTTATTTTTACCTGTCTCTCTAACAACCTCTCCCTCCCTCCAGGAGGACCAGCTGGGTCTGTCTCTGTTGACTCTCGAGCAGCTGGAGTCGGAGGAGATGCTGCAGAAAATCGCTCAGATTGCTCATCAGACCTGAAGGTGATATACACTGCATAATGCCGTCACCATGGCAACGCCCATGACGGGGTCAGCAGCCGTTACAATGACATCATTACTGTACGATGATTAGAACCGGGTCAAACAGCAGGTGATACTTTATTTGAACACATTTGGTGTGTTCAGTTATACTAACTCTCAGACTCAGTCAGTATTCAATGGTTTGAGGCAAAAGCATTCAGTATTTCAGGTCACACATAGTCTACATTAGTATCACAGCTCTTACACAGACACTTGTAGTGTTATGTTTGGCCTGTCATGTGAGAACATCCCATCAGATCCAAACAAATTCAGGACTTTATGGAGGCTGTCTTTACATTTTATGTACTCGGTGTATGTATTCAGTATTACAGACTACTCACAGATGCAAAATAAGAGGATATAACTGAAATAACAACAGTAATAAGCTTGAGTTAAACTCCTAAAACAGATTTTGTAACTTTTCCAGAGTACCATAGTTTGTGGAAAAAAATGCATTTATTAGATTTGGAGCCAAACATGACAGATGTGTTCAAACAGTCACCATCAGTGGGTCAAAACGTCGCATTAACCACAGAAATGTCATTTCATCTGTGAGTGTAACATCGCTCCATATAGCGTCTGTCATACAGGCACGACTACTGTTTCCTTTGCTACTGCAACTGTACATAGTCATTTTATACTGAACATGAATATTTCTGTACTGAATATAAATGTTTGTATTTAACAGCTGACTTTTGTGTTTCTTCTTGGAAAAGCGTTTATAACATTTTTTTAAAGAGGCCTTTCCATCCTGACAAAAACAAGTAAAGGGTAAGTACCTGAACTTAAAAAAAGATGTAGCTCAGCTATTCAAATAAAACTTAGGATCAATCCTTAGCCATAAAACAAAAGCAATATTTCGGTGCAACACGCAGTAAAAGTTTACAAGGATGTTAAATTTATTGTAATTTATTTCAGCTCAAGTTTGCAGATATAAAATACAAACATTCATATTTACCAGAATAAACACAGCATCAAAGATGTAGTCCAGTTTCTACATTTCATTAACAGACTGTAGTTTCTACAGTAACTAACATAGTGCCATTTCAGCCCTTACGACAAACAGAGTGACCTCTTCTACCACAGCAAATATACAATCAGTTCTCCATCATGGAAAAATAGGATATACAGTATGTTTGAGCAAAAAAATAGAAGTGAGTCCTCGGAGGACATTTGTTCAATAAAATCCATGAGGGTCAAGTGGTAAATGTAATTTTGAGGGACTCAAGATTTCCTAGAAACAATTTATTTGACTCTGTATCTTACTTTAAACATTCCTGAGTGTTATTTATTTGTTCCGTCTTGTATCAACATAAAAAGGAGGAAAGTATATATATTTTATTCACGCAGTGTAGTCATGTCACCAAAGCTTGAGTTTTAACTAGTTAGTCATTTTAGCTATTACAAATGAAAGCACAAAGAAATCTACGTCATTAAAAGATGATTTACTAAAGTATAATTGAGTTTTTCAGGCATTTCAGTGAATAAGCATGAATGTAAGATTACAGATTGAAACAGACATACTTCAGTAGGCTACCCATGCCTCAAAATTGTTCTTCATTCAAGCTACATTAGGCTACTTTTACAACTACGGGGCAGATAGACTCACAAATCGTTCGGATTTGTGCATCCCTGGAGTTGAATTTCCATCCATCTAATCTCAAAATAAACAGTATTCGCTCTCCTTGTATCTCTGATTTGCACTTTAGCTGCTCGTCTTCACAGGTTAACCCCCAGCTGTGTGTGTGTGTGTCTGTTTTTGGCTCTGGGCAGTTTGCGTCTATTTGGCTTGTCTAAGCTTGTTTGTTGAAACATATTGAACTTAAACAGACGCCCATTTGCCTAAATTTCACCTCTTTGCATACAGTCACGCAATTTCCTTTATGTTCAGTTTGTGTGGCAACTGAGGGGCGCAAAAGACATCTTTGAGTAAACGGTACAGCGCTGACAAGTTACTTAACTTCAGTCCAAGGCCAGTTGAAGGTCATCAAAACGACATTGACTCAGGCACACAATAACGTTGGGTATTCAGATAGATGAAAACCTTTCTGGACAGACTGTCAAGATGAATTACCACCCTTTACAATTGATTGGGAATATATTAATAATTTAAAAAAAAAAATCATCTTTAAAGTTACATGTGTGTTAATTTTATAGAGCTGGTGCTGGCTGTTTTAAAAAGTTGGTCCTTAAAACTGTGGTGCAAAACAGCTGAAGTAAACACATTTGTCTTTTTAAATTGAAGCTTTGACAATATGAAAATATAATTCGAATGACGTCCACATTTTAAAGGCAAAACACATTTAAATAACTTCCTTAACTTTACAAACTCGATAGCTTAACGTCACCCTCATAAACCAAATGTAACATTTACATTTTGACAAAGCCATCATGTTTTGATCATTGTGCAAACAACTTTACATCCCTGTGCTTCTCCAGAGAGAATGTATAACATTTTAAAGAGACAATCTGTAATGTCAATGGTCCTGTTTCATCTTTAGAAACTTTAAAATATAAATAATTCAGTTTTTAAAACAGAAATGTACATAAAAGGGCACAATACCATTAGAAGACACCCAATACCTCAATGGTAAAATTAGTTGTATTACAGACTTTTTTTAAACCTGTGAACGGTCTGGTTTATGCAAACATAGAAATGTCAAAACATTTGTGAAAACTGTGTTTTCTTATAGTATAAATGCTGGTATTATTTGTAGTTTTGTGTTCATCAGAACAGTTTCTGTTTTAAGTTAATATTTAACTTGTAATCAAGAAACTGAATTTGTTACTAATCTAAATTCAGGAAGGAATGATATTAAATTTCAAGTGAGCAGGAAGGAAATGTTCTAGTGCAATGTAAATATGTCAACATGTGACCCACATCTTTCTAATTACGTTTGGGAAACATTTGTCATTACTGGAGACCCGCATGTCATAGTTTACATACATATTACAGATTTTTGAAGTCTCCAGTTATGACAGCTCTTTTTTTTTTTTTTTTTTTTTGAGGAGTAGGACATCCGATATGGCCGAACAGTACAGAACAGAGTGCTTATTACTCACAACAGTCAGCGTGTGAACATCCTTCCACTTATGTTGAGAGGAGTTGTATGTAGAAGGTGTGTGTTAGCTGGTCCCACCGAGTGAACTTCGTCTGGTCAGGTTCTGTGTGCTGGCGCTTAGACCTCGAATGTCTGTCAGATGGCTTGACTGAGGAACAAAAACAAACCACCTGATGGATGTTGATGTGTTACAGTGAAAGTCAAGGGTATTTTATTCACTTAACGAGGATGTGTACATATAAGTATTAGGATTATAATAGCAGAAACTCCATAGAATTTAGCTCTGAATAAATCACTTAATTAAAAACAAATATAGATTTACAAGTACATGTATCACCAACAGTCTCCTCACCTGGGTGCTGTCCTGACTCTCTCTGGCTCCAACATTCAACATATTTAAAGAGTTTGCCCTCTTCATTCTGAAAACAGGACAGAAGATCATAATGAAATCTTTGCAAGAGGGAATAAATAAACCTCTTAACACAAACAAAACTCCTTCAAGCATCCACGAGCCAAAAACATTCAATTTAACTGAAGGGATCTGGTTCAGCTACAGTTAGAGAGACACAGTTAACGTCTTTATATCTGAGAATTACCCCGCATTCCTCTGGGTTGTTTCCTCCATTCCAACTCCTTTCAGCTTGCGGACCAGTTTCTCACTGCTTCGGCGTATTGACTCTCTGAGTTTGGTGAAGGAGCCGCTGCGTTTCAGGTTACTGAGTCCATCCTGGCCGGAGCCGCCGTCCTCAGCACCAGACCAACTGGGACGACCATCGCCTGGAGGACAGAACCAGTAACAAACCAGTATATGAACATATCCAATGCAAAAACAAGCTCTCTTTGTGTTAGTGTTCAAGTCTCTTACTGTGCGTTTCAAAGTCTGCATGAACAAATTCATTACATCCTAACGGACTACAGTACAGATGTAATATCGCCTGTTGTTTTGTACCTTCTACAGATCCAAACTCTTTTTCATGTGCTCTGGTCAGGATCTCTTTGTAAAGAGCTTCAGCTTGCCTGTATTTCCCCTGCTTAAGATAGCATGACGCCTGAGAAAGAACCATGAAACAGGGAAAGAGAGCAAAATGTTGTTAGTTCCATTAGCAGCAATATTGTATAAAAGTAACAGTTCATAACTTGTTAACACCTTTATGGATTAAAAATCTTGACAGAAATGATGTGTGATGTTACCCCTTTTTAAATGTGAAATGTAAAAATGAACTGCAGTTTCTTCTCACCAGGTTGTTTTTGGTCTTGGCCACGTTGGCATCATCTGGTCCCAGTTTGCTCTGGTAGATGTGCAGAGCACGTTCATAGTACTGCTCCACCTCTTGATACTTCCCCTGGTTCTGACACAGCAGTGCCAGGTTGTTCAGCTGCTTGGCCACATCAGGATGGTCTGTACCGAGAACCTGAGGGGACGATCAGACACAAAATACATAACTCTTTTCATAACAATGACAGTATCTGATAGATAAAACATGGAAAATCCTGACGTTCAGTGTTTTGTGTAAGAGGGCAGTGGTGGAACATTCAAACTCTTAGGTAAATGTAGAAATACAACAAAATAAAAATGTGTTTTCTCACCTTCTCTCTGATCTCCAGAGCTCTTTTACACAGCGGCTCTGCTTCCTTGTATTTTCCTCTTTTCCCATAAAGCACTGCCAGGTTGTTGAGTGTCGCTGCCACCTGCACACACACACACAAATACACAATGTAATATACACACAGGCAGCACTCCCGGCAGCAAAATGAGACAGATTCTCAAATGTCTGTAATACATCCTGTCAACAAGATGTTCCCAAGACACTAACACACTGCTGCCCCTGACAAAAAAGGTTTATGTTTACTTACAAAGTAAAATCAAATTTAGTCCAAGTTGAATTCACAATGTGTCAGGAGTTATTAAAGCGCTTCATTGAAAGGTAACTTACAGCCGGATGGTCAATTCCAAGAGTTTTCTCCCGGATCGCCAGAGCATCGTTCAGCAGGTTGGCTGCTTCTTTGTATTTGTTCTGGTCTCTGTAGAGAAAAGCGCTGACGGTCACTTCTGAATTTTTCATATAAAATCACTTGACTTTGAGAAATAGCTATAAAGAGTTCTGACATTATATAAAAAAGTTAATTTTGTAGTTCAGATTTCAGAAAAAGAATACTGTGCAATAGATTATACAGGAATACACAATGTGACAGCTCCCAACCAATCAATCTCACTGATACAAGAAAAAGATCTGAAATGTCATCAATACCTGAAATTGAAATCGTTTTTATCTAAGTGGTCTTGTTATTTGTTTCCATGGTAACTGGCCTCACCTGTACACCAGCGCTAGGATGTTCAGCATGGTGGCTACATCTGGGTGGGTGTGGCCAGAGGACTTCTCCAGGTCTTCCAAAGCCTGTTGAAAAATAATGATTTTTGATAGCTGACAAAGGAAATGACACCAAACAAAGCCTGTATTAAGCAGGTAGTATAGTCAGTATCATAAACAGATTATAAGGTCGCTGGAGGCAAATTTGTAATTTGTGATATGCTATATAAATAAAACTGACTTGACACTTCGGTCCAGCGTGTTTGTAGTTGAGAAGCAAGCTAACTGTGGAAAACTGGATTTTGGGGCTTTAATGTGTCTGGTGGAGAAGGACCCAGAGCTGGTGCATGCTTCAGATTTTTTTTAGTTGTTATACAACCACAACAGTGACAACCTTCTCACCTGCTTGCAAAGTGGTACAGCGACCTCGTATCGTCCCTGGGATGCGTACTGGATGACCAGGTTGTGAAGTGTTCGAAGGCGGGCAGGAATTTCGTAGCCGCCCTGCTGGGCTGCGGCTGCTGCACTGCTGTGATGAGGCTGGGACACTGAGCAGCAATAAACAGGCAAATACAAGAAATGCAAAGAGGAATATGATACGAGTCTGGAAAGTCCAGTTCTTCAAAGATGGCTTTAAATGACTTTAGACCAAGGGGAAATCAATCTGTTACATTTCATCAAGTTTAACTTTTCATCTCTCATCTTTAAACTTTTGTCAGGGTTTGATTTCATAGCAGCTTTAAATGATCTCATGCTCTGTAGCTGCAATAACCAAGCCATCTTTGTAGGCATGGTGTGACTCTCGCATGAAATTGATTTTCCCTCACAGACAACAAACTCATTATCACTGCATGTGAGGCAGAGGCCAAAATTTGACATTGGAGTTAGAAATGTCTTTGCTGTGTATGAAGAGTAAAAATATAAGCAGCAGCAATACAGTTACACCCTGAGTTTATCTATGGGGAAGAAAACAACAGCAGGGATACAGAAAGACATAGTCATAAATTGTCATAAATTTACATATAAACAATATGCGTGATACTGAGCTCATAACTGTCTAAACAGGAAGCATCACATAAATATTAATTAAGGATCAGTTTACTCAAATTACAAACATTTTCTCACTAGCTTTTGAGACCACTAAGACTTCTCACACCATCCTGACAAAATCAAGGTGACTGCAAATTATGTTGTGATAATCAAACGGATCACCTTTTTTTTAGTGAAACACTGTGACATTTATGCTTATTAAAAACATACCGTTTATTACTGTTAGATTATCATTAAAGTCTGCAACAAATGCGTTCACAAACTCCAGAAAAGTCTTACTCTGTGACTGTTCCTCGTCTTCAGCAGGAAAGAGGTCATCAAGAGACTCCTTGGTGGAAGACGTGTCTTTGTCGTCCTGAAGTGAGAAACAAACACTCAGTTCAGAAGACGATGCCACAATCCAGGCTGGAACTGCAGATAAAGTATCTCATCTTTCATTGTTGTTTTTCTACATTGTTAATTGAACACTGGCAGTAGTAGGCTTTAAGTAGTACTAGCAAACTCTTGTTGCTCTGAACATACATATACACACACACACACACACACACACACACACACACACATTTGTGTTTAATTGTCGTCTCCTCACCAGCTGCGGCTCCTCCAGGTCATATTTGCGTATGGAGGACATGAACTGCAGGTGTTTGTTCTGCTCCTCCAGCGTGACCAACTCCTGCTCCCTGTCCTGCAGCCGCTGCTGAGCACCAGCCAGCTCGTCCCTCAACCACTGGTTCTCCTGACAGAGACGACGTACCTGAGGAGGAAGACACGAAGAAAGAGATGGAGGAAGTGACAAGGAAGGATGAGGAAAAGAATAAGAAAGGGAAAGGAGAGAGAAGGTGGGAAAGATACAGAAAGAATACAGTAACAAGGAAAGGAAAGATGGAGAAGGAAAGGAAGGGAAGGAGGAAGAGGAGGGTGGATGTGGGAGGAAAAAATAAAAAGAGGAGTAAGAGAAATGATTAGTAAAAGAGGAAGAGTAAAAGAGGACAATAGAGGGAAGAACAGGAAGAAGAAAACATTTCAGAAAATCCACAAAACTTTCTGAAAAACTCAGAAAAAGTCGCATCAAAACCTCCAAACTGCTTTTTACCGCTTCAGCTGCTTGTCTCTCTTATATTCAACATTTCCTGCAGAAACTTACCTGAGCACGCAGCTTCTGTTTCTCCGCCTCCAGTGAACCCAGGTGTGCAGACAATGCCATCATCACCTGGAGGGACATGAAAATACTGATTACAGCCGTGTTCAGTTTCTAGTCACCATAGAAAAAAAGAGAAGACACACATGAGGAAATGATCATTTTGGCTTTGTTGTATTTGTACCTGTGCCTCGCTCAGCCCCAGCTCTATCCTCTCCAGTGACTGGCGGATGATGCCGCTCTTCTCCTGCTCCACGCTGCCGCTCTCTGACGCCGGCTGACTCTCCAGCGGCTCCTGCAGACTCTCCAGCAGACTGCGGTTCTCTCCTCTCAGCGCCTCGAGCCCTGCGATCACCTGCTGCGTGCTGCACAGAATCTCCTCTGCCGACAACATGGCTCCAACGCTGATATTCCTTCTCTCACAACAACTGACCTGGGAACAGCACAAAGATGTACACATTAATTGAAGAATAAGTCATTATAGTGCCCTCCTACTTCTGCTCCTAGAAGCAGTAAGCAGTGTTTCTGGTATCAGTACGAATAGGAGAATATTTAAAAGCAGTAGTAGAAGTAGTAGGTAGATAGTTCCTCTTTTCTAGATAATGATACAATAAAAGTATTAGTAGCAAAGGAAGGGGAAGAGAAGCAGAAATGCCAGCGATAATAGCAAAACTAGTGGTAGTTGCATCTTAGTATTAGTTTATCAGTACTATATAGTACTACTATTTAAGAGCAGTAGTGGAAATAGTACAATAGTAGTAGAAGTGTTAATAGTAATATCAGTTGTAGAAGTGGTAGCCTATCAGTAATAATCAGCAGCAGTAGCACAAATACTATTCAGTAGCTAATAGTAGCAGTAAGAGTAGTGGTCTTAGTAGTGTCAGTACTTGTGGTATCACTGGAAGTATATTCAGTTGTAGTGGTATATAATAGCAGTAGTTAAAGCAGTTGTAGTATTGATAGTTTTAACATAGCAGTGGTAGTACTAGAAGAGCAGCAGAAGCAGCTGTATGAGTACTACTTGTAAAATAATCAGTAATAGGAGACACTGTGGAAAAATGAATAGTAGCAGCAGCATTAGTTGTAGTTGTAGCAGTACTGCAGTAGTTGACTTAATCTCCCAACATATGAGCTTGGTTTAACAAGACATGCAAGCAAAGTTTAAACTATAAACTAAATAATAATTAGTTGCAGTATTTAAATGTTGTATAGTGTTTTTATAGTATCAACTTTGGTCATTTAATGAAGTTAAATAGAAAACATTGAAGATATTTGAAGAAAAGATGAAAAGAGAAGATGTGTGAATGTGGACTGGCCCAAGAGACAAAATGAACCTGGATAAGACATTGAGCAAACATCTAATCATTATGCAACAAAGCTGTGATTCACTGATTAAACACACAAGTATTGAAACTCAACAATAAAAGACATTAACAGAGGAGTATAGACAACAACAAGAACATGGTGAAAAAACTGTCAGCAGCTTTATTTAACACTAAATAACTGAAACTGATCTGCAGTTTCCTCTTTTCTGGTCCTGATCTGGCAGAGCTCATTGAACTAAATACAAGTGTTACAGCAAAATCCAACAAAGTGGATGCAGAAAAAGAAAGCACAAAATAAAACATAACATAACGGCCCATCATCCAGTGACAGAGATGCATCAGGATAATAAATAAATAAACTGTTTTGCTATCTCTCTGAGTCTTTTGAAGCAAATGAGGTTAATCTATATGAAAACAAACAGACTAACAGACTCCTGAGACGCTTTGTTTACTGTGGGCGGCGCAACAGGCCTCAGGTCAGTTTTACCACACGTCAGGAATAATGTATTTTTATGCAAATTTAAACCTCTCAGCTGATTTCATGACGACTGCGTCACATTACGAGACGTTTCTGTTTCTTCTTCGGTGATAACACCCAACACGATATAAACACGCAGACAAACACGCAGGCTTCATTTCAGATCCACAGAAAGTTATTTATAGCCTACCTGCTAAGTCCAGACTGCGGCGGCGTGGTTTCGTCTTTTTGTCCACTCTGAGCTGATGTTATTGTTTTTAATTTGGAAAGCGGAACTGGTCATATACAGCGGAACATTTCCGCCAAACTCAAAGATGAGAGTTTATGTAATGTTGAACAGGTGGGACGGTGAAAAAAACAAAAAACAAACAGAAGCTGTTAATGATTCACCTGCTGCCTCCTCGGCTCTCAGCAGCTCCTGTCATCACAGATTCATCAGCATTCAAGCCCGCAGCAGTAACATACAACTTCCGGTTCTCACCTTCAAAATAAAAGTGCACATATCACTATCCATAGTATGTCACTTTTGAGTCAGCTTTAGAATATGTTTCGGTATATGACTCATACGAAAACTCAGTTATTCACATTATTTAATGCACATTTAAAACATTCGCCATGCTTTTTGATCAGTCTGCACAGGCTCGACTCTTCTCTTCATGACATCCTTGTTACATTTAGTTTCTGTACTTTTATTAATTAATTTTTACTTTTATTGATTTTATTAATTGTACTTGAATTAATTTGCTTATTAAATGAGCATTTAATTTGTAGCTGGCTGAACAGGGCTGCATTTCAAAGGTTTGACTCCATCTTCCCACCAGTAGACAAGAATGACGTGTTCACATACTTTATGTGAATGGAAGGTTTAACCTACAGTATGACAACAATAACACAACAACAACAGTAAAAATAACCTGATAGTCTAACTTTAGTAGAACTCAACTTTATCGCCTTTCAACCATGCTTTTATTCTGAAGGCAGAGTCTCATGACTTCCTTCATGTGTCCAGTTAATGCTGCTCAGACTGATGAAGCTGAGGAGCTTACCTGATCCCATATTTCCCACCATACACCGCGGCACCGGGGCTGGCCTGGCCGCCTGGCCCCATACATCCATGGGCTGGCCTTAATGTCCTGCCCGGGACAAGGCCACCTATCTGTCAGAGAGATGAACTGCCTGCAGGATGGACAGATAACTAATGACAAATTATTAACAGTTTGTGTTTGAGTCATATCAAATAGAGTGGGAGTTGTTTACTTTCCTCCTCTCTTATGGAGCTAGATTAGATACAGTAAATATAAATATGTAGATGGCCTATATATAAAAATACTTTACCATTTAAACCATTTTCCTCTCCCAAGGCATATTTTCAAGTAATCACATACATAATCATTTATGTGTTAGATTAGTGTGTCCATTAAGTGCTTGTTTGTGTGGACACGCATGTGTGTGTGACCCAGAGACCACAGTGTGGAACCAGTATTAGTCTTATTAATGTGACATTAGCCATTAGCTAAGCCTGTGGAGGAACAAGGTTTAAGGAAACAATTAACTTGACTTATATGAAGACTTCAGTAGAGTCAGTGGGGCCGAGGCTCAGCAGCTTAACATAAAGTGACTGCAAACAAATAGGATCGAAAACAAGTCCTCTATATGTGTGTGTGCTTCAGTATTTTCATTTTAAGTTCCTCTACACTTCTACTGCACCAAACTTCAAGGGATCTGACAGGTTGAGTTATTTTTTAGATTAAAATTCTACATACAAACTTGTGATGAATTAATGTTGTTACAGATTTATCTACACGGAGTAATGACAGTGAATATAACAACAGTAACTATTCTGATGTAGTATTAGCACTTTTATTTGTTGCTCTTAACGTACATTAAGCATTTGTACATTTTGCATGACATTTTCTTGCAGTAGGATATGTTTATAGTGTCGTATCACTACTTTTACTTGAGTAAATGATCTAAGTGCTTCCTTCACTACTGGATTCTCAAGATTAAAAGATTCTCAAAACAATCAGGTCACTCTTAACTGAGTTCAACTTTCCAACAAGAACTTCAATCAGATGCCCTCCATCCCCCTTTGCCCCTCAGTAAGCCTGCACAGTAATCCATCCTTGTTCTTTGAAGTTTCTGTCAGTGAAGTTTGAGTTTCTATGGATGGTGCTCTTTCCTTTATCCATTCATCCAAAGGGCTCACCATAAAAATATACTAAAGCTAGAGGGAGCTAACGTTACCTCATCTACTTTTCTTACACTTAAAACACAGTCAGGCAGGTTCCCAGGATGGAGACACGTCACAAAAATAAAAAATAAATCAGGTCCACTTTAAAATCTAGTTAAATAAAATTACAAAGGGGGAGACAGTGAGCAGCTCTACAAACAGGAACTATCCAGACTGTTTGTGTGTGTGTGTGTGTGTGTGTGTGTGTGTGTTTTCTGTTGCATGTGCCCGTGTGAGACAGTTATATGAGCAGGTTGATGGATGGCTCAGCTGTCAGGTAGGCAGAGAAACACCAACAACTGACTGGGGTGGACGTGCAGGCAGGCCCCGACCATATAAGGTCATTGGTCCCTGGGGAAACTCCTCCAGTCCTCTGGGCTTCCTACAAACAACCCTCTAATACCCGATTCTCACTACATATTTGTGTCTTAGGGTCAGGGCTGGGATCTGGGTCAAATGATCGGGTTCTCACTCAAAAATCAGAGCAAGTGAAATGAGACACCAGCTCTGCAGTGAAAGGCCAGATGATGTATGTAGGTGCAGGCCATAAGAAAAGAGCCTTTTGAAGCTTCTTCTCTTAGAAATTTCAAACAAACTGCTGAGAAGAGAGTTTTTGTTTCAGTTCCTAAACATATTACAGATCAACTGAGTACAGCTACTGATGAACGAATGTTTTAACAGATTGGAAAACAATCAGATAGTAATGAATGTTTTTGAACCTGTCTTGCCTGACACCTGTCATCTTAACCTCTTCACCTTTTAACAAGGACCACAATGGAATGAAAGGTCTAACTTTAATGTGTTTTTATGCTCGAGAATTTAACTGTATGTCAGAATTTGGTGATTTTGTGTTTGTTTTGATGATGCAGACTTGTTCTACCTTTTATTGTTCAAATCAAATAAATCTACACTAATGGACGCTCAAGTCTAAAATGGTTTGCCGAGCTGGGTTTCAGCATTTAAACCAAAATGAGATCGACATTTGAAACCTTGTAGAAATACAGCACATACTATAAAATCTTTTTTCATTTAATAAAACAAGTGCTATGCTCCATGTAATGTTCAATGATATTCTGGTTTAAAACAGAAATTATCTGATTAAAAGTACAAAACACAAAGAATTTGACAAATTAAAATAATTTCAACTGTGTTACTAGGCAGTTTTTGATAATACAATAAAATTATTTTAGTCTTCAGGTCTTAAGTCTCAATAATAAGCCATATATATGAGTTTGTTGCACATCAATGTTAAATTATTTAATAAATGAACAACAGGTCATCTGTCCAGTTCATACCCACAGGAGACAGCTGTTCTGAACTCTGAAAAAATTAGAGACCACCAGCTGACGACAGCAACTCAGATATTAAAATACGTATTAGCATTGATGATGGATGTAATTCAAACTGTAAACAGTCACTTACATTTGTCATAGCCCACTGGAAGACTGCTGATATCTGAAACAGACTGCTCCTTAGACAGCAAGGCAAATTGTCAATTATTCGTAATCATATGCAGCTGAAGCAGTGGAGTGGAGTGGGAAGGGAAGTGAGAAGAGGATCATGGGAAAGTGAGTTTTTTGTTTGTTTTGCGTTTCAGAACAAAACAAAGGGTCTTAGCTGACACTCTTCAAATGCATCAGTATATTTATACACAAGTAAGAATTCTTTGTTATATGTCTTGATACGAAACTTGATTACTGGGATGTTTTTGTAAAGATGTTTTGTGTTTGTGTATCTCGGCAAAAGAAGATGGTTGTCACTACTCAGCGTTGCTGTTTCAGCTCCAGTGTTCTGATTGATCCAGGCCAGCACACAGTATGACAAGAAGAAGAAGAAAGTGCATCCAGAGGTGTTAACAGGTCCTACAGGAACACACAGACATACAGGATGACACTGGACTTGTGATATGCATCAGTGCTATTTTTCAGGACTGAGAATCAAGAATTTCCTGGGTGAGAAGATGACAAAATATGGCATAAAACAGGTAAAATCAAAATTAAAGTCTAGGAATTGGACTTCTCCCTTGAACTATGCAGGGACCCCACATATTTCTCATAAAGCTCTGCAGGTCAGAGTTCATTCTCTCACCTCATTGCAGAAAATAGAAACAACTTTATTTGTCCATCTGTTGCAGTGAAGATATTTATATTCCCTACGTATATTCCACTTATCTCAATGATTCAATTATATAATTTATTTTACTTCTTTATTGGGTCATGATGTGCATTTTCTTAAATACTGACTCTTCTGTAATGCTGACACTGGAATAAGCAGTGTTTTTAGACCAGAGGGTGCAAAAATCTCTGGAGTGAAAAGTTAATCCTCGCTAAATCAGTTCAGCTCTCTAAATCTCTTCATAAACCTCGCTGACCTTTATAATAACTGTTAAGTCTTGTTCTTATGTACAGAACTGACTCATTGCCTATTGACTCGATTTAATGTAAACTTATTTTTTGATTCATTTTCTTTGATATTCTGATTAAGTTTAAATACTTTATCCCTGTTATGTTTAATTTGTTATTCCTAATCACTCACTCACTCATTTTTTTCTGTAACACAGAAACACCTTACTGTATCAGACACACACACACACATACCAGATTAATGAGACAGCTGACAATCATAACTGAATATATCACACTGTTTCATTGTGATGTTGCCTCACAGTTGCAGAGCTGGAGCATACCACTCTGAGGACACATTAGCAGCACTGCTATCATTGCGAATGTCAACACTAAAAATAACATGACATCCTTAATTATTTATTGACAGCTCTTTCCTCCCTTTTTAATTCTCACATACTACACTAAAGATTCATGACAGAAGGTTCGAGAACATCTTCAGTTAATTTCTGATGTTATGTGTGCGCGTGCACGCATGCATGCGTGTGTGTGTGTCTGTGTGTGTGTGTGTTAGAGGCTGCTAAGCACACAAAATGAGATCAATGCTGAGATGATGCAGCCAGTCGGACTTTACACTGGCAACACAACACTGCTGCTGACGCCCAATAGACAGCTGAAAGAAGGAAGGAATGATGGTGCACTCTGCAGTCGGATGTGTGTGTGTATGTGTGTGTGTGTGTGTGTGTGTGTATACGTGAAAACATATGTAAAAACATATGTATTTGTGTGCATGACTGCATGTACATATGCATGTAGTCATACATGATCAACACATTATGCAACACACACATCAGAGGAGAACTGCAGAATTAAAAAGTTACAGCTGTCTTTGGAGCATGGCAATGATATAAAATGAATAGGAACAATGGTACACACACACACACACACACACACACACACACAGCATAATCGTATGTCTGATAAACTGAAGATAAACTTGAGATTAAACAAATAATGTGAGTTATAATATGTATGCTCTACACTGCTAGTCATGGATTAAATCCCAGTTGTTTACTGTTCAGTGTCTGTCCTCTTCACATCCGTCCTGCTGCTTCAGTAAAGAAATATACGCTTTATCAATGTGGTCAAGTGAACAGATGAATGGACAGAGGGACACCAGACTGACAGCTGAGTCGATGCAATTCAATCGGGAGAACTGGTATTGGAGACTGGAGGACCTGGTGAGGCAGCACTAAAGATAGAAATCCACAGTTCACCCCGCAACCACATGTCTGCCTTCCCCCCTCACGAGTTACTCAGGTAGATCATGTTTCAATGTAGGCTCACCACTATCACCTTCACAAAATACACACAAAAGTCACAGAAATTCAAAACTATTTTAAAAAAAAGAAGATATATTAGTTACATCTGTGTAATGTTGCTCTGTGCAGATGGGTGAGCAATCAATACTGTGATTCCCTCAGGCAACACAACACATCTGATTTATTTCATCACTATGAGAATGCAACACTTTAACCTGTGCACTCTGTGATGATATGTCATATTCCTAGTATTTATATTTAAACAAATCCCTTGAGATGATATCATCTTACTGATAACTATGAATGTGAAAGTTACAGTGATTAACTAGACCTTAGGGACCAGTGAGCATCATCACACACCCTCTGTGAGTGACCTTTGCAAATGATTTGTATATCAACACAATTTGTATTAATAAATGCATTTTTTTTTAAAACCCATAATGCAACATACATAGTTTTTTAATCAACATAATGAGCAATTGTTTATTGATTTGGTTGATTAGAATTGATGCAGCAGAACCAGAGACATAATTTTATTCTACACATTCTTCTTTCTTATCAAAATCTGCTGCCACAATGCAGAGCGAGATTAGGAGTGGACTACAGATGTCTGGTCAGCTCTCATCTCCACACCCCCAGATATTTCTTCATTTTCAAACATTAAGGTCTTAGACCCAACCAATAATGACTCAAGCTTACTTATCACGATTCAATTTATCAGACACATACTTAGAAAATGAAGCTGCAATGAAACATAGAAAATAACTGAAACATTTTCACTGTCACCTTTAATTTATTCAGTTTTGTGTACAAACAAACACAAAGCCTCACATCATCGGATAAAACACTATCACTCCTTCTCATTCAGCCCCGCTCATTCCGTTCCAGCACCGTGTGACAGACTTAACATACACACATCAACAGAGTCCTCTTACAAATTCCTGGGTCTATTTGTGGGCCCTCTAACTGTTAACATGATTTTTTTTTCACGTTCTGGCTCAGGACTTGTATGTCTGAAACTGATAGTCCATTTCAAATCTGAAGTATCCAAAGACGGCATGAGGGCTGCTGAGACCTATGATCTCTTTGATAAGACATCATTTCCCTTTGAGTTAAGGAAGTCATGTCTTCATACGAAGGGGTTAAAAGGTGAAAACACTAATGTTAAGTCTTTGATGTCATGATAAACAATTAAAATTCAGGAAAAATACCACACCTGGAATTTCTTGTTACAGGTTTCACATCAAACCACTCTCTTCCCTCCCAGAACAGAACACCACAAGGACAAATTACACAGCAACAAGGACCTATATAATGCCGATAGAGTGGAAACCGTCAGTGCCCAAGACTGCCAGTTGTTCTTGGCAACACCCATGTGTGAATGTGTGAATGCATGTAACCCGCAACTGGTCCCTAAGGCCTTTGCTGCGAATAAGAATCTGCCATCAGATTGTATGCCAGCTCAAACAAGGTTTCTAAGTTATTGTATACATACATCTCAGTGACTTTCAGAGTGCAAAACTTCTTGCATATCTTACGATCCTGTACGTATGTATGATTCCTCACACACACAATGCATTGAAACATACTTATACAGACACATACTTCATGTATATCATTTTTATCAGCTATACGTACACATTTAGGCTATAGACACAATATAAGATGTTGTATTCAAGGCAAGGCTTTTGCAGTGTATCGCAGCAAACTTTTTAGAAAGTTTCAATGCATGCAAGGATATATGCACCCATTGCACACATGGCACCAACTCAACAATCTCATATGTGTCCCATAACAAAGATCTGAAATGTAAACCATTCCTCCTCCCCTCAGCCTGCTGCCTCACATGGATCAGTTCTGGAAGAAAACAAAATTCAGAAAACAAACACTACAAATGTGTTTCTTTCATTTTCATGTGATTTAGTATGCAAAGTCCTCAAAGTCTTAAAAGCATTAAACCATCTGAATTTTTGCACACTCTGCTCATGAGATTCAGAATCATTAAATGATTTACACAATGTTCCTGGTTACATAACTGTCCTTAGTGCCCGTTTCCCTGGGGCAGCTGCAGGGTTCTGGGGCTACAGGAGGGGGGGTATGGGTGTGTGTCTGTGTGTGGGGGGAGTGCTGGGGGATAGGATGACAGTCTAAACTGGGATACTGGATCTATGCCACAGTAGCATACGAGCAACAGAACTAACTGGTTTGAATGGGCCAAAGACACACACACAGCACATATCACATGTCAGTATGACCAGCATGACCTTTGAGATTTATTGATGGGGGTTTGTGGTAAAGGATGTAGTGGAAAGTAAAGCTGTGCTTTTATTTCTAAAATAGAGTGGATACACCCTTTTAGGCTTTTTGTTTTTTTTTCTTTTTCATCTTACATGTTTTTAACTTTATACTGATCAATAACTTTATTGTTTGCTCACTAATTACAACGTTGTGTGAATGTGGTTGCCTAAATCATTTTGTGCACTACATAGACACTGTATGACTGATTGTGACAGTAATGAGTAGGTGTGTTCATGCATATGTGGTGAGAAATATGCAGCAACATGGAGAAAGACTAATTTGGAAAATCATGCCTGTGGATGGTCAGACCACAGCTGTGAAACTGGAGCCTGAGTGTTCATTTAGAGGAGGTGAAGCACCACAGTGACTCTAAATCTCCACACAACAGTCATCTGCAAATTTGCAGTAACAAATCAAGGCTGAAATGATGGACACAACCACAAACCCCACCCCCGCACACATAGTATGTATGCTATGTGTCAGTATGTGCTGAGTGTTCAAGAGCACATACTACTAAGTTTATCACATATCTTAAGTTAAGTTGAGGAATATCCAGCAGGCCTAGAACAGAATTGTGTGGGACACACACAGAGCACTAAACAGTGAAAAGATGTCAGATGATGTAAATCTGGTGTAATTAATCATTTTAATGGCATTTTTTAGCTTTGTATTCTTTGGGGAAGGTTGATGTTTTTCTACTCCTGTTTTGAAGTCACAAGGCAAAGCTCCTCTGCACACACAACTAGAAATAAATAAGTTCTGTTTTTTATTTGCTTTCTCAGCAGGTTAAAGCCTTTACAACAGTATTTTTCTTTTAAAATAAATGTTGGTTTGAATGCTTAATATGACAAATCCAACCATAAAATAGTTAAAAGTAATGTTTAAAGCACATGTTAAATAATTATATAATAGGAAATGAAAATTTTTAATCTATATGAAGGAGAAACTTTTATTGTTTGTTGTAATTTCAACATCTTTATTCATATTTTTCTTCCAATAACTGCTTATCCTTATCGCAGAGGGCTGGAGACGATCCCACTTGACATGGGTGAGAGGCGGGTTACACCCTGGACAGGACGCCAGTTCATCCCAGGAGAGTTTAGTTTAATTTGTCTCTCTGACACACACAGACAAACAACCATTCATGCTCACATTCACACACACTATGGGCAGCTCCAGACTTAAACTTGATCACACACTTAATCACACTGCTGCAATCAACATGTATACTTACTCTACCTGATTTCTAAAACCCACTGTCAATATATCTACATTCTTATCCTCTATAGCAAAGCCTTCCGTATGTATCCACCAGATAACTGGAAAAAATGATATATATTATATAATATCTATTTATTTTTGTTTGTTTGCTGATTAAGTTGTCTATCTGTATGTTACTACTATTTATTATTAGTATTATTATTCTTCATATTATTTATTTAGCTGTGGAGATATAAGAGTTTGTGATGTAGGTAAAGGGAGTGATGTTACAGTTTTCTAAGAGATCTTTATAATCTGTTGTAATTTATCTCTTGTTATGAATATGACAGTATGCATTGTTATGAAACGCTATCATAAAGTCTCCATAATATCTGACCTTTCTGTTGTGTTTTAGGGAAACCTGGATTTTAATGAGACTTTTGCCTGCGTCACAGCGTCTCTAAGTGCCACCCAGCAATTTGTACTTTGTCACATGATGTGTGTGTGATTTAATATCTGTCTGTGGGTTGATCACTGCTCTACGGTCTGTTACGGTCTATCACATTTCCAGTGGGGGGTAATCACACTGGTACTCATACAGGAGCTGGACTCAGATCTCACTCTGAGTATAACCTTCTGTGAGCCCAGACTTAACTTGTTGGATACAAAGTGAACATAAAACATGAAGAAGACACTTACATGACAAGACGTGCTGAGAAAGCTGTAAAACTTACAAATACTTATACGTTTTGGTATAAAAATATGCTGGAAGTTTGGACAGCCTGTCACTATGCACCACTACCTGACATTTCATACAGGGAGCAGTAACGCATATCTTAAACTCACACATGCAGACATCTCCACTTAGCAAATTGGTAGGTGAGAGGGCCGTTGCTCAGTGTAATCCAATCTGTAATCGTGGATATTACGATGATGTAATCTAAGACAAAGTGGTTATTTTAACTCCTTAAATATGATGGCTGACAGAACTGAGGTTACTCTGCTTCTTCAACTTACTGGGAACAGTTATGAAACACAGAGGGGAGATTCGGTACAGTACATGTGCATATATATATATATATGTATGCCAACACTATGTGTCCAAATCTAAATCCACCTGCATCCTTAAATTAACCAAGTGAAAACTTAAAGTTGCACACTGTCACCCTCTCCACTGGAAGTAATTGGAATCATATTTAAATAGCAGCAAAGATATGAATTATTATTTAGCATAATTAACAACCGTACTTACTCTCTTGTTAATTATAATTTGACTCTACAGTACATATTTGACGGGTCCATTATATTACTGGAATATTCTTTCCATTGCATGAAATTCTGGTTTTAATATTTAGACTCTGTAAGGACTGAAACTCTGTAATGTTTCCATTGTACGAAGAACTGAAGTTCTACATTTACTCTCTTTGTAAATCACTCTGGGTGGATCTAATCTCACCACAATGCAGTTATGACATGTATGCATCATTCAATTATTCTAATATATAATGTAGGGGGAGGATGCATGTGCTTTTGTACCCTCCTGTCCACCACTGTTCTGTCCTGCAAGCTGCTATGAATCAGCTACCAGCAGGCAGAAGGTGAAAGGTTGGACCCGGTAGCTGCAGCTGTTGTCCTGTCTCTCGTCTCGAGTGTTGTGCGATGTTGGTTCTTGCCTTTTAGAAACTCACCCGGGCACAGAAGACCCCTTGTAGCCAATCAAATGAGGAGACCCCAACTCTAGTCAGCCAATAGGGACAGAGGTCTGGGTATAAATGCTTAAGTCCATCACCTGGCAGAGTTGGGCAACCCCTACATTTGGTGGACAGGATCTGATCCCGGGATCTGTTACCTCTTTCTTTTTCTCCTAAGCAGGTAAAAAAGCAAAACAATGGCTTAGTCAGTCTTTTTGTAAATCCATGGGAAAGATTGTAGTGATTTTCCCATATAAGTATGGACAAATACCTGTCCCTGACCAAACCATTTTAACCAAATATCTGTCAGATTCCTCCATTGGTGAACTCTGGAGCCAGGAAAAGTTTTTCTCTTCTCGCATTTTTGTCTTGGATTCCTCTAAAGCTTTGCACATATTTTTTGGATATGGAAACTTCTAAAATCTGTCTGATCATCTCTGATTATTCTCGCGCACACAATAGTGAAACTTTTTTTTTTTTTAAAAACTTGATACTCTTGGTTTCTTGGCCATGTGTGGTACTCGTCTGCTGATAAAAGGATAGTTATATTATACGGCAATTTAGTGTCACTGGAACAGCTGTGACTATCTGTCAGCTGTTGCTGGCGCAAGCAGGGCAGGCTTCAAGTGTGACTTTGAATAGTTTAGGAGCGCTTGATTTGGTCATGGAATTTGTGGAGCCATCTGAGAGTCATGCGATGCTTTGACCTTTCCATGTACCAGGTGTCATTAATCAACTACACCTCAAGCAACTTAAGGAGATTTGACCTCTGAGCGAGAGAGAGAGAGATCAGCTTGTGAATAGATAAAGAATGATGAAGGCTATGAAGGCAGTTGTAAATCTATTCTTGCCCCTCACATCTATTCTGACTGATTCTGCAGCTGTGGATTTTTGCTCCGATTTTAGAAAATGGTATTGGAGTAGCTTATGTATTGATCTAGTACTGAAGTACCAGATCAATATGTTTCAAATTTGAGATGTGTGGCTGTAAGAATATACTTTTTTAGAGACTTTTTCAGTTTAATTTAAATTTAGAGGACATAATGACATTGTACACATTATAAAACTAAACTATGTCATAAGACAGAAAAAAAAAGAATTTATTTAATCACTTGCAGTTTTTTGTATTTTTTTTTTTTTAGCATTTTTGTGCTAAAAAAAGAGTTTTAGTTTTTCAAAGGTTTTATTGCTTCTGGTACTTTTGCTCTGTACCTATGTATTATATACATTTGCATTTGTCTGAGGCTGAATAAAATGAGAAAGAAGAGAAAGTCATTCATCATAATGTGCTAGAAACTAGTAATGTGACTGCCTGCAGAGATGGGAGAGGTGGGGGACAACAGGGGGCACAGCCATACTATTAATAATCTGCACTGTGAAGGGGAGACAGGTGGTGAGAGAGTGCGACAGGCAGGAAAGCCGGGAGAAAAGCATGTAGACAGCACAGCTGACACAGAGAGAGGGAGACAGTTAAGAAAAAAGAAAGAGCTGCAGAATGAGAAGGTGTCTTCTCTTCACCAGAAGACTCATAGACAAGACACTTGAAAAGCTTGGAGAAATTCCAGAAAAGAAAAATGGTATTCACTGGATCATTATGCTGGATTTCTTGTTGTATTGCCTCAACAAAGACACATCAAATTATACTTCACAAACACATATAGCCAATAAGAAAAGTCTATAAAGTAGCTCATAATTATCTTCCGTTATACTGAAGTTTCACCATACGAGTCTACAAGCATTGCAGATTCTTAGAAATAACCTCTTGTCTTCTTTTTCTTGACTCTTTTTAGACGGAGTAAGAATTGCAGCCATGGCAAAGAACTGCCACAATGACTACAAAATGAAGTTCTCCGTGGACGAGGAGTTCCCCGATCTCTCCCAGCACAACAACCACATGGCCAAGGTACAAATCCTGCAGTGATGTGTCTATGCATGACCACACACCCCGACACGCATCCTATACCAATAACTTTCAGCATGATATCTTTACGTTCTCAACAGCCACTTAGCTGCAATGACAAGTCATTTAAAATAAAAATATTTTCATTGTTGCTTTTGGAGACATAAGATTTTATGATACTTTACTGTCACATAGCACAACTTAAAAGACTTGACAGAGGAAATCATATGACTGTATCATCATTGACCTGTACCGGGTGTCATCCGCTGTAGGTGCTGACCAAAGAGATCTACGGCAAGCTGAGGGGCAAATCCACCCCCAGTGGCTTCACCGTGGATGACGTCATCCAGACTGGTGTTGACAACCCTGGTAAGAAGGCGCAAATCATCAACATACCATAACACACACCAGCGAAGAGGGAGACATAAATGATCTGGAGCCAACACTATGTAGCTAAATTTGAGTCATGATTATATAAAGTTGAACTAGCTAACAATGTTACCAACCTTCTCCTCAATCTTGTCCTCAAGGTCACCCCTTCATCATGACCGTCGGCTGCGTTGCTGGTGATGAGGAGTCCTACGAGTTCTTCAAGGAGCTGCTGGACCCCATCATCTCCGACCGTCACGGTGGATACAAGCCCACCGACAAGCACAAGACCGACCTGAACTTCGAGAACCTGAAGGTGAGGAGTTAAGACACACATGATTGTATTGTTGCACAGCACAGCTTAAAGAAGGAAGGACATTGGGCCCTTTGTACAACCTGCTGGCTACAATATAACAATAATGTGTCTGATGTTTTTTTTCTTTTTCTCTCAGGGTGGTGATGACCTGGACCCCAACTATGTGCTGTCCAGCCGTGTTCGTACCGGCCGTAGCATCAAGGGATTCACCCTGCCCCCCCACAACAGCCGTGGAGAGCGCAGAGCCATTGAGAAGCTGTCCATTGAGGGTGAATGTTAAACATATGACAAAAAGGCCAATCTAATCTTGAGTTTTTAGAACACACGTCAGAGGCTGACTCCGTTTCTCTGTCCACATTCCTTGGTTCTTTCCTCACAGCCCTCGCCAGCCTGGAGGGTGAGTTCAAGGGAAAGTACTACCCCCTGGATGGCATGACCGACGCTGAGCAGGAGCAGCTGATCGCTGATCACTTCCTGTTTGACAAGCCCGTGTCTCCCCTGCTGACCTGCGCTGGTATGGCCCGTGACTGGCCCGATGGCAGAGGCATCTGGTGAGAGACAAATAGACACACATAATGAAATTTCACTACAAGTTAGACTTTATTGTGATTTACTCAGTTTAGAAAATAAAAAGATGATCAGATACGAGCTATAATGAAGTGTAAAAGCCGATTTTGTGAGTCCATGTAAACACAAAAATACACAGTAAACAAACGACCACCCTCTGAGCTAAAAGCTCCCATCTGCTCTTCTTAAGCCAACCTTTAGCTGTAATATGACAATCCTGATTATTCCTCTTTTCAAACATCTGTTAAAGTGTGTTATGCATACCAAAGCTGCAGCATACACTGCCTCTTACAGTGGCTTGACACCCTGTAAATCAACCACTGTGCAGCTCAGACTATTATCATTATCAGGGTTAGTGTGTTAATCAGGGTTAAATGTTTACTTCCACATTTCTTTGACACACTGTTGCCAAATAGTAAATTGTGTCCATCACTGTAGTATGAAATAACTGGCTCGTACACATTTTGTCCTACATGTGAATCAATGAAGTGAAACTGAGCTGGATTTTCTTCCTCCAGGCACAACGAGAACAAGACCTTCCTGGTCTGGGTGAACGAGGAGGATCACTTGCGTGTCATCTCCATGCAGAAGGGCGGCAACATGAAGGAGGTCTTCAGACGCTTCTGCGTTGGCCTGCAGAAGGTAATGCATGAAATTATGTATACATAATATCACATAAATACACAGTTATACAGACAGTTTCTATGGTTAGTTTCTGTGTGCTGCAATTTACATAGTGAAAATTGTTAATTGTTCACAGAGCTAGAGTTTAGTGTCACCCATCTAATCTAATTATGCATTATTATTATTTTTTTTCCTCTTCACTGGTCAGATCGAGGCGATCTTCAAGAAGCACAACCACGGCTTCATGTGGAACGAGCATCTGGGTTACATCCTGACCTGCCCCTCTAACCTGGGAACTGGTCTGCGTGGTGGTGTGCACGTCAAGCTGCCCAAGCTCAGCACACACGCCAAGTTCGAGGAGATCCTGACCAGGCTGCGTCTGCAGAAGCGTGGCACAGGTACTAAAAGAAGACAAAAAATACTATCATTAATGAATTCCACAGTTAAGATTTAGGATTAGGAAGACTTAATAGGCTTTTTAAACCTATTATTTTGTATGATATCCAGTATTTGTTTCAGTTAGTAGCCTTAATTACCCAGAAACACAATTTCTTATCCACTAAAGTTTAATTCAACTGATGTGATTATTATATTTTTGCCTCTAACAAAATTCTTCTATATGTGGATATCATTTATCTCTGGTGATAATATGTATATCAAAGAGAGGATGGGAGGCAGTATCTCCTCACACTGCTACTGCACTTCAGGCAGAGGACTTACTCTTCTCCCCTTCTTTTTCCTCCAGGTGGTGTGGACACAGCCTCCGTCGGTGGTGTGTTTGACATCTCCAACGCTGACCGTCTGGGCTCCTCTGAGGTGGACCAGGTCCAGCTGGTGGTTGATGGTGTCAAGCTGATGGTTGAGATGGAGAAGAAGCTCGAGAAGGGAGAGGCCATCGATGGCATGATCCCCGCCCAGAAGTAAAGTGGACAGACAACCAATGACTGAATGACTGTCTGTGTTTGTTTTTTTATATTATAAAAAATGAACAGGTAGCCTTGTTGTAAAGTTATTTTACTGGTTTCGGCCAACTGGCTACTTTCTACCTACTTCTTTCCACCAAGAAGACACTCCACTTTTCTCTCTGCTCCTTCCTTTCTTACTTATTTCTGTTAACCTCACTTATCCTTTCCTGCTTTTTCTTTGGTTCCTCTATCTAATTCACTGTCACTTTAATCATCTTTCTCCCCATTTCCTCTGTAACATCCTGGGATCAATCTGTGCATAGTCTGGTCATGGCTATGTATACACACCGAAAGACATTTTTTTTTTTTGGTTGTAAAATATAACTGGACAATTAAATTATGCCCCATGTAACAATCAAACCGTCCCTCTCATGTTTTCTTTATCTTTTGCAACTATAGACTGGCTGTGATACGTGCAGTTTTGCTTACATGAACAGATACAGTACATTTTCAAATGTGTGCAAGTAAACATAATCCTAAAAGATTAGCTTTCTCTGAACACACACACACACACACACACACACACACACACACACACACACACACACACACACACACACACACACACACACACACACACACACAAGACAAAGACATTAAATCCATTCCAGAGAGAGGAAAAAAAAAGACATGAAATATGAAAGAGGTTGAAAGTCTTTATTTTTGTGTCACACATTATTTCCTAGGAGACATGCAGGATTGCAGGTCGATCATTTCTGTAATTTCAGCCCATAAGTTAAGTTATGTTGATAACAGCGACGGCTTCAAACACACTATACAACAGAACTGTAGCCTTAAAGCATGGCCCTAACTGTATCTACAGAACAGGTTCAGAGAGTGAGGCCCAGTTGAACACACACGCGCGCACAAAAAAACAAAACAAAATGAAAACTAGCCCTAAATCACAGCTTCACATTTTCAGACAGTGGTGGATACCTGCTGTGGCTGAAATCTCCCATTAAACAGAAATTCCTGTAGACCTTCACAGCCGTAAAGATCACAAATCTGCGGTATCATCTAACTTTTCCTTTTACTGTATACATGTGTTTTGTTAGATGCTGCATACTTCAGAAGTACAAGTTATAATTGCTTGGCTTTATAGAGTTACAATACAAGTACAACAACCTTTTGAATTTGGAGTCGTCAGTGTTAATATATGATCAATGGAGCACTTGGTGGACTATTTCTGTTGAATCTTTGTAGCTTTGTTTTGTAATGAGTTTTTCTAAAAGAAAATCAGAGAATCCAATTTCTCAAAAGGTCATTCAAGGTCACATTCTTATCTTAAAATACTGCCTCATCACTGCGCATGTCGCATGCTTTGAAATTATACAGTGGCTTGATAAGACAGGAGTCTGATTGGTTAACAGTCATACACCTCTTACAGTAATGCATGGAAACTGATTGGTCAACAGTCACAGACGTTTTAGCAGTGCTGCAGTCTGATTGAAGTCTACAGTTTCTATCTATCAAAAAGGTTATGAACGTAAAAAATTAATGCAAATAACAGTGGACACAACTTTTGTTTTTTTTTTAGAAATGTGGTACCACATGACTTTGTGGCATAACTGAAACCAAACAGCTCTACCTGAAAACCTGAAATCATCACTCCAGAATGTTGCCAAGAAGTTTAAGTAAAAATAAAGAAAAGGCATTTAGAATATCAACTATTCACTTCAGTGGGCTTTAAACATGTGAGACAATGCAATTTTTAAAAATTTACAAACGAAAAATACAAATTAATCTGCCAGAACAGTAAAATGTAATCCTGGCCAAAAAAAAAAAAAAGTGCTCAATGATCTTAAGAAGAAATTCGCAATATCAGAAATTAAAAAAATAAATGAAGAGCCCTATTAGGTATTAATCAATGCGTATTCAAGTCTTGATTCTTGGCTTTGTGGCTGTATTGCACTACATTTGAGGAAAGCGATGGCGATGGCATTCTGACAGGCTGTGGTAGCGTTATGCCAAAGTGCTACCAGAACAACCTACTCCTCCATTTATTCTAAACCAGTATGAGCTACTGTAATCATGTATGAGAAAATGTTTTTTGAAAAAAGCGACCAAATTAATGTAAAAAGGTTGAAGGTCATCTTTTAAAAATACACTTTACTGGGATTTAAATCTGAAGAACTGTTTGATAATGAACCAAAGTGACCAACAAGACTAAAGCTTTATGTTGGATCAGGTTTTTTAAATGTCTGCCTGTTCTATCATATTGTGTTAAATTTCAATCAAGTCATTTGACCAGTAATCTAATGCAATTTCTCACCATTTGTGGCATAATCTAATCTGGGCACTCAGTGAACGATATGTGGCAAAAAAGTTTAAAATTTAATTTTGTGATGGGTCAAAAAGGAAGTTTAGTCTAATTGACTTTATGTACTTTCGACAAATAGTTAAATTAGCACTTAGAATTATTCATTTTAATAGGCTGACAAACCTTTAAATGAACTAAACCTGCTGAGGCATTTCAAGTAAATTAATGTAAAGTGTCTATTTTTGCCTGCAAACATTCAACTCCAGATCAGAAACTCAGTTAAGTAAATATAGTAATAAAAATTTAATCCAGTTGGAGATGTTTTTTTTCAGCTGGCAGAAATAAATTCTACTTTGTATTTTTACCAACAAATTGTGTAATTATGTCATTTTACATATTTTGCTTGTTAGTAAAGGTAGCAAGGGGACATAATGGGGATAGGTGAGCATACACTCAATAATCAGGTTATCTTTTTTCATTAGGCAGCTTTGCTCGTCTGTAAGCAGCTCACCTGCCAGCTATCGATACACAGTAGAGACCTCAGTATGGATAGCAGGTAGAGAAGCAACATTTTACCAATTGTGGTACAAACAAACACCAAAATCCCAACTGAGCAGTAAAATGGGCATTATAAATCTATGGGCAGAAAGGCTGTAATGCTTCATTCAGTCTCACAAGTATCTGCATTTCTGCATGTCTCCCTCTAGAGGCTGGAGGTCAGACTGCGCCCTCGCTTCCTAAACATGTGACGTCTGCTGCCAAGGACAACAGATGTCAAACTTCTGCCCATTTTAAAAGCATTAAAGAAAGAAAATAAACTTAATACACTAACATTAGAACATTTCTTTAAATAGCAGCTCTTTAAAAAGGAATGATGACAAATATGATACAATAGGAAAAACAATAACAACAACAAAATTATCAATCTCCGTCATTGTCTGCAACACTATCCTTATCATCAAACATTAAAACATGAAAAAATAAAACAAACAAACAGAAACAGACTGTTTGACTCCATGGGCTCACATAATATGGAGGTGGCTGCGTGTTTTAAGCAGGGGTCGTAGGTCACTGACAGCTCCAAGGTCAAGGGTCATCATAAGTCTGCCGATGGCGGTCTATCCGTGTCTGTGCATCAGTTTGTCTGGCTGTGATTGGTGGCATCAGAAGAAGAGGGTCTTTGGCGGAGGCGAGGCATCGCTAGCCGCATCAGATGAGGTGGAGCCCAGGGAGGATGAGGAGGAGGTGATGGTTTCTGCCTCACTGTTCCTCCTCCTCCTCTTCCCTCCTCATTCATCAACTTGTCCTGTCTGTCATCAATCTGCCCCGCCTCCTGTTGCCCTCAGAGCTCCAGCTCCTTGGACACTTTGGTGGCGATGTCTCTAAAGGCTAACGGTGCCCCCCACAGGCGCTTGAACCTCACACCGCTGCTCTGGCCCAGCCCGCTGGGCAGCTGGCAGACCTCGGCCTCGAAGGCCACACGGGCGCCGGCTGCTCCGTGGGTGCAGGACAGGAGGAAAGGTCCGGCCAGGTGGACCTGGCAGCCACAGCCCTGCGCCGCCTCACGCAGCGCTAGCACCACCTCGGCCGGATCGCGGGGGCTCCGCACCCTCACATCCCAGCCGCATCGGGGGGTCCGGGGCTCGGCCGCTTTCTGATGCCCAGATAGATGGCGACTGGAAAGGGAGGGGCGATGCAAGAAGAGGATACAGGAGGAAATGTAGGGAGGTTTAAATCAAAAAGGACAGAGCGAGGTGGATGGGATGTTTACAGGAGGAGGATGGGGGGTGGGGGTTAATAAACATGGAGAGAAGAGAGAGGTGCAAGGGTAGATCACAGGAGCATGAATGAATATATGAGTGTTTGAGTTGAAGTGAGATGGATGTGTGAAGAGAGAAGTGTAGGTGGGTGAATGTGTGGTTGTATGAACATGAATGTATGAGATGTTAGGGGAGGGGGGAGGAGAAGAAAAAAATATTAATATAATATATTATTGGATTTTTACATTTCTACATAGTTACCTGGGTCACACGTGTATTTTCTAACATCTCTTTACTCAAACTAAACAGTGGATGTACAACACCAAAGGGATATATAAATCAAACGCACCTCAAATGAATCGTTATGTGAGACGTGGGTCAAGCTGTGATTGATAATTCATTTATTTCATTTGTTCTTCATGTCAGTTTGTAATGTATAGAAACAATAACTTACTATACAGATAAATTCATTAAATACTGATTTGTTGATGTTTTTGTTTTAGAATATGCTTTCCACTCTGGTCATCATTTTTCTAGAATCACACAAAACACCAACCAACACACAAAATCTTAAAACATCAACCTGCTGGTGTAGAAGAATAAAAAGTTTCAGGGATTAAGCTGTTGTTAGACACAATTAAAAATTATAATTCCTTTATTTTCTTTATATGAAAAGCTCGGGGTTCTACCCACAGGGAGCTACCACAAGGAGCCATTTAGCCTCTATGGGCACACCACAGTCTGTTGGCTAATGTTAGCCTGGTGCTACTGGTTTACCTGCTGCTTTTAACCTGAGAGTGAGACTGGGCTGAAGCAGTTGTGGCTGAGAGGAAGTACACAAGACATACTGATAAGCTGAAACTGATAACTCTGAAAAATTACAGTATAATTAAGATTAGAGCACAAGAGATCAACAGGACTAGAAATCTATGTCTCACAAGCCTTGGAAATGTTGTGACTGTCCATAGATATTTTGGGATGTAACTCAAATTAAACCATTAATAGCTAAAAATAAGTATAAAATATGTAATTTCCATGGTTAATTTCCGTATTGTATGCAACTTTAATCTAATCATCTTCATCATGGTCTCTCTGCAATAGTACATTTGGATTATTCGGATAAATTGGATATTTAGCTTTCTTTGTACTGCTGTGTGTAACGGGTCTCCATGTAAAAAGTGAAAAGCCATGCATCTCTGTGCAGCCATGGGCTTACAGGTATACGGGGTAGGTGTGTAGGGTGTTTAAAGCAATTAGAAAGTTCTTGATGTCAATCAACAGACAGAGAAGTATGCATACTTTTTCTACTTTAATGAGAATGTATTCAGGTAATTGACCACACAGTGCCCATTCTCTGTACGAGCAGTTTCAAATCTATTTTATTGTATTTCCTTGAGTCCTCCTTGAGCTCCACATGAAAGAGAAAAATGTATTAAAAATAATAATCACAAAAATAAATTGATTTGAGTGTGAACATGTGAGTTGCACGGTCCAGGATCTGTGCTGGACATGTAATGCAGTTCTCATGTGTGACTTGTGTAGAAGAAGAAGAGTAGACTTCTGATGTTTAGAAACTGATCAGAAGAAAAACATCAGGCTTCAGTCACACCTGCATATGAAAACATTTACAGCTGCAGTGTGAACACAGTGGTTTACTGTATTCAACAAATCCTTGTTAATGTATTTTACGTACAGATTGCAAAGTGCTACAACAGTCATACTAGTTCACTTAACTACAGCAGTAACACTGTCACTAATGTGCAGCACACAAAATCTCTTGTTGACGAGTCTCACTAAAGAAATTAAAGGCCTCTAACATTGTTTAAGTACATGATAAATTGATGGATAAATTAAGAAAAGTAGATTGCTGCTGACACATAAAATTTAAGATTATTCTATCTGCTCTATTCTGCTCTTTGATTGTCAGTGTTGGAAAAATGGAAATGCGTACTCACCTTGTGACCGGAGATCTGCTGATTCTCTCAGGTTCGTCTGTGACCCTCAAGAAGAAGACAAACGTATCTGTTAGGAATCAATCGGCCAGTGTCTTCACACCAAACCCACCCCCTTCAGCCAACCCTCCCCCCGTTTATGTTTTAAGACACCAATAAGCAGCAGGGCTATGTCAGTCAATCCACGTCAACCAATCACAACACAGAACACGACAACTCATCTTCAAACCACAGATGGATCATCACCAACCTACACTTACTACACTGGAACACTGAATGGATGCAAGGACGTGCACAAAGCTGAGATACAGCCCATTTGCCTTCTATGGCTGCGCTGCCCCTCTGGAGCAAAATAAATGTTTTGTTGTTGCTGCTGAGGTTGCATAACGAAAAGCCCATTAATGCTTCAGTCAGAACAAATTAAATTGGCATATCATCAAAACTTTTATCAAACAGAGATGAGGTGGCCAAGATCCATACAACAGGTGACGCAAAGGGACGTCCTAGTCCCTCCATCTTGTGACATTGTAGCATCTAAACTTGATATTGTTGCCGCTGTGAGGGCACTGGTCTTGTAAAGATGTAGAAATGATGAACGACAGTATAATCAATGGGATACCCTGTGAATAAAAGTCTCCATGTGTTTCTGAACAATGTGCAGCTTGTCATGTTTGGATCGCACAACTGCTTTGGATTATGCTATCACATAAACCAATCTTAGTTAACTGGTGGACATATAGACAGCGGAGGTTATGGTTATTTTTTCAGGTAAGGGCAACTCCCCCCTCAATATGTCTGTGCACGTCCCTGGATGGATGGGAAACAACAAAATGTCAACGTCACCAACAAAACAAATGAGAAGGATAAAGAAATGAAGAGGGAGTGACTCCAGAGGAGAGAGCCAGGTCTTCACAGCTTCACTGCTTAATATCAATTTAAGATGTGAGAATAACATTTGTGGCATTGTTTTAAGAGACTACAGCATCTCTTGAGGAACAATATGAGCAACACTACAAAAAATGTACAATTTTTTTAATGTACAACAAGTTTTTTTTCCTTTTATATAACAGTAAGACCTTCACTGCAACCACTAAAACCTTTTATATACCTTTTATTTATAAGTCTTTGTGCCTACATTTCACAACTTTTGTTTAAATGTTAAACTGTTTTGTTTTGTATGACTTACGATACAAGACACAGTAGACCTTTACAGTACTCTTGAACTTAGTAATTACTTGAGAAAGTGTCTGATTCTACTACAGTATAACGAGAATAAAATTGTTGGAGAAACACTGAATGTGTGGTTTCAATTATAAATGTAATGACAGATAATTACCTAAGATCCCATAATTAAATTCACCGATTATGTACTGTATATTGACAAACAACATATTATAAAACCTCTGATGGCTGCCTGTCTCTTTCCTGCCATCCATTGTCACTCAAAAGTCATGTGGGTTGTTTCTTTTTCTACTGTGTCCTCTGACGGTGACAAGTCTCATCTCCTTAACATATAATATGTAGATATGCCCTTCTTTCAGACTTAGAGTTGATTATCATGCCACAATAAAGGGCCATGAACACAGTGAACAGTGGCCACACACTGAAGGACATATACTCCACCCAACAGGCTGCCAGGTACCATTTAGTTTGCACTTCCCTTACATGGCCACTAGGGGCTACTATTGCTATCTTCAGTCGGTAGTCCGAGCACTCCTTTCTTACAAACCTGGCCACCTGATCTCTATTCCAGGAACTGGGGGTGATCTGGAGGAGCTAGCAGTGAGATTTCATCGGATTGTTTTTCTTACTTAGAGTGAAAACTACTTTAGTGTGACCCTGCTGCAAATTTAAATACACGTTTAGACACTGTGCCTCAGCTTTTTGACTGCCACAGTCTAATATGTCCCCTCTTTTAAACTACAAGAAGACATTACCTCCAATCTGCATATATTTTAACTCGAGTATGACTCAGCACTTATGAATGAATGGAATCCAAATAATTCCCACAGTAATAAAATAGTCATTTCTGGTAAATCTCATTTCAGCAACTCTTTCGGGAACATTTGACTCCTCACACACACACACACACATTATGTTACTGAAAGAATAGGTAGCTGCACAATTGTTTACCTAGATACTTTTCTCTTTTGAGGCCATCTGTTGAAAATATACCTGGATGCATGCCTGTCCTCTGCTGCAAAGCAGTAATTATGTAAATGTTTTGCGTCTGGAGAATTGGAGGTGTCCTATATAAATTATGACCTTGCCTTTCTTGTCTGGGTAAAGAAAGTCGGTGAGTAACACTTTGCTCCTCCCTCAGAAACTGATGCCAAGGTGCCCCTGAGCAAGACAAGTGGTATCACATCTTTTTGGGAGAATAATCGTGGGAAAAATCTATCAAAGTGTTTGGTGAATAATGAGTGACAGACTGTAGAGACTTTGTGCCCATTTGTGTATAAACTATAGAATGTGTACCAGATTGTGCAATCTGTATAAAGGCTGAGACAGAGAGAGACATGCAGGGCTGAAAGTGAGGAAACGAGAGAGAAAGAAAAGCAGAAAGTGACAGAGCAAGAGTGTAGAAGAAGAAATTAAACAGACAGACACCGTGTGAGAGACAGACAAAGAAGCTTGCAGCAGTATAATAGGACAATCTGGTTGTATCTTGAGGGAGAGCTGTGCAAGATCCCTGTTTAAGAGAGAGATAAATCCTTGTTACATAACTAATCCTGATTAAAAACGGCAGTGAAGCCGGGTCAGTCAGTCAGGGTGACTGGTGCAAGCTGAGATACTTCTTACAAGCAACTGCTCCTGGTGAGGACTGTTGTGTACTCCTGTCACAGGTTCGAACCTACAATGATGCAGACTAAACTATATTTACCCACTGCACCTTTTTACCCAGACATTAGTCTTTAATAAATAATAACTTTGAGGGTCCAAGAACCGTTTTTTTTTCTATTCACAATGTGAATGTTGTCTGTGCGTTCACAATGAGAGATTTAGATAGATAATGTAGATAGAGCTGCAGTGATTAGAGGAAATATCAATAAGTGAAATGAGAGAAAAGTAATTGACAATTCTAAGCAATGATTAACTGACTGAAGTAATTTTTAAAAAGAAAATGTCAAAATACAGATTTCAGCTTTCCAGATCTAAATATCTGTTTGTTTAATTCATCTTCTACCACAACCAACCAAATATTATTGAATTTTGGACTTTTGGTCAGACGAAACAGTGACACTTGACAGTGGATATCACTAAAAATCATGACTGCAAAAGCTAAATCAAAACATAATGTCTCTGAAATGTATTCTAGTGTTTTAATAATGTTGTTTACCTCAAATACAGTGACAGAAACTCTCACTCTTTATCACTTCTCTTCTTTCTCATCTTTTACCCACTCCCTTTGTCTTGTATAAAACATCAATAAAGCCCCATCCCCCCTTTCCTGTCTGTCCTGGATCCCACAGCCCAGTTGTAGGACTGCTGATTTGTAACAGGAATGGGAAAACATATGGTGTTGATTACATGACTCAGACTAGTACAGTTGAGTTGAAACAAACTCATATACTCCAGGGGACACACAAACACACACATCTTCATAAGGTTGTTTATTCTAAAAACAAGTTGTGTGTGTGTGTCTTCTGTGTTATTGCCTACATAAGCTTACAGACAACAGCTCCATTATACTTAATGCTAACATTCAAAACAACTGTCTAGTAACAGGGGAAAACCTGGACACCCACATCTAAAAATCCAACAATAAACCAACTTCACCGATTGTTGTTCCAGAAAACTGTTGTGCATTTTGTTGGTAGCAGGTAGTGGTGTTGTGCCACCTACAGCCTCTAGTGAGTGCTACAGCATAAATCCCAGCCAGCAGAGACACAAGCAATCCAGACAGACACACATTCAGGCAGACAGCTGCTGATTAGAGTTTTAGCCACATAAACATACTGTTTAGAGACGGAGCTGCTCTATAGGAAGAAACTGAGTTCAACTTTGATGGTCACAGTCCCAGAAACTCAAGTTTTCTGGATAAGATTTTGGTTATAGTATAAGCTTAGAGATTAGTTTCCAAGTCTCAGCAGTGGCATTTAGATTCCCTTGTGTCCTTGGTAAGAATCAAGCCTTAGCATATTTCCTAAAGAGATGCTTTGAAATCTTGGTTTTCTGACCCTGACACACCTTTGTCAGTTACTGCAGACAGAAAACAACCTACATTTATGCAAACAGGGTGGACCTGAGGTGGGATGAGTAAGCAGAAACCACCAAAGCTGAATATGAAAGGATAAGACGTTCTATAACAATACAGTGTATACCATGAGACGATCATAATCTTTTTATACTGAGGTAATTATCCCTTCAACATTTATGTCACACTGTTATAGGGCTATTATATTACATTAATGTGACAACACTTTTTATCTAACACACAGAATGAATGTTTCACAATAATACCAGACAAAGTATGAAAGTAACCAGGAGAGATTATATGGTGTAGAATGAGTTGTTATTATATCAGTATACCACCATCATTTCTTATGATATAATTAATTAAATGTGAACTGGAGCTGGATAAGTGGCAGAAAATGGATGAATTAACCATTTCAAAATGATTGGTATGCAAGTTATAGTTTTTGCTAAAACCACCATTATAAAGTTATGAGCTTCCTGAAGTAGCTGTGTACTACAGGTCTGATTGTGCTGACTGAAACACAAAGGATTGAAGAGCGTCCTGCAGGACAATCGACTGTCTCAACAATTTCACTACTAGTCTAAAAGTTTGTATCGTCTCCCAATGCCCAAGACTTAAATTCAAGACTTTTCATGGCCTGTAGGCACCCTGCTTTACTTTTTATTTCATTTATTTCACTAGGTTAGCTATAAGAAGACATTCATATCAGGTTTTTCACCTATAAACACCTGAACTTCAGAACATTCACTATATCATGATATATATTCGATCAAAATATATCAATCATGTGATATAAAATACATACATAGTACTGTGATAGATTATATTTATACCACCAATATCTATTAAGACGCCTTTCAATCAAGCAATCATAACTCTCTCTACCTAGTTTAGAGATTACCTAGTTTAAAGACATTTTCCAGTTCATATTACAGGTTGAATATAACTCAACCACTGAGTAGAGTAGCTTTGCCTGAAATAAATGTTTGTATAACTAAACTCCAACCTGCGACAGACAGTGAATGAGGGGTAGAGGGGATGACAGAGCACTGGGAAGCAGGCAGACAGTCAGGCAGACAGAAGCAGCCAGAAAACATGGGAAAGGAAGACTTACTAACTGTTTTTGTCCCCTGTGGGAGGGTGCAGCCCGACATGGACTTGTTTGAGCTCTGACGTTTAGAAGGGTCAAGAGTGACCCTAGGAGGAGAGAGGGAGAAGAGAAGGAGACGAAGAGAGGATGAGAGAAATGGAAAAGGAAAATGAACAGCAGAGAGAGAGAAAGCAAGTGAGGGGGAAGACAACAGAGATGACAGAAGCACAGGTAGAAGAGGCAGAGAAGAACAAATTAAACTGTATGTACTGTAGTTCAGGAAAAGGGATAGAAGATTGGCAGGTGACTGGCGAGGAAAAGCAAAAGTTGTTAAAGAGTCAATCAAACAAACAAACAAACTAACTAACAAACAAACAAACAAACAGGTAAAGCAACAATAAGCAGCTGAGAAGAACTGACTGTGAAAGACACACAATATGTCCACCTGACCAGCAGACCTGGGGCAAATAGGGCATGGTTTGTTTGTACCAGCTTAGAGGTTTAGATAGAAGGCTGCAGTGTGATTGTGCTCCTGTGTGTCTCGTAGGACCTAACACAAATGTTAAAGGTACACGTACATTTTCCTCTATTTTTGGTGAGGGAGAGCAGTGATCATCAGCATGAAATGCTGCATATATTGCCAGCCAGTAAATTATATGCCTTCCAGTTTTAAATTAAGTCAGGTTTCAGTTTTATTGATTTCTCCCATTCATTCTTCACTTACTCTGTGTTGCTCACTCAAACAATACTCTGTCTGTCTTGTTTGAATTTGATCTTAAGGAACATAAAGACAAAATCTGTGGTTTGATCTACCTTTAGCTTTAGCTTGGTGCAAAATATTTATCTTATTTACTATTCATAATGAGCTACGTTTGCTTGGGCTGACAGATCTTCAATGCTGTAGGGAACAGGTGATAATGAGTGGAAATCCTATAGCTTTTGGTAGGTGTCGAATTGAATAAACAAAAAGAAAGGTAAGCAAGTACAACAAACAGGATGAATAATGTTTAAACGTTATTTGACCCAGGTCTGAGATCATGGACAAGTTCTGAAGCCTGTAAAGATTCATTATTAGAGAGAGAAGGCTGGTAGGTTAGTACTGGTTAAGGAAGAGACGGTGAAAGGCAGCAAGGTTAGCAAAATGATCTTAATGTAAAGGTTTATAGTAAATGAGTTACACTACCCAGATACAAGCCTAGAAAGCCTGTACAGGGCTGTATAGGCCTGTACAGGCAGTCTGCTATCAATTCACCGCCTGGATAGTTAGCAGAAATCAAACACATACAATCCTTGAAAATACAAAATGTCCGAATGAGTTACAAATCCTCAGATAAAAGTTCATTTACAATCGGTTTCTTAATTTCTGAGTTATCATTCATTCTCATCCTTTTTCACCAATAGTCATGCCTCTACACAACCATAAAAATCATCCTCTTTTATGCTAAAACATCAATAGAAGCCATACAGAAACCTCCTATTGTTTCCTCCCCTTCCCTTTCTCCCAGCTTCTCCCCTTACCTGCGAGTCAACTTGGAGGTGATTTTGCTTAGCAGGTTGGTTGTGGCCCGTGTCCTGGCATGGGGCAGCGGGCTGGCATCATGGGACAATGTTGGTGAAGCTGGAGGTGCATGGGAGGGAGGCCGACGGTCTCGAATTTGTCCTCCATGGAAAGTGCTCCTCACCGTGGATCCCCTGGAGAGGCGGGCGGAGGGCGTGGAGGACGAGGAGGAGGCTCCAGAGGCACCAGCGATGCTGTGAGTTGAAGGGGAGGCAGGAGGCAGGCGGTGGGATAGGGAACTGGAGGGAGGAGGAGGAGGATAATGAAGAAAAGTTGCAATCAAGATAATTTCTTAGTATGCCTTTCCAAACATCTAGACAGAGTAAAAACATATTGGTAGGTAAGTTTACATTTTCTCAAGTTATATTATTCAATTTCAATTCACTTCCCATACAGAGCAGGTCTAGACTGTACTCTTTATAAGTAGACCCAACAATTTCACCATGAGCAAGCACTTGGGGATGGTGGCGAGGAAAAACGTCCTTTTAACAGGCACAAACGTCGAACAGAAGCTCACTGGTGGACGGTCATCTGCCGCGATCGAAATAAAATAAAAATAACACTATTCAAATCAGTGTTAGTCAAACAGGAACAAATTGAGCTTTTGTGCAGTTTCAGCTGTGCATTAATAGACATTTGGCATGCTAGTGAGTATTTACAGCACAAGGACAGTGTAATGACTCAATCCCAAAAATACTCATCGTAGAGAAAGAACGTGTCACCCAGTGCGATGGTGTGACTCATTCTAGCAATAAGCATAGAATATTAGCAGCCTGATTCTTTAAAGGCATGTGTATGTGTGAATGAATTTAGTTTTAATTACACAGACAGCCAGAATAAAAGACACCAAAAGCCAGTTTCATACTGCATTTCACTGTATACTCTATTTGGTGTATATGTAAAATGTGTGAGAGAGTGAACGAGCAAACTGCTCTGAAAATTGACCCAAAATGCTCTTTCCCTCTCATTTTTCTACATTCCCCTCTATTTCGTTCCCTTCTCTTCATTAAACGGTTACACTTTGCCACACCTCACACCTTAACACACTCACACATACGCACTCACACACACGCACACTCCTCTCCTCCCCTGACTCCCTGGCTGGCTGGTGGCCTGAGGCTGCTTTTCATAACGCTCTAGATAACACCCACACACAGGGATCAAGTGGGGCACAACCATTAGACGGGTTAAGTTGAAGAGCAGCCGTTGCAGAGCAAAATCATTTAACGTCAATGTGAACTAGCTGCCTCCTACAGCTAACTGCAGGGGGGCACACCGGAGGTGGAGGGTGGGTTGGAAAAGAGAGGGGTGGATGGGTTGGAGAGATCGGAGGGTCAGTTATGTGTATCATTTATATGACTATATAAATCAGGATTGAGACTATCAGCAGTGATTGAATCAGACGGTCCTTCTTTGTACACCCAGACTCAAACATGGTTAAAAAGTTTTTGTTGTTTCCAGCTAAAGACATTATTGAATGACAAGGATTATCAATCAAGTGCCCTTCAGTTAGTTTAGTGACTGTATGCTGTCTGTCTACATTAAACTGTGCTTCATAATGTGTTTTCTTGTCTGCATCTACAGTATGTCTTGGTATGAGGTCACTTATCTTGCAATGTCATCATAAATTAACATCAACTGTGTGTATACGCAGTAATGTGTGTTTAATGCAAAGACCTGCATGTTTAATATACACAAAATATGATTAACTATAGTCACACACATGCTGCTGTATAAGTAATGGATATTTTGTGTCTGTCCTGTGCACAACAGTATACACAATTTTTACGTTAATTTTTTAATCAACCAAATTTGACTGTGCTGTGTGCTTGTGTGTGTGTGTCCATACACGTGTTTGTCCCATCACCCTCACTGGCATGGCATCACATTGACAAGGCCTCTGAGGCAAAGGTTACGTTGGCAATATGCCAGTCCTCACTTCATCCTGCTGCTCTGCACCTCCCCTTTTCTCCCACTCTCCCTCTCCCTCCCAGGGATCCAGCGATTAACCGATTTCACTATTAACCAAACAGTGTCTCTGTTCTCAATCTCGAAAAAGTGACATTATGGTACATTATTTTTCTATGAACAGCGGTTCTACAGTGAGAAAAATTAAACTGGCAGACTGTAGGCAGAAAAAAACAACCTGGTGCAGCAGTTTAAAATGCCATGCAGCAACAAATTCAGTTAAAGAAGTATACGCTGTCACAAGTCCAACTCTCCTGATTTGTGTTTAGGGGGGCTACATAAGCTAAACAATGGCTAAATGACTAAACACTGAAGCTTTATTTCCACCAAAGAAACACTTTAAGTCATTCGCTAAACACAGAATGACAAGGGGGTTGCACAAGAAGACAGACATACAAACTATAAAACATGCTGAAAAAGTCCAACACCTCAAATTTACCTCAACATCTTTGAGATTACCAAAATGCATTCATAACAATCCATTTCCCTCAAACTATAATTGTGCCATCAAAATGTAGAATTCTTGTATCCATACTGCCCTCTCTTCCTCACCATCTCCCTGTCTTTTCCTCATCTCCTTATCTTTGTCTTATTTAACCTCATTCTTTCCCTCCATTCATACAAACCCTCACCACGACCTGTTAAATCACAAAATAGAGATGAAACCCAAACCAGTGAATCAGTGCTCCATCCATAGCACATTTCATGTTTTTTTTTCTGCTTGGTATCTTATAAAGCATCATGGTTGATAAACATCAGCTTGTTTGTGCAGTTTACTGATGTCAATTTGTAGGATTTTTTTCCTGTAACAACATGCAATACTTTCTTCAATGCTATGATTTTTGTGCAGCAGTTTGTTTTACTTTACTATAAAGCATTTGCACATCCACTCGTTTTCAATGTAGTCTTAAATATAAAAACTCTCCATCAGTCTCTAATCCATTTGATAAACGCTCTTCCTGACCTGCCCATCAACCCCCCCACCTGTAGAGGAAAATTTTACTGGAGATTAGACGACAGACAGACAGGAACTTCCTGGCTCTTCCTTAGAGACGCAGAATTACAGAGTGATAAACAGACAGAAGGATGGAAAACAGGTCAGCCAGAATGAAAGTGAGAAAGTGACCATAGGGAAAGAGAGAGCAAAAGAGAGAGAGGAGATGGTGCCTGCCATGCTCAAACACTGACAAGCAGACAACCATCTGTCACAACAACAGACAGTTCATATTGGGTGCATACTCACACACACACACACACACAGACATACACAGACACGCACACGCACACAGATGAACCCACTCATGCACAGTTTAAGCCCTTTATCCTCTCTTGAAGAGACAAAATGTATGTGAGACAAACACCCCGGGCCAAACACTCTCTAAGCTCTGTGCTAAAAGAGACAAGCTGTACAAGTAGAACCAGCAGACCTAGTGTCTCTATAAACCAGCTATTTTCACACTGTATTCACTATGAATATGAATATATTTTCTATATTAGGTTAATTAAGATGCAACAGGGACAGACTGTGTAATTTATTTCATTTTGGGCATGTTTGTCTTGCTATGGTTTTTACATTGGACTGACATTTAATAGTCAAGAATACCATCCAGTTCATTAAAAGCCTATGCAACATACCTCTTTCATTAAACTGAGGTGTATTTTACACTTTCCCTTACCTGAACCTAGTTTTAATATTAATGTTGAATCCTCAAGGTCTTTCAGGAAGTTTAGATATAAGATGAGGTGAAATTTAGAGCTGGCACAAAGTCAACAAATGGCAGTAAACTGTCTGAACTTAGCTGTGTGAACTCGTAGTCGTGATGCTGAAACATCAGTATCACTTCTTATTTGTTTGTCCACATAAGTTCTGTGACCATTGGCTGTGATCCAAATCTATACAAAAAAGGAGAACCTTCATGATGCCACTAACTGTGCTAGTTTTCTGAGGACACTTTGCTTATCTTTTACATTATATAAGATGACAGAGACACAAACAAACAGACAGACAGACAACACCAACACCTAATGCTCCTCTCACCTGTTTTCCTTGCCATTTTGCAGCAGTGAGTGTCTATCAGTGTTGGATCGGTCTGTACACACATATGTGTTCCTTCGAGTCATGGCACTAGCAGGGATGTTATTCTGCAGAAAGAATCAGAAACACAAAATCACATGAATGCGACTGAAATCAACAATGTCCTCCATATGTCCTCAATATCTGTTTTAATCTGACGTGGTATGGTAATGTTGTTTAGCACATAGCACAATGCAAGGAGAGCTTCAAAAGGGAAGACATTTACTATGCCATCTTATGCTATTTGAAAAGCCCTACTTGACTAACCCTTGCTGCTCTGGTGCTCCAGCAGGTTAATTAAAAAAGTAAAGAATTTCCTGCTTTGACTGTTTGACCTCAGATGGTCATGAGTTCTGTCTGTATTGGCTGTGCAGGACATTAAAGAGTTAATCTCTGCTGCTTGAATCTACATTTTTCATTCATCTCAAGGTATATGCAAGTGTTTTACTATTCAGCTCGTCTCTAATCTGTGTTAATGTTTCCACCATAATATCTGTGTCAGTGTAGCCTTTAATCTGAAGAAATAGGATTAGGAGGACAGTGAGGATTCTGCCATCTGTACCTGTTGTATTGATAATGGATTAAATGTGACAGATTGTTTACACTGTATGATTCATCACACCCACAAAATATCTTTTTGGCCTTACTGTGGTTGAGTTAACTTCCTTGCGCCGGTCAGGTATCTCTGCCTTATTTGGGTTGTGAGCAGAGCTAACCATGGGACTGGAGGGGGTTGGGATGCTACGTGAGCCAGCAGTATTGGTGCTCGGCTTGCGGATTGACAGCCGCTCCTCCTTTAGCCCTGCTCCCTCCCCTACACCACTGGGACTCCGCTTGGGGTGGGTCGACCCTGGAACTGCTGGACCACCTATGAGATATGAAAAAGAGCTCTCAGTAAGGCAGATTTCTGTCACCATTTCAACATTGTAGAATTAATTAAACCAACTCATCACTACACCAACTAGTCACTAAACAAGATACACTCCACTGTGTCACTGATCTCTATTCTGCCTTACAGAAGTCAGAGTGACGTCTCTGGCGGTGGTAAGTGGATGCACTGCGTTGTGCCTTGGGGCCAGAGGAGGAAGATGGTGCACCAGAGGAGGAAGAGGAAGCAGAGTGTTTGCTGGTTCCATTGGTAATGGTACTGGGTCGGACTCGAGCTAGACTCAGACTGCTGCCTGACCGAGATTCACTGCCCTCCGTCTGAGAGACAGAGAAACAGACAAGGAAAGAGTATTACAATAGATTTACACTTACAGTATGACTGTAGACAGACGTTGATTAGGTGGGTGGGAATAAAAAAGCTATCCTATACACTCACCTCATTCTTGCGTGCCAGCAGCAGGTATGTGGCAGTGACCTCATTGTACTTCTGACTGACTAGTGAATCTCTGACCTCTTCCCTAGTGAAGCCCATCCCAACCATCACATCTGGAATGAGACATATAAAAGTCAGTGACAAGTTACACAGGTAGGTTGAACCTCTGTACAGTTATAAAAGTTCAGCCTCAGATGTGAACCTTCAATACTTGCGTATACAGGAAATAACTGATACACCCATATACCTGAAAGTAACACCTGTAAATAGCTTACTGCCAGGACGACAGGTCAGCTTAAGCTTTTTAGTTACCAAATTGTGACACTTCATAGAACATTCATGTAAGATGGCATAAGCTCTCCCTGTGAGGTTGAAATAAAAGGTGTGTCTTTCTCACCAATGCGGTTGGTATCGTTCAAGTCCTCCACAGGCTCTGTGTGGGGCTTCAGCTCTTCTCCGTCATAGCCGATATTAATCCACTTATCTTTCATTATTTGCTGGTGAGGAGAGAGAAAGAGAGAGAAGCATTGACAAATGCTGCAATACAGTATATACACATTATATACATTCATTTTACATTTTTTGACATCTGCCACATCAACATTTTGTATCCATGTTCTATTGTTCATTTTTTACCTTCTGTATGGATTATGTTTTAATCCATTATTGTTTGATTATTGTTTATTGCTTGAAAGATAAGATCACTTATAGACATTAGACATGAAGGGCAATTATACTTGGACTGTTAAACTGACTGCATTGTACAGCTTGATATTCAGGCAACAGTGTGGTCATTTTGAACATCCTTTAAACATGTGCTGTATGTGCCTCCCAATCATGCAGCTGTAAAGTCCCCTTCTCACCTCCAGTGAGCAGCGCTTGGCAGGGTTGAGGACCAGGAACCGGCGCAGGATTCCCTCGCAGTCTGTAGACATGTAGAAGGGCACACGATATTTCCCCCTCAAAACACGCTCCCGCAGCTCCTGAACACAACACACATTGATACATAATGAGTTTCCACTACAGGGACACTGAATCAATCACAGATTGGGACAAGGCAATATTGAAGTACTAGTATGGTATAGTGTGATGAAATATTATAATGCACAATTATGTAACTAAAGGTTCCCTGTGCTACAGGGGAGCTTTCTGTCACCTCAAATGACATTTTTATTGGACTCAAACTGCCTCCATTCACCCACCTTTAGATTCTGTCCGTCAAAGGGCAACGACCCGCTGACTAGCGTGTACAAGATAACACCCAGGCTCCAGATGTCCACCTCTGGACCATCATACTTCTTCCCCTGGAAGAGCTCTGGGGCAGCATAGGGCGGAGAGCCACAGAACGTGTCCAGTTTACTGCCTGCAGAGAACTCGTTACTGAAGCCAAAGTCGGCTATTTTGATGTTGGAGTCTGCGTCAAGTAGCAAGTTTTCCGCCTGTTAGAAACAATATAGGCAGTGAAACACATAGAAATGCAGAGAAAAACAGGAAACTATAATCATGTATTGTTACTGATATATTGAATGTCGAAATAGATAACTTGCATATTTGCAAGTTAAAGCTGGAGTCCATAATTTCTTTTCTGCTGTCAAACAGAAAGTGATGCGTTTTCTGCATATGTTTATATATTTTTGCAGTGACACAAAGACAAATTGTTGTTGCAGTTTAAAACCTTATTACAGTTACCTCTCAATGCCACAGAGAATGACAAATTGTGGAAAGTTCTGGACACCATCTTCAAAATCTGTTATTATCTCATTCATTAATATGTGTGAAATTAACACAAGAAGTGTTAATGATCAAGACAGACATTAACATTCACAGATTTTTTGTTATCTTAAGAGGATTCATGGACTTTTCTTTGTTTTTCTTCTAACATTGTGTAATCACCTTCAAGTCTCTGTGAACAATGTTCTTCTGATGACAGTAGTGCACAGCTGAGACAATCTGAGGAGAGAAAACAAAGGAAGATAATTGCACTAAACGTTTGTACTTAAATGTAAATGGTAGCTTAACAGGATCTCTACTCACATGGCCTCCTTGACCATCGATATAATACAACATTACGAATAAAAGAACGATGACTGAATTACTTGCTGTGTGACTGCACCTACAGTTTGTTTTCCACCACAGTGGAAAAGTTTACCATGTTTATGTATTGGCCTGCTTGAGGCTCACACTGCCCAGTTACAAGCCAAGCAGGGACTATAAACAATAATTTACATCAACTCTCAAGCAGCTCAGATTTCAGCTCCTGTAACTTTTGGTAAGAAAAGTGAATTCTTCTGTCCTCTTTCTCTCTTCCTAAATCAGTCAAGACATCTTCTGTTCTGCTGTTCTGTTTTCCAAACACATGGTGTCCACATCTGTTACAGTACAAACATAATCCCTTGCTTGGATGATATTTTACTGCAGTTTCCTTGATGCTGATTTCACCTGGCCAAGCTATCAGTTAGGCTCACAGTGCAGTGTTAAGATTAATCGAAAGAGTGGGGTCATACAGCATGTTATGTCTAGATTTCACCAAGACTAGGAATCTAACAGTGTAGGGACAGACGGACAGACGGACAGAGTAACCGACCTGTCTGAACTTGGCTCTGGCCTCTTTCTCCTTCATTCTGCCGTGAGCCACGAGGTAGTCGAACACTTCGCCTGGAAGGACAATGAAGAGAACAAAGCTGAAATGGAATGTTTCATAAACTTCATATATGACTAAAAACTGTTACCTATAATTAAGCTGTGCATATTAACAGTTTTGGTGCTCATTTTTCCTGCATACACAAATGCTCAGCATGCATGTTCACTTGCTCAAGCTTCTACACAATAACGGGCAGAAAATATCTGTGAATTCAGAAGGTCTATTCCCTTAGTATCTGTTCATGTATGATTCAATTTTATAACATTCTTGCTATTCTCAGCCAAGGGATAATGAGTTTAGAGTCAGGTCTAGGAGTAAATGTGGTAAAACTGTCAAGGGTTGAAACCTGATATAAGTCTCCTGGTGGAAATGAGCAAAAGGAATATGTAGCAATGTGTGGAGAGAGAAAAAAACTATCCATGGCAATAAGTCTATATCTATGTCTTCAAATATTTCTTCTTCCTGTTTTTTTCAGCTCATTAAATTATAGTAAACAGCTAACAGGTGACACACTTGGCTATCCAAAATTCATGATACTCCCCAACTGCTTGACATCTTTTTCTTGAACACTTCAGTGATATTCCATAAACTCTAAGTCAAGCATTATTATGTTCAAGTTTCCATACATATTTTGTCTGTTTGCACACTCTATCCCGACATACAGTAAAACAGGCTGAGGCTGAACAGAGGAACAAAGCAGCATGTCGCCTGGTGAGCTGCTGCCTTATTAGGCATTGGAAGTAAGAGGTCGCACAACATACATAGAGAGCAGCAGAGGGAGATCAAGGGATCATGAGGAGAGAGAGAAGTAAGAAAAATAGAAAAGCTGCAAAAATAGAAGAGTGTACAGGAAACAGCTGAATACAGAGCAATAAGAAAGACAGCAGTAGAGCAGTAACGCAAAAGTAATTTGACCTTTTTCACAGACGCAGACATGAGATGTCACTAATGAAAATAGAGACAAAGGGATTGAACTGAGCCGTTTCTACCCTAAATAAATTAGTTCATCAATTGTAGTGTATAGTTCAGTCAAAGTAATCAATCTAATTGGCACCATTCAATCTTTGACAATGATGATGAGGGTGGTGAGGATGGCACTCACCTCCGCTGGCGTACTCCATAATCAGGTAAAGAGTCTTCTCAGTCTCAATCACCTCAAACAATTGCACTGTAACACAGAGAGGAAGAGATGTTAATAAAAAGGCCAGCCTGAAAACTCCCACAGAGACTCACCACCTCCAAGCACAAACACAAGATCATTCTCTGCAGTGTAACTCACCTATGTTGGGATGGTTGAGAGTTTTCATGATGCGTACCTCTCGAAACAACTGGGGGAAAAAATGAAATATGAAAATTAATTGTGTCTCTCCATCTCTTGTCAAGATTACACAAAGCTCTGTAGATTGCAGCATTATCTTAACATCTCTGTGTTGACACATTCAAAATCAACCAGTCAAGTTCACTCTATTAAACTGCTTAAAGTTTATAACATTTAATATCTCATGCTGTTACAGATTATGATAGAATACACATAAGAACAGTGAATCATAAAATCTCAACATGAGGGTTTGAGGTGAGGTTTGTCGCAATAAGAAGAATGCATAATAATAATAAATACAGACACAATGAACAATAGTACAGTATAAAGTAATAAAAAATACATGAGTATATTTTAAAGTAGAACCTCTTTTTTTTGTGCTTGACTTGAGTTTAAATGAAGGATGGCTTCCTCACATCTTCATCTTATTATTTCTCATTCATTCATCAAATGAATTGGTCGTCAGTTAGTCATACAATCCACAGCTGGCGTATAGACACCGTTCCCCTTCATCCATCTTATCCTCACACACAGGCACAAACCCACACTCCCTGTTTTCCCTCATCCTTCTGACCACCTTTAGACCTGAAGCACCCCAAGGGAGTATCCCACTGGTACTCAGCTGACAGGAGGGCCTCCTCCCCTGAGTGCGGTTTATTCTGTACCCCCGCCCATCCATCACTGAGCTCCAGACTGCTGCCTCATCCTGCCACTCTAATGCCGTCTCTCTCTCTCTCTTCGTCTAATTAAAGTAATGTATTTGTCTGTGAACTCCATTTTAAAAGATTACAGTGGGAAAGCGCCAGGGCCAGATGCATCACAGTGGAACATGCTGATGAGCGGTTATGAGATGTTTCTAACACCAGATGGAATTACTGTAAACTTAAGTGTAATTAAACCACATGAACGAGAAAATATCAAGTGGAATCTCAGGGCAGTTTGAAGAAGAGCTTATGTATTGAAGGTTTGAGATTTTGCTAATTAATTCCACAAGTGTCTGGTTTAAGAGTCTGCATACAGCCACTGTGAAGTGTTGAACAAATGCAATCAAGCCATTCATCCATCATCAGTTGTTTTGGTTTGGTTAATAGTGACAAGGTGAGACATTCTGACCCTGGAGGGAAAATGTGACTGTGCTTGGACGAGTGTGTATGTGGAGTGCATGACAAAGAACAAATGTGTGTGTTACAAGTGCAGAGTGTGTCAGCAGGAAACTGGATCAAAAATAGAAAATGAGGCAAATTAACAATGCACAGGAGATGAGGGGCGTAGAGGGAGGAAAAGACGAGAAAACAATAGGAAAGTAAGAAAGAAGAATGAGCAAAATGGTACACAGCAAGAAGTTAATCTGATGTGTATGAGTATTTGGTTTTGTATTAGTAGTGCTGGAGACATTTATTGCTCTTTAAACCCCATCAGCAAACCTGCCTTGTTCAAAATTCTTTAAGAATAAATTACACAGAAGTGAAACAAATTAAAGCACAGGAGAGAAAAAAGCAACAAAGAAAAGACAGGGGAAACAACGAGAATATAATACACACTACTCCCTTATATCTCATACCGCTGTTGGTCTAAAAAAAGAAATTAAACAGCGTTCCAAAAATGAAAATGTGAGTAAACTGGTGTGTGTGTGTGTTTCCATTTCACTACACCCCTGAACGCACCAGGCTTAGATTACACTGTCTTACATTACACTGTATCGCTGTCATGTGTGAAGCGATGAAGTGATGAACCAGGCAGCAGCTTTCTTTTCACAGTCAGCTGAGATTTTGTTGTGCTGATGCAAGAAGCTGCAGTGAGTTGAACTTACATTTAATGAAACTCTGTGTTCAACTAGGAAGTAAGACAGAGGGAGAAGATATTATATCCACTGACTGATTAACACAGTTAGCCGCAGGTAATTGCATCTGTATGCACTTACATTCTTTAATAAAGCACACGACTACAGAATCGTTATTTTGTTAAATAATCAGAAGGCAGGACAGAAAAGATGAGCAAAAAGTGTAGCACTACACATTGAATTAAACATGCTACAAGTTTTAAACTGTCTCAATTTATAACTGATGCCTCTATGTGAATTACATAAAGAAACAAAACCATCATAGAGAAGGATTGCCTATTTCAGTATGGTTATTCATTCCTGCCACCAGGTCAGATTCAATTGGATTTTCCTTGAAATTAACAAAACGAGGAAACGCGACTGCTTTTGTCCACATGGGACATCAGAATCAACACAAAATGAAAGTTGCTTGTAGCTGGTTTGACATAAGATGTATGTTTTTTACTTTTATTCCTCCTATTCATCCAGTGAGGTGACAAAGTGCTTCCATAGGCCCTGATTCACATTCATAGTGTGACCTGCAGCATCTCACATAAGCAAATATGTTGTACTTCCTGCTTCATCTGTTCGTTAATCTTTTTTTTTGAGCCACGTGTTCAAGGAATTTGCTTTCTCACATTTTCATGATGACATAACTGTACCTTCACCTCAAGCGAAGTGTGTATGATGTTATCCGTGAACATGCACAGATTCCTATCTCTGCCTATGACCCAGAGGAAACCCCGAGGAAAAGACCAGTTTAGTCCACCTACGCAATCAGCCATCCTCCCACACACTCCCTGATGAAACTGGTTTAAGCTTCTCTGCTACTTTATCGTCATAAAGATGAAAATGTTTTGGAGTCCTGTTTTGAAATGTTGGTTAAGCAAGCCATTTCCAGACCTTGTGCTGTGAGCTTAATTGAAAAAAATAATTGTCAGATTGATCGATAATAAAAATAATCATTAGTTGCAGCAGATTTCTATTAGCGTTTGGAAAATTAACACCTCATATAACAAGACAAACGTGCACAGCTGCAGTGACAAAACCTGATGTGAATTTATATGAAGAAGAACAATGTGTTGGTGAAGTATTCACACATGAAAACCAATATACTCTCTGGCTGTTAGAAGCATTAGTTTCTATTCTTCTCTGCCAGTTTTTCTACTCAGTGCTCTTAAAATGGGAAGCTGCATCGTCATAAACACACACACATAAGTCCACTGGGAGTGTTTGTAATTGAATTAAGTGCATGGTGCATCAGCTGTTCATTCTGAGCTTTAGGAAGAATTATCGGCTGAGCCTTTCCTCTCTCTCCTGTACACCCATTCACCTCTCTCTTTCTCTCGCTCTCTCCCCCTTCTGTCCTATACTCAGCTCTCACCTCTTCCTCTCCCACATTTTCACCTCAGCAGCTGGCCAGGAAATTGTTGAGTCACTGGTATTGATCAACAATCCAATTAATCCTCAGATCACACTGCTGTAATGTGGTGTGGGGAGTATAATCTTATTTTACAATTTCGGTGCATTTTGTAGATTACCAACATTTCTTATTAAAAACAAAAATGTCCAATCCAAATGCAGCATTTGTTCACCGAGCCAACAGAATAACTTCACTCTCCTGCCTTCTTATGTTCACCCTCTCGCCATGATTCTCTCCCATGGTGATGGCTCCGCGTCACAGTTGCCATGCCAACCCAGGTATTAATCCCTAGGGTTGAGGAGGGGGGTTGTGGGAAGTCATGGAACGCCAAGCACATCGAAGGAGCTGCACACATAGACACACACAGCCTACTCACACACAGCTGTGGTCATGTAGAGTCCTCGTATCACAAAATATATTGATTTTTGTGATTTAAAGGATTATGGCTTAATCCAACTGCGTGTTTAAAACTCTCAGGTTTCAAAACTCTTCTGGACAAAACACAAATATTTACAAGCCACTTTTCTCAGTTCCAGGAAAGATTTCAATATCTGACAATGGTGTATTCTTTTCCAGCATCCTTTACCTCCCCTCTCTTCACCTCTTCTCGCCTTTCAGGCAGCATTAATCAACTTCTGAACATTTACATCCTCTGTCTCTCTCTGTCCTTTGCAAGAATTATTAATCAACTTCTAAGTCAAAGCTCTCAATTCTTTTCTGCAAAGATTTGCACAAAACAACTTAATGACCCACTGTCAAGTTTTTTTCCACGCCTTTCTCTTTTCTCACTTTGAGAGTGGTGCTGTGTGGGTTTGATTCATGTGTCTGGTCTGCCAGTCTGTCGACCTTTGACCTGTTTATCCAGCCCATGTATCCATGTTTTTCCACTTCTTTGCACAAGTACGCTCACACAAACACACAAAGAGAGAGAGAAAAGGAGCATGAAGAAAACAATCATGTTGAAATAGAGAAATGAGGAATTGTGAATGCTTGTCTAGCAGACATAGTTAAATAGAGGGCCCTGTCACATCTCTACTGCATGACACAGTCTAAAACACTACAGTACTCAACACAATGTGAAATACTTCCTCTTATCAGCCACAGCCACAGCCACAGCCAATCATGAGATCAGAGAAATTCAGAGAAAAAAGGGGAAGAGAGTGAAAGACAAAGAACGACAGAATGAGAGGGACGAATGAACACAGGCCTCTCTCTCTACTCCCACGTCAGAGTACCTCTTGTGAATAACCCTCAGTGTGTGTGTGTGTGTGTGTGTGTGTGTGTAAACTCTGAATGAGACACAGTTCATTACTGACTGCAGTTGAGATTAAACATTTTACAACACTTCAGTCAGTATATGGCAACTACTTACAGCAAAACTCTGTATTTCTGTCACACCTATAGGCTTCTAAGTCCTCTTCAGTGAAGAAAATTACTGGCAAGGAGTGCATGTTAGCAAGGCATAGCTCAATCACAGCCAGTCCATTTGGAAAAAACACCAGAGATAACTGATGTTCCTTACGTGTCAAAAGTGGTGAAGACACTGCAGATGCTAAATGTTGTTCTGGTAGGATTAAACTGGTAATGTTAGCCTGGTAGCTTGAAGCTAAATTAATTCTGGAAAGCCATGAAAGAATGTCAACAAAATAACTTTGGCTATTAATAAGTGCATGGCAGTAGCCTCCTTTTCAGTAATGAGAAAGGGAAAACCTTCTCACTGTCACAAAAACTGGTGCTATCAACAGGATAATTTCAGACATGTCTTTTAACAAAACACTGAGGAAAATCCTGCGGCCACCTCGGCACATGTCAATGCCTCTCTACCAAGGCAAACAACAGTGAACCAAACTGTCAGTGCCCTGCTGAATGTTTAAGGACACTAATGAGCAACATTACTCAAGGATTTGCCTCCACTCTTTTGGTTGTCACCGGGAAACATTTGAATAGACTTTTGACCCTGTGTCTCTCTTTGTTACCTGTTGCTGGGAGAGCTGCCCTTTTAGATTATCCCAATAAAACGCCGACTATATGAACACCTCCTGCCAAGCCCTCCATTCCCTTAATGTACACAGTAATTGGAGCTCCCAGGCCTGTCGATGAGAGGAGCTGAATCATTAATGAAGGTAGCTGGAGTTTAATTCAGGCCTCATATAGCTGGCTGTTTGACCCAGATCATAAGCCTGACTCAGCTTGAGTAAATAAAGAGAATTAAATATAGTTTAAGAGATGTTGGCCAACAAGGGACAGTAAGGGGAGGAGAGAGAGCATGGGAGAAAGACCAAGCCAGGCCTTCATACTTCTCATCTACTACTGATCTATTCACATTACTTTGAAGATGAGCTTGTGGGAAAACCTTCTGCTCTCGTTCTGTCTGCTTTAATGTCCCTTTATTGTCTAATTATTCCTTTTATACATCACCACAATAACAACAATACATACAGCAACAACAATATGATTATGCACAGACACCCACCACACAGGGACAATATGCTGCATACAATAGCAATGCAGATAATGGCATTACACGTGCATACAAAGGCAGAGCAGAGGCCGTGTCAGACTGTGAGTTTATCCGCCTGTTATCATACACGTAGGCCTACACACACATACACACACACTCTGTCTGTTCTCTTCAGTTCTGCCCTGTATCTTGTCTTTCTCAGGGTTCCTGCTCCTGTGCCAAGGCCCCAATAACACCCCCACTCAACCCCGACTCAGCCGCCCCTTTTGTTCGCCTGTCTGGAATTCAGCTCCTGGCTGAGGGGGCCTGGCGAGGGACAAAACACACTTCACAGCATTAGATGGTGGCCCAAACACTGTCCTGCATGCACACATATACACTTCACTTTTGTGCACATACACAACATTGGACGGCTGCCTACAACATTCTCCTGTTCTCAAAGTAACACCAGGCTTTTGATGGAGCTCTGCATAGTCTGGCAGATTATCCAACAACATACACCACAGGGAAGAGTGTATTTAAAAAAAAACACTCCTGGTTTGCTTGTTGCTATTAAGTTTTGACGACGAGCATATTTTTAGGAAGGTATTACCAAAAGAAAATACAAGAAATTCAACTGAGTTTCAGTGGACAAATTGAAAAATTCTATTTCTGATACACACATACACTTTAATATCTGTAACCATCGTGCTGTGTTCAGGACTGTCTGACATCAGGATTATATTATTTCAAGCACTTAATTTCAAGGACAGAGACATCAAACTACTTCTCTCTGCGCTGTAAGATGTTCTTTTTTTCTCTTGCTTTGTCCAAATTGGAACAGGATAGCACTTGGATGAAGCAGGGAACTTGCACAGTGGCACTTTGGCAGAACTGGCCATTCTCTACAAGCTTAGGACTTTTTAAAAAGACTAAAACCTCACACTGCTAGCTGCTAGTTTTAGGTGACATAATGTAGTGCTACAGAAGGTGATTACAGTGGAGCTACAACTGTAACACAATGCCTGGGGAGAGAGACAAGTGGGACATGGAGCTACAGTAAAGAGAACGAAATAAAGAGTTGATAAAAAGAAAATAAAAAGGGAAGAAGTGAGGAGAAGTGACATGGGGCATAGAGCAACAACACAGAGAAAAAGCTGACAGAATATAGGCTGAGGCATAACAGAGTGTGAAGAGAAAGACAGAGCAAGAAGGAGAGGAAGCAGAGAGCTTCTGTACAAAGATTCCGAGAGCTGACAGAAGCTACTATTGTGCTTCTATTTCAACCCAACTGTGAATACTACATATTTTGAATATTAATGTTGTGAAAATTAAAATGCAAATGATGTGCATTTCCATTGGGCACACTGAAGCAAATAAATACATTTCCCATGGAACTTAATGTTGGACAAACACACTACACAAGTGTCAGCTAATGTTACATGTGATTTTATGTTTTCATCCAAAGACAAAAACAAGGACACATCATCTTATGGTCATAACACCAAAGTGGGTGGGGAGACAGCAGCAACATTTACTGACATTCCTCCAGAAAGTGTTTCAAAATGTCCAGCCTCACGTCTAAAATCCTGATCTATAGTGATCCAGTCGGTTAAAGCCACTGTCATTTAATCAGCAAATACATTTCAGCTTCAGCTTTAAGTGAGGAGAAATCTTTGTTAGCTTGGATGGTTGCAGAAATGAAAAGAATTGTTAAACTGCTGAAACAAGTAGTCAGTTAATAAATCAATAGATGAATAAAGAATTAATAACATCAACTGTTGCTAAAATAGCAGGACTGGATGCTTTTCTCTGTTCTCAGTCTGTAGAAATGAATATTCTGGGGTTTTGGATTGTTTAGACAAAACAAGCTATTTAAAGATGTCAGCTGGGACTCGCAGAATTTTATTCACAGCTACAATTAATCAAATATTCAGTTATTGTTAATAAGTTGCACCTCTATGATTATGTACAACAGTGTTTGGGAAATTAACTCCTCATGTCAATCATCCCTTGCTTGCATATTACAGAGAAAGTAAAGGACAGGCAGTGAGAGAGAGAGTTCATGTGAAAGACAGAGACAGACAAAGAGACAGTGTCACCTGGCAACATGCATAGTGTCCTACACTAACTACAATAATGCTGACAGGACAGGAAGCAAATGGCAACCCCAGCGCTGCGCTATGCAGTACTAGCTCACTACCACGCTGCTGCAGAATACAGACAAACACATGCATACACACACACAGAGCACTGTACCAGCCATGTGAAAAGCAAGGTATTTGCTTAGAGAGCTCGAGAGTAGTTTCATGGTATAATTAAGTAAGCATGAAAGCAAATAATGTTCTGAGAAAAAAAAGGTGAATCTCACAAGAGCTGTTCAGCACAAGGTGTATATTCCCACGGCGGGACAAACACACACACAATGCACACACAAACTCTGTCACCCCAGCTTCAACTTTGTTAGAGAAGAGTCAATAGTTTATCAGGTGGTGATAACACTCACAGAATGTTAACTGTACTGTGAAGTGTGTTTGTGTAGAAAATAAGAATGGTTTTGTGACATGATTATAACAGAAGTATTTTTCTAGCCTGGTATAAGTGTATTTTTAGGATGCAAAATGACTTCAGTCGATGGAGGTGTGAAAACTGATGTGCAGCCTTTTGGTCTACCATTGCTTGTCATGTGTGCAATGTTGCAAGGCAACAGTCAGAATCTATTTTCTGACAAGAATCCATACTGGGTTGAAATGTGTTACAGCAGTGTTTAGATTTCACAGCCACCATGAGATATGAACTCAACATTTTCTGGCCAAAATAAAAATTATCTTCTGCACCTCTCTTTATTTTCTCACTAGAGCTACAAACAATAATAAATAAAATGGAGCAGAGCCATTTAAGAGAGACTGGACTGCACCATGACAACTATGTTAATGTTCTTTAAAATGTGTGCAGAGACAAAACCATGCTTTGTTTTAAAAGGGAAAAACTACCAATCCACTCACGAAACAGCTGTGAAATTAGATTACAGTTAGAATCAAACTAAAGAGCTAACAAGATTGGGATTTTGAAAGCAGAAAATGAGAAAAAAAAGACCTTTAATGCCATCTTTAGCCACATAATATGATATTAAGATTTGGCAAACTAAGCTTGTGTGTTTTGTTTTCACTGTGTGTTCACGTTAACAGTAGACTGATAAATCTCCAGTCTTGGCCAGTGTCTAGGCTAGGTGGACCAACTATTGCACAGAGCCAGACACCATCAATAAACCAACTCTGCCTTATCAATAGAGTCAGAACGCAGCATGGACCAGTTAGCTAACCAGCTGAGTATTCATCAATAGGCTAGCTGTGTGCCTGTGTGCGTGATGCAGTATCGATCTTGATGACGCGAGAGTCTATTTGTTGCAGTGAAGGTGCTGATAAAGAAGACTCACACAAGGCCAAGGTCTGGCAGTAGCAGACCAACCTCTGAACAAAGAGTGACTTTGTATGAATGGTGAGAACAGAGTTTATCACACAAACTACACACAAGGTTAAAACTATCTCTAAATGACCAAGAGCTAAGGCAACGGAGACCTGGTACAAAAGTGAAAGTGTATGAAAAACACTTTTGCAACTTCTTTGATAATCAGTTCGTTGTTTGAGTCAGTTCTCCAGGAAAGCTTCTAAATATTTGCAGGCACCAGCTTTGTGACATGCTGTATATTCTCCTCTCCTCTGTTTTATATCTACAACAAGATATTTCAAGACGTCACCTTGTGCCATGGAACATTTAGCTTCTTTCACAATTTCTAGAGATAAAACAAGTATTGATTAATTCAGTTTTTTTTTAATAATGATCATTCATTACTGCTCCAGGATATAATCAATATCAATATGACAGATGCTGTATGTTTGTAGAGCTTAACTATGTAACTGTTTTGGTACCTGCGCCTCTATCATTACACAGATCAGTCTTTCACCTGATGTGAGAGGAACTCAGTCTGGTTTTGTTCTTTGAAAGTTTTTGGGAAATATTTACCTCTGAATGTTTAATTCTCTTTTGTACTCTGGTTCATGCTAATGCTGGCTTAGCCAAACATGCTGTGACGCTGAGATTATGACCGTGTCCAGTGAATAATGCAATTTACTTTTTTACGCAACTAAGTGTTAGAGAGAGGTTGACCTGCTTTGACAGCATGAAAGCAAAAAATAGCAATGAACAAGGTTACAATGTAAGCAAGAGAAAAGAAGATAAAGCATAACACAGAAAATGGGGGTAAAATTACACTTAATTAAGCATTTATTACAGACAGCACAGTCCCTGATGTTTCAATACCGCTCTATTTTCAGGGGTGAATATTAGAAGAAAACACGGCAACTTTAACTGCTTTGACACAGTATGCAAGCCTGAGGCCATGTTTCTCACTCAATTTTTTCATTAGATCACTCTCAATTAACACACACAACACACACACACACACACACACACACACAAAACACACACAAATAGATGCAGGCCGAGTTCAGACAGGAGTGAGCTTAATCTCATTAGGGCTACAACATATGTAGTTAATACATGACCCTAGATGTCACTAGACGAGCATACAGTGACGTACATTACTCCAAGCCTTTAACCTAGTTAGTTCCAGTGGACTTACTTTATACTGACACAAAGCAGAACTCTATGCTTCGCCAGCTTCTTGAAATATCTGAATGCAATGACAGAGTTTACAAAAGATTTAAATCACCCATAAAACTGGATAACAAGCCCATTATCAAACACTAACACAACAAGATGAAAATAGCCATTTTGACTGCATGCACTTGTACATAACCATCTCAGTAGCAGCATCCCCAAAACTAAGTTAAATAAAAACCAAAAGGTCAAATTTCAGATGACTGCTGCACGCATCGGTCATCTGAGAGTTATAACCTAAGGCAAAACAACATGTGAAGATGCTACAGCGCTCAATGACTGCTCCTGATGCAACACAAATGCAAATAAACAAAGTTAAGACGCCAGACTGCCTGAAAGTGAAATCCCTCAAAATAAGAGGACAGACAGGGTCGTATTCACAAAGATCATGCAGTTTCAGAGGTTAAGTAGATAAGGCAGTAGGGGAGAGATCAAAAAACAATATATGTACAGTATGTACTAAAAGAAGAATACATCATAAGCAGTTTTCTGCTCAAATAAAATGAAGGGATCAACGCACGAGTTTGAAGTAGGCTGGAAAACCCATCAACCGGGATCATCTGTGAGTGTGTGTTTTAACGTTCTGTGTGGGCTGCATATACTTCTTTTCCATCTTTATTCTTCTACATTGATTCTTTTTCTGTGATACAAAAGTCACACACACAGAAACACATGACCCACCTTCTGTAGGCTTGTTGGGTTGAGTTGTGTTTTATCGATGATCTTTATTGCAACCTGGGAGAAAACAACAGAAAAAGAACATCAAATCAAAACACTCTGTAGGGAGGACAAACAGTTCAGAATACACCGTGCTTTCTTTACAGCATGAAGCAGATATCCACTAAACAAACCACCATGGCTTCATAAGAGGCTTAACAACATGTGGTGACCCGGTCAAAGAGTGTGTCAGACTAACACTGTAAACCACAGATACATGAATGTCTTCTGCTTTATATGGATGGCACAGAACAGCTCTCACATGATCAAGCCAGCGGCAGACACACTAAGTTTTTACTGAGCCTGATGGAGTTATCAACACAACTAATGTAGGTCAGGGTTTTATGGGAAGAAAGACTACAGTGTATTTAAACACACGAGCACACACCCACACAAAAGAAAATCATGACTGTGTCTTCAAAGGCCTCTACTGTGCTGTGAGATGAGACAGTTTTGGCTGTCTGTAAAAGCTAACAGAAGGTGCTCTGAACTTGGTGGAACAGCCCTTTAAAACTCCATCTGTGGGCTGAGTCACTGGGTACCGTTCTGTTCTGGCTCCCAAACCGCAGTATTTACCCCGGAGTCTGTTTTAACTCGTCAACCCTTTTACCTCAGCGTCACGAATCCCAGAATGCATGACTTTATTGACCTGAACAGTTTTTGTGGTACATTGTCTTCTAGCTTCTGATCTTTTAAACTTACCTCTTTGCCAGTCAGTATGTGTCGTGCCAGTTTGACCTTGGCAAAGTTGCCCTTGCCGATGGTTTTGAGCAGCCGATAGTTTCCAATGTGTGGCTGCTCATCTGAACACAAGGCGATGGAGTTACGACATCGGGCTCCAAGTGAGCGGCTCGACCAGCCGGTACCTTTCTCTGAGCGGCTGGCCGACAGGGAGGTATGCTGTGGAGAAAGAGAGAGAGAGTCAGATGAACCACCAGAATAACTAAACACTGCGCCTGACATTTTGACTAAAGGCATTTTCCACCTCACACTGTTCTTTAAATGTCTTTTTCCATTACGTTTCCCCATAATGAACTACAACTGGTTTATAGGAAAAGTAAAAGATCTGACACCTGATGAGCTGAGAGGAATTATTTTAAGAACTGGCATCATTCCAGATCTTAAACTATAGGAAATGTATGACTATTGGTGTTTTCATCATGTAAAAAATGATAGTATAATATCAGTTTTATCCTCAACATGAACAAACAGTGTCTGAAATCTACAGATCATTTTGCTTGTAATACTGACTGAAAGTTTGTTATTAACATTGCATTCACTGTTCATAAAACATCATCTGTACTGGCATCAGTAGTGGCTGATTTATTCATATAACATCAGAGCGACCAACAAAACACCATGTGACCCTGACTCCAGTCCTGTGGCCTCCAGTCACATGACTGCTGCTGCTGGTACGAGACAGCCAAAGGTGAAAAGTGAGAGTAAGCAGGCCACTTATGAGTCTCATCTGACCCTTCATAGTCTGCATTCCTCACATTCATGGCGGTGAGGTCACTGGTGTTAATACACGTGTTGCTGTGGCCGTATGAGGTGACACTGGGACATTGAGCTGTCCTGAACGCCCAAAACTATGTTGATACACGTGACAAGCTCTCATTTCAAACTTTGAAATCTGCCGAATCCCCAGAGCCCTTAAAACTCAAAGGATGAATCAGCGTGGTAAAACAAGATGAATGGAAAAGACAATTATTATATATGATCATTAATACGAATTAACATAATTAAGTGCATCAGCATGATAAAAAATACCTTTGTGCTTAAATCTGCAGTTACTTTTTCCTCTCACATTCACTTTTCCAAAAATATCTGAGAATGGAAACACTCAGCCTGACCGTACCTGAACCCTTTAGGTCAAGTGAGGTCTGTGGTCTTGTAGCATAAACATCAAACTCTAATTCCTCCATTTGCCCTCCTCAGAGCACTGAGCGGAAACAGAAATATCCCACGGGAACAAACTAGCTTTAACTTTTCATCTGTAGTGGAGATGACATGAGGAACAAGGAAATAAGAAAGAACAGGAAGTGTCAGGGGCTCACAGTCACAGATTAGAGGTGAACAAGGGTTGTAAAAGATGCCTGGACTCCTCCTTCAAAGAGATTTCTTCAGTGAGAAATGAGAAATACATTTAGGGCCATTATTTACGGTAACATGAGACGGACTGGCATTATTTTCAATTGACCGAATCAACCAAAATAAAAGACTAAATGCTCCAGAGACTGACTAAAAACAGCTAACATCTGTTTAATGACTGCAAAACTGAAATAGGCTAAAATTTCAATAAAGGCAAAGAAATTAAACAAGTTGAAACCATGAAAGTTTTTTTAAGTACAGCTCAGGATCTTTAATGCATCATTCCACCTCCCTCTTCCAATCTTTCTTGTCTCTTCCCGCTTCATCCCATTAAATCAGTATGTAAACGGAGCCAATTGGGCAGTTACAGTGTTGCAGCTCTTTGCACAATGCTGCTTATGGATTAGGCCTCTTAGACAGAGGACAGATATTTAGTGAAAAAACGTAGAGGGGAGGAAAGACAAATATAGAGCTCTATGAAAAACTGTGCAACTCATGACGAGCCTTCAGCATAAGCAACTCTCTATTTCCACACTACGAGTGCACACACACTCACACACACCAGAAGTCTGATGAAACCACATCAACTTAAAATTCACCCGATGTGGTGAAATCACAAGATCTAATGATTTTCCAGCAGGTCCACAGGCTCAGACCTGTAATAGCAATAATACTGATATACTCCCATTAATGCTACTTATATTAAAACTATAGTAAGGAAAACATTTCTTCAAATCTCATATCTGTAGTAAGTTTTAGAGGCAAGTAAGGACATCCTGAGCCAATCCTAAGGATCAGAATCGAGGCCAATCCGGATAAACTTTAATGAATCGTTACGGCTAAAATAAATCCGATCCTTCCTTTACTGAACTAAACTGTGTTTTAAGCACCTCAGTCTGCGCGTGTCACAGCACACTCCTCTCCTTAATAACAGCATTTTTCACCACTTTGAGTGAATTAGAAAGTCTGATTTTGAAATTTTAATTTGCTCACACTTGTGATTGTTTTCACACCAAAGTTTGCAAAATACGTGCTTTTGCTGAGCGATTGTAATAAATCTGTTGACTCTCTTCTCATTCAGGCAGTCTCACTGCATGCGACACAATCCCAAAAGGTCTAATAGAAAACTTTGACAGAGGTGAGGAAGTTAACCAGATGTACTATACATTTGCAAAAATAACCAGTCGTCATCCTCAAAGTCCACTTTCACATGAAAACACTGCCAACAAAGCACAAATCTCACCCAAAAACTTTCCCCGTGAATCACAGGGTTAAACTTAATGTCAACAAAAAAGATTAAGGCATGTTTATTAAAAAATTATCATTTGGAAAAAGAAGGGGAAAGCATGTATTTCATATACTCTGTGCATGTTAACAAAAGCAGAGCTGAAACTAACTACAATGGGGTAAACATGAAGTTCAAGGGTCGAACCCTGATGATCTCTGAGCTTGGAACAGAAACAATAAACAAACAAAAAGGTTTTTAAAGTAAGTGATTTGAGGGATTACAGAGGTTCATGGTGCTATAGCCACCCAGCAGAATATGTTCCTTTTCCAATTTATTCCACCACCTTCATTTTCACCTCCTCTTCACCCTTCCCCCATTCATTCACCCTTCTCCTCTCTCTCCTGGCTCATCCCATCCCCCAGACAAATCAATTTGCCTCCCTTCCCTCCATTCTCCTCTTCATGCCTAGACCCGCCCTCTCTTTTGTCTCGCGCCGGTATCTTCATTTTCAGCGACCTCACATCAATTTGAGCTTGATGCCGCCCTCCATCACACCCTCACCCCACCTCCCCTCCCCCGTCCCACACACTCTTTTCAAGGAGTGCAGTCCATCGATTCTTCCACTCCTTCTGATTATCACACAGTTTCATTCAGGAGGAGGCCTCTGTGAGAGTGTGCACGAAATGTGCATGTGAGAGTGTGTGTGTGGTTGGATGAGGTGCAATGAGGTCCCTACTGCCAGCAGACAGGCAGGCAGAGGTATTTGGGTGGTGAGTGGTGGGGGCGGGTGTGAAAGCCCCCAGATCATTATACATGTAGGGTGACATTTGGTATAGAAGATGGATGGAGGGCTGGTGGATGCTTAGGTGTGTGTGTGTGTGTGTGTGTGTGTGTGTGTGGTGTGGGCTCTTACTATGCAATTTGCACATTCAGCAAACAAGCTACACCTTGCAAAGCTAAAGAAATCCAATTCATTGTGACGGTCCTGCATCTCATAAGTCGCTCTGCTGTCCTAGACTCTTTGTTCAGAGTCTGCTGCTGGTGAAGCTTGTGGGGGTGATGGGAGAGTCATGGATATGCCTGAGGCTAAACACACCTAATGTTGAATTCTGAATTCAGAGCAGCAGGATTTTTAGGTCAGATTAATATATCAATTTAAATTAATTAATTAATTGTCATCCTGAAAATGTAAAAAACAAATACATCTTCTGCACCATTTGCATTGTATGTACCTTGTTAATATATGATCAATTATCTATCTATCTATTATTAAAACTTGTAGTGAATTTTATAAAAAGTCATAATGACATAAATCGTCCATCTAGATCATCTTATTATGCAAGCTAGCTTGTGGCATTGACTAATCACAGCCAACAGGGACTTTATGCCTTTAAATTCTTGTGTGGCTGATAGGAAAAACAATACACCAAACATGTGGGCCTGACTGTCAGATGGCTCTGACGTGAAACAGAAAACAATCAAGCTGTCAACAACAGCAGCATTATCATTGTTACATCACATCTTGAAACACACAATGAATGTACATGTTGACGTTGTGTGAAAAACTGTCACACCACTTTTCATCGCGTGTTAACTTCAGCTGTAAGATGACACACTTCAAACAACTTAGAGATTTAACCAGGCTTGTTTTTTAACCTTTAAAAGTTGCCGCAGTTCTTACACATAGGAATACTGTTCAAACTGATCAAACTTTTATGAAGTGTATAATGTTGAGTTTTTGCTAAAGCTGTTTGACAAATGTGTTGACTCAACTGAATCTACAGTTTTGCTGTAAAACTATGCTGCATTATAAAGAAAGGTGCCTCTTACTGATGTAAAAGAGGGTTAGGGGTTTAGACAAAATAATAAAAAAAAAAAAACTTGTCATGAACTTTGACAAAGAACTATCTCATTATCGTTATCTTTTATGCTGCCATGTGCTGGGAATAAGGTGTTAGGGCGAGAGACGCTAACAAGTTCCAGGAGCTAGTTAGGAAGGCCGGATCAGTGATTGGAGGAGGAGTTGAGCGGACTATCTGGAGGCACTGGCAGAGGAGAGGAGGCTGAATCCTCTCTCTCTCTCTCTCTCTCCATCCATCCATCACTGAAATGTCTCTACACAGAAGACAATATGACAAATTTCAGAGGAAAAACTGTGACTGTCAGGCTCTTGTGTTGCTGCTTGTTACTCTCAAGCCCAATGATGGTATGACATGTCAACAGGGTGCTGATCAGGATCATATAACAGATAAAACAGATAAAGATTGCAGCTTCCTCTGATATTTAAACCACAAGCAAGTGGTAAAAAAATTAGCAGTAGCAGTTTTGTGTGATGTGCCGTTCAACAAGGCTGCAGATTTGAATGTAATAGGAAATGAGAAGAAAGACAAACTCATGAGAAACAACTCTTAATTTTTACATCCGTCTCAGTATAATGGAATAAGTGTTGGGTAAAGTTTGTGGTGGCATGCATGCTCGCATGTTTGGCATTCCATCAGCGGTTCGACAGCGCAGCAGCTATCTTCTATCTGTGTGGGCTGAAAAATGCATATGAATGGAAACTCTCATGATTCTGGCGATACAGTTCTTCCCCTCTGAATATGTGCCTAATTTGACTGAACGTCATTCTGCTCATCTTTTGGACTTTTGTACAAACACACAATTTCACAATAATCTTCATTTAACAGTTTGAAAAAAAATCTTGCTTGTTTTTTGTTTCTTTAGTGCTGCTTCTCTGCCATACATTAATGATTTCAACATGCAGGAACATTCATGATGTCAGTTAGAGTCATTATCCATTTTTTAAAATGTTATTAATGTAGGAATTATTTCTTATCCAGTTATTGGATAAATATTTGTAAAAAGCAAATGTGATTCTTTCTTCCTTGCTCCGTTATCATGGTTTTAAATGAAACTGGAGGAGTGCTGAAAGGAAAGAAGACTGTATCAATGTTAAGACTCAGTCTGACAAACACAAACATGTTTCCAAACAATGGACCACACCTTGAGGGAGGTATCATGCTGCCGCACCCTGGATGGACTGTAGGTCTGAACATGTATGACTCTGTGTTGGTGAGGTAGTACTGAGTAAAGACAGGATGTGTGACGTTGGTCCCCAGCAGAGGAATGGCGTAACCTTGAACCACCCTCATCCCGCACACACACATTGCCAGTCCAGTTTCCTCTTCCTCTCTCTAGCTGCCGTGGCTCTCAGCCTTGTGGCCTCAGACTGGTCTGGCCTGACAGACACCTCCTCTATCACACGCCACAGCAGACACAATGTCTCCACAACATTAATGAAGAACACAACAAAGAGATAAGACCTCTGAAAACAAAAAAGGAGGAGTCATCCTCGTGGCTCTGTTGCCTGAATGACATAACATGTTACTTTGATGTCATGAGTTCAACACACAGCTGCCGGTTTCTTCCAGTCTGTGGTAACGCACTGTCCTTTGCACTGAGGATGTGGTCAATGATATCGAGCTGGAGAGGTCAGGAGATGAGATTTATCATTATGTCCCAGAGCAGCAGTTAAATATAGTTGAATATAAATATGCCTTAAGGTTTATTTTTAATGTAAATTATGTAATATAGGGAGAAAAAAGTGAAAGTGCATTTATAGGGGAGTGTTATACCACTATATGCTCTACACCTACTGTACATACCAAACAATAATAGCATCTTTTTTAAAAATCAAAACCACTGGCTCCCTTTGGATAGGCATACTGTTGGCATTGTGGTGGACTGGCAGTCTATGAGGCCTTTCATGAAACCACAGTATCCAAAGTCTAACTGGAACGCCTAGTTTCACGCCATCCTTCTCTCTCTGGTTGCTTTCTCTGCCAATATACATTTGAAGATTTAGCAGAGATACAAAATAAGGATCTGCTGTGAAAGCAAATATGTCAAACGTGTCAGTAACTCAGCATCCCTGTACGAACTTCCAATATTTCAGTCATCGATCAGGATTGTGTGTCAAGAGCTTCAGGAAGTTGCGTGAACCTAACATGCGTCACTTCCTGTCCTGGAGACAGAGATGTCACAGCGATGACAGCAGACGTGTCACATGTTGCCCTGTAACCCTCAGCAAGCATTTCCTGGCAGGCGCAACGAGGAAGAAGGAGAGGAGCTGCCAGAAAAACATGTCAGTGTCCATGTCAGACAGGCTGTCTGATAGTCGAGCTGAGCTTCCATTAGCTACTCAAGTCTTACTTTGCTCTTAACATTCATGTGATCTGTATTTTTCACTAAGCATTTCATTCCAGATAATGGATGTATTTTAGATAAAAATAACTGCCAGCTGGCTATTAGCCACTGTGCTGAGTGTTTATGTTCTGTGGAGGTTTTCAGTAATGTGCACCAGTTTTTCACACTAAATTCAGAGGATGTTAGTCATACTTTGTGAATAAAGCACTTCAATCTGTTTAAAAGAAATATAAAGCCTTACAACAAATCTCCAAGCCATTGTTAACAAGCATCATTCACAGGAACACAAGAAAAGTCACAGAAAGGAATAAAAACTATCGTCACCCGGAAACCTGATGATGTGAGAGTAAATCTGTGGAGCTCAAGGCTTGGCTTGCTTCCACGTAACAGGACTGACCACATAAAACATTGCTATAAATCACACATAACAAAGCCAAAATACCACTGCGATGAGCAAACCATTCTCAAACATTTCAGCACTGATACTATAACAAAGTCTTCCAACAGCACTGTCACCACCATGATGTTTAATCTCAGGAAATAATCATTCGCAGAGGATATTTTCTCCCTGACTATTTCTGTAGCACTTTATGCTGTACTAGAAAACAGACGGCAGAGAGATGTCAGACATGTGGGAGAGAAGAGCATCATAAATAGAAGGTTACTCTGGAACAAAACGACTTTGAATTTTGAAATAATTAACGGTTGAAAGCTAGAATTGACTTTCTCTTAGATGACACACCAAAATGAAACAATTTCACACTGTGAGTAATGAACATGAGCTCCATCCAACCCTCTCAGACAATGTAAATGACCAATAATTAAACAAAACATCACTAACGTTTCTTCTTCTCTAATCACTCAAGCTGGTCTGTTTTTCATTAGAGATGACTAAAGCAACGCAGCAGCTGATAGACACTCTTTGGCTTCTGGCAGACTCATTCATATTCCTACCAATAACCATTAGACTGTGAGTCAGACCAGTTTGGCTATAGGCCCCCTCTCACTGTCGTGTACTGTACATTTCCCCAGGGCATGCTGAATTGAGTTGTTCAAATACCATACGAGCAGGTTACGTACAGTTTAAAAGCACAGTAAAACTCAAGCACTTTCAAGGTGCCTTAACCAGAAATTCCAGATTCAAGAAGCTTTTATCGTTTCATCTAAATTGTTAGTTATAGTTTACAGAATTCCTTTATACCCACAGCCATTTTGTTGATTGTACCAGCTGTTCATAATACCTTCAACTGCATGTTTCAATCATGATTATTTAATGCTTTCTAATTTAAACACCAGGATATGGCAAACCAATTAAGTTGATGAAGCATCTAACTATGCAAAAAAAAAGGTAAAACAGTTGATACAAAAAAATGAAATTACCAGAGTTGGTGTCAAGTTTTTCCATGACGTTAGCAATCAAGGAGGTATTTCTCCTTAGGGGTGTGATTCATAATTAAATTAACTTTGATTTGCAAACTTTGTGGACTTTAATGACCCTGTGGCCTGTCTTATATACCTGTGGAAGGCAGACTATTCAACATCCCATTTAAAGATAAGATTGTCTTTTATCTAAGTGGTAATAACCTTCTGGAAAATAATAAATTAATGAATGGCACCTTTATGCACCACCATTCTTCCTTTGTTGAGTCTATTAGCCTCTCAGACTGGAAAGTCTTGCAGTGGACTTAAGAATAAACAAAGAGAGGTCATGATTTTCTTTACTTCTGTCAACGAACATGGTGAGTAAAATCTAAATATTATTGCCAACATGAGCCAGAGGACACAAAGTAGAGGACAACTACCCGACAGTGTGGGTTAAAGGCGGCCTTCCTCCTCCAGTCTGACATTATCTGGCTCCAGTATGCAAAGTGTAACTGGATTCCTCAGTCTGGACAGTGCAGGACTGCAAAGACACACACACAACCACACACTCTCCAGAGATCTGCTATATTGCTCAGCATATCATTCAGTGCTGCAGGGCTGTGATCATCAGACTGAGTAAGGGTCAGATTTATTCTGTTTGGATCAACAGCAGCGGATTAAAGAGCTGAGTCACTCCTCGGCTAGACTTCGGTTTCTCTCTCTGACTCTACATAGACTGATTCTTCTCTCTGTAATGATCTGTTCCCTAAAGTCTGTGTGTGTCACTGCATGTTCTCAGATACATTTTAAAAGTCAACTGTAATCCCACATAGGAAAGTTACCATTACAACATGAGTCTTATTGTTTTTTAGGCCCTGCCATCATTTCCATCAGTAACGATAACACTGTACTCACAAAAATAACTGCACAGATGAGATGAGACACGGCAACACTTCTAAAATGAAGACTGATATGGGAAGAAACATGCAATCGGATAATTGGACAGATTGTGAACAAGCCCACAGTTAAGCTTATTTACTTTGGAGATAAAACTAAAAGTGAATGCATCAAAGTGTCAGTAATGACGCCTCACTGCAGACTGACACATGCACACAACCATGGAGAGTCCAGTAGGTCTAGTTTGTTTAAAACATGTACAGTCATCTGACTGTTTGTCTTCCTTCCCTGTCAGACGTCTTTTTAGCAATGTTGCTGATCAGTACCATTGAGAATTATAACTGGTAGAAATGGTGGACAGAAGTATAAAAAATAAAGCTGTTTAAAACCATAATTTCCCTTCAAAGATGCTACATAAAAACTGAATCACTGGCCAGCTTCTGACATATATATGTCAGTGGTCTTTACTAGTGTTCATGCTACACATTTACTGGATTTTCACTCTCACTTGTTGCTCACGTTGCTCTCTACAGCATCTCTGTAACCGATGTGTTCCTCCTCTCATCCATTTCACTGCATAATAATGTATTCAGCAGTTTCCAACCACTCCCTTTTCTAAGATTCTCCCATCTCACAGTCTTTGTTTCTGCTCAGTCTGCCACTTCAGCTGGATACAAAATGACAAGCTCAACCTCTTACAATAATTATTTTGCTTCTTCAAGCTCAAAGCTATTTATCTGAAAATACAAGCTATAGGAAGGTGTCCATAAGCTTTTTTTTAAGAAAACAGACAGCTGACCTGTTTGGTAATATCTGCTAAATGAAATCTATGGCTGGTTTGTTTTCACAGACAAGTTTAGTCTGATCCTCTGACTAACAGGTTGAAACAAGGAACTTTCATGTCAGATACTTTAAGTTCAAAACTAGTGTTTGCAAAGGTGCCTTTAACTTTTAAGATGTCACTGACATGACAGTTGACTAATTTACCACTATCCTGCAGCCATTAGCCATTTAATAAGGCAAATGTATAAACTCTCAAAGGCAAATGATAGTATTATAACAGTCTGTGTTTCTGCTGACCACATTTAAAGACTCTTTTGGTGCAGACCTGTCTGCTGCAGCTAATGGACAAAAACAGTGACAGCTGTTTCTGATGTGACATTTCCTCTGGTTAACAAGAGTGTTACAACATGCACACTTAGAGCATCACATGACACTGTCTTTATCACACACAGCTCAGAGTAAACAACATGAAACATGAAGTACAACTACACTGCAAATAACTCTACTAGCAGCAGCTACAAAAAAAACCTGGTGAAACGTACATCGGTATCACATGAACTCATCACTCTGTTATTTATGTAATTGGAATGCAAAACAAGTGGGTGGCAAGAATGGAAAAAAAAAGGTATGGGGATGCATGGAGCTTAAATGTTTCTAACTTGAGGTTTGTAATGGAAATACAGACATCAACATTACAATGCAGACATAGTACATGATGCAGACATGGAGTAGGGCTTTAGTTAGAGTTAGAGCTGCAGAACTGACAAAAGACTCACACTACAGACGGAAACTCGCTTAAGAGAACATGAAGAGAACAGGAAGAGCAGATAATGTATCTGCATGGGTTAAACTGCAGCAGCTCAGGGCTGAGGAGAGACACAGTAAGCTGACACCTGAGAGGCCAACAGCAGAAGAGCCTCATTACACAATGAACACAACAGACTGACTGTGTGCTCCGACTGTGAGCATCTGAGTGTCCTTTATGTTAGTCTGCCAGTTCGTTTTTCTAATTGTGTGTATCTGTGCAGTAATACGTTTGTCTGCAGGGGTCTGTGTGTGTGTGTGTGTGTGTGTGTGTGTGTGTGTGTGTGTGTGTGTGTGTGTGTGTGTGTGTGTGTTTGGCAGTTAACAGGGGCTCTATGAACAGTGTCATTCTTCACACGGTAGCCTGATCTCCAGAAAACACCACCTGCTCAGCACCATACTTACCTCTTAACAAGAATTACATAATAGCTGACAGGAAAACAAATTGTACCATGACAGATACATTTGAATGATATGCCAATGAAGTTTCATTAATGTGTGTTTAACCTGTATGTAGGTTTCTTCCTATTGTACCTCCCTGATTTTCATTTTTACATCTGGTTGCTCGGATTACAGACAGAGCATGTAAGAGCAAAACGCATAAAATGATTTATGCTGAATTCAGAGTGCATCATTGTTGGTTTTACATTGTCAATATTGCCATCATACTTAGTGAAACTTAAAAACGTCTGCTCCTCATCCCTAACTGATATACCAATAAACATTCAACATATACTCACTTCACAACACCCAGTGCTCTAAACAAAATGTCCTCTTGTTAACAGCAATGTTTTTTTACACTCCCAAGAGTAGTAATAAATAATAAAAAGAACTAGGGGCTGAGCATGATCAGCAAAAGCATGTACAAATGAAAAGGGGCGTGTCATCTAGAGAAACTCAAACTACAAGCAGATCAACAAACACTGTGAGGAACATCACGGTGAACTGAGGGATGGGAGAGACATTTGAAAAGTGCAATACAAGAACACAACAGTGAGAGAAGGTAAGAATATTAATGTGAGCAGGGAAAGTAAATCCTTAAATTTCCCTAAAAACCTGCCACTGCTGTGCTCTTGAGCAAGCCATTTACAGGAAGGTCTGCTAAATCCTTTAAGCCCTTTTCTCAGCACTGCCCTGCTTTACATTCACACTTTCATTCTTTCACAGCTGAATCTGCTCAGTGCTACCGCTGTTTGCCACCGCTGCTCACTGACAAGTATCGCTGGAGCCACTGGGAGTACAGTGACTCCAGTGGCTGACAGCAAGTCACTGACAGTGACTTGCTCATGGGCATCTTGGTATTTTGCCATTAAAGCTAACAGATGGTAACTGAATCACCTCTTCAGGGATTTAAGGCGGAAATTTATCTGTAGCTGGCCCACTTCTCTGACCTTTGGGCTACTGTTGCACCCGTAACTCAAAACACATTTCAGTTGAACTAAGCTGGCGAGTGTACAAAACAGCACACGTCACTAAGGTATTGTGGCCAATATAGGCCATCTAATATGGCCCCTCCTAATTTTATACCGATCATACGTGGTTCAGATGGCCTCAGGGGACCAGATTATTAAAGGCCCGGGGCTGTTTATGACTGTATCTTGTGTGTCTAGGTGAAACGAATGTCATCAAGGGCATCAGAGGTGGGTGCCAGCCTTTGGGTAACAAGTCAGGGCACGAGCTCATGAATCTTTTGCTTGTATGAGTAACACAAAACCCCTGATCTGCCCTGAGGTGGCACAGAGAAGGCCATGTTAGCTTTTTGTAAGAACACACAGCTGTACAAGTGCACACAAGCACTCACCCACACCTACTATAGGACTTCCTTTTCTCTCACAGTAAAACCTCATGACTAGCCTCAAGCAAAATAGTTTGTCCATTCCCACAGTGCAGCAGCAACAGCACAGACGTCCATGCACACCTGCTTATTATATTTATAAGGACCTTCACTGACTGTATTGCTGCTCTGAACTTAAAGCTTCACCACCACACGGTTCACTCTTAAACTGGAGCCTACTATTACAACCATAAACTCCAAAGTGCTATGCAACATTATAACTGTGACAAAATGCCGTCACTTAAAAAGGAGAGTAAATATTAGATTCCCTAAGAATACAAATGCAACACACAGATACAAATATTTTATGCTCTTTGGCAGTAAATTAACACAACAGACTGTGAAAACGACAGAAGAATTACAGTTTCAATACAAACACGTGCAGGCCTATAACAGATGCAGATTTAGCAGGTTAGGTAAAGTTGTCAGAGTGTAGAAATGAGGAAACTAGAGGATGATGAACACTGATACAGACACAATCCCAGAACCAGATCTGAAGTGGATTGATGAGATTATTTCACAAGACTACAACAAATATACAAGAGTAATGCAACTATATGGACCAAAATGTATCAAAGGTCACAAGAAGGTAAAGGGAAAGACGTGATAAAAGGCATAACTGAGAATTAAAATATACACGACTAAATACAACCATGTATTTTTCTGTGACTTTGGACTTGATGGAGTCAGAAGTAAACGGGGATAATACGACCATGAGAAGTGAAATGAGAGGACAAAGACAGAAGAGAAGCAATGGAGAGAACAGAGAGTACGAACATGCAAATTGTCAATTGTGGTGTGAAAGCTCTGGCTGTCATGTCATGAGTGTTGTGATTAAATTATAACGCAAAATGGTGATAATGATCTTACAAGATGACAAAGCCATGGAAAGATAAATATTACTGACTGAGTTGTGTAACAGTGTGTTTATGATGTTCTCCGCTCTGCAAAAGGTTATGAAAGCACCTCATTCACTTTCTGTGTTACATGTAAGCACACACGCACTGACATGTTACTATGTGCCCAGAAACACAAGCATACACCCAAATCATTCATATTACATGGTTCTAGGTTGTCTTTCTTCTGACCTTTACAGCCTTGTTTGGAGTGGGGGTTATAGACTTTTGATGGTATAATACAGTTGAAGGAAAAAATTTCAGTTTTAGTAAAAAATGAAATAAGGAAAGTAAAAACATCTCTTCTTCAGGTGTGATGCCCTTGAAGGGATTACATGCCACTTTGGTGAGCATTAAATATATAAATGGTGCTATGGTTTAGGTTGCACTGAATACCCAACTCGTATCTGACCACTACTTTGTTGATTGTAAGTGATAGAAACACTTTGTGTAGCCGAGCCTTTACAATTACAAAACTGTAACCTAATATGCATGCCTAGTTTGACGCCAGAGAGAAGGAGCAGTGAGATGCTTTCTTGGACTGAAATAGTTTAAATCAGTTGTGAACATCTTACTTACTTTATAGCTTCTACTATTAAAGTGCATATAGAGTCTGAGTGCAACTCGAGCCATCACTCAAATGCAAAACAGCTCCAATCTGGCAGAAAGCAGAATAGTTTTGAGAAAATGTCATAATACAACACATCACACTTGTTATTGGCTCCAGTGTTGATAACACCATTAATACCATTGTGATAATTTGCCCCAGCCCTTGGGGGTGAGGAGAAGGGTCTGGAGGACCCCGCGTTGTTGCCATGGTGAGGTTGCTAACAAGAGTGGCTTGTGACTCAGAGAGCACAGCAATCATCCTGCTGTCCAGTTCAGACAGTTTATTCCATCCACGCCTTTTAGAAAACATTCCTCCTCTACCAGCTTCATTATTACACTTTTTTTTTGCTTTGCTTTTTTACAGTGTCCCATAAAACAGATGTACCTAAATCTGTTCTCTTTACACTTGCATGATTGATAACTAAAGCAATCATCCAGTTATCCCAGGTTCACCGTCAGAAAGAAGAGTTCTGATACACACCATACCCACCCAACCAAAATCTGAACTGCATCAAGCATTTAACAGGCACGATTATTGATTTACTGCTCTGCTTTGTTCAAATGAAACAGTTTTATCACTCAACAGGAGAAGAGAGCCAGCACTGGCACCCAAAAAAGCCTGCCATGATGTGAATAGATATTTCAAAAAGTATAAGTCACTGGAAAGGGAGTTTCGTGCTGTCATGACTGAGCATTTTATTCCTCTTCTTATTGGAATAAAAGGCTCTATCTAAATGCAGCGTCACCTTTTGGAGTCCTACATGTGGGTGTGGCCTGACACAACAGTCTAAAAACCATCCACAACAGGTTCATTAAAAAAAAGATCAAAATACCTCCTGGATTCTGCCACCTCTAAAAATGTTTCTGGGTCTTGACAAGGGCTACAGGCAATAAACACCTAGCTGTAACGATCCGCAGTGAGTCAGGAGCACTGTCAAAGTCACATGCGGCAGGTTAGTAAAGAAAGGTGTCTGCATCTCTCCCATGGGTACAGTCAGGACTCAAAATGCATACAGTGCCCCTGAACAGAGGGACCTATTTTCCCATGGACATTCTAAACTTACATTACAGCCCACAGCAAAGATGGAAAACATTATTACATGTATGTCTGTCTTTTGGTTAAATTGTTCCACCCTCCCAAACACTGTGGGAGAAGGTCAGAGTGAAAACTCAAGGAAACTATGAACCTGTGAATCAGCACTACTGCTGCCTGTCGTTTATATCACAGGAGACACATATCTAAACACCAGACATACAGAAATTTGGGTAATGATGACATATCCTTTACAAAACAGGATGGAAGCGTTCTGTATTTTGTCAGTTGTTGGCTGGTGCTTCAAAAGGAAGTACCTCACTGTGATCTTCAAATGCAAAAGGAGTGAGTAATATTTCAGGCTGCTAGGTTGGCGTAAGCTAGGTGCCCTTGAGATAAAGGTGGGGATCCTCAGTACAGCTGCACCACTGATGTCAATATGTGGTGAAGGGATATTAGAGACTGCCACATCCTTACAGGGACTTTACACAAAAACTATACAAAAACTGTAAAATGCTTTTAAAGGCCATTCAGCTCAAAGTCCTGTCTCCCCAAAAACCCAGACGCTGCCACAGACACAGAAAAACATCAGCAGGACAAACCCAGCTAGCCTGACACAGCAGATTTAGCAATATTGTGCTGTCCACTGAGCTGCCTTTCCCAGTTCCATTAAAGGGGAAATGGGCAGACCAGACAGGGTGGAGGGAGACAGAAGGTGAAAAGCTGGAAGTAAGGTGATGGAGGAGGGATGGGTGCAGGGGAGGCTGGGTGTGGAAAGGGCTGGGTGGCCTTGCATCAGATGCATTAATTATTGATCAGCTGGGGGAAGACAAACATGCGCAGTAAAGACACCGGTGGGTGAAGGAGGTGGAGGTGAAAGTAGAGTAAGATTTTTTAGGCAACTCATTGATTAAAATTGTGCATTTTGCGTGTGTGTGTAATCAGTGTAACACACGACTCTGCACCCACACCAAGGCGCCCAAACCGCCCCCACCCATCATCTGTCTCCCCGTGTTCTCCATCTCCATCCTAACCGGTCTGTGTCCAATTGCAACCCGTCCCAAATGAGCTGGGGGAGATTAGCGCGTCTGTGTCGCCTTGCTTGATTGCAGCTGTTCTCTGCACATGGCAGACTAATCTCAGGGCCTGAGGGTTGAGGGGGTTATTATCATTTTCTTCAAAAGCACAATAAATCCTAATGGTAACCTATCCGTGTTGCTGAAGGTGACAAACTGTGCCCTGTGTTTTAATTATCTACTTACATGATCCGGGTTCCGCTCGTTCCCAGGCAGTGCCGTGCGTAATGCCATTTTCGTCCCTGAGTGCGCTTCACCGTCCAGGAGAATAGAAAGAAGTGGGCTGTGGGTTTGTGTTCACACGGGGTTCAAAAACACCCCAGATTAGCCTGGTTGTCAGTCAAACCAGGCTCTGTGTATCAGGGAAAAAACAGCCTCACTTTTCATACAATCCTCATTATCACAGTCCATGAAGGCAGCACAGATCACCAAGACAGTGATCCAGCTTAAATTAAGACGTAAAAAAAAAAACAACAACTGGTGAGCTACATCCACCTCATGTCTGTCTGGTGCTGCTGGTACCAGAACAGCCTCATCTGAGGGGAAAAAACAGCCCAGACTGAACCCCCCACCCCCCCGGACTTAGCTTTTCACTTTCCCCCGATCCTTCTCAGACGCTATCGGACCATTTCGGTGAACAGTGGCTGTGCCGTTAATAAAACAATCCCGGTGGTCACCGCTTCACTTTCAGCTGCATCGTCTTCTGGTGAGAACGAAAGAAACCCGAGTCATAGAGGCAGCAAATCAAGGTTAAAGCGAGCAAACAGAGCCGTGGTCTGTGTGCGTCCTGAGGACCACCGCGGGTTGAGTTGAGAAAAAAGGGGGAGTTTCTGTTCTCCGGTTAGCTAGCTAATGTGATTTTTCTGGGTGACAGACGTTAAAACGGTTACTCCCACGGAGAAACGGTCACGGAAACAGAACGAGGAACCGTCCGAGACAACATCACAACACACCGAGAGATGTGTGGAGACTTGGGATATAAATCAATGGCAAAAATGCGGTTGAATTAAAGAAAGCGGCGGATGTGCAGCCTCCCTGTAGGTCTCCCCGGTCCTTCCTCTCAGTGAAGTCCGCCCTTAGCTCCTCTCATTCGGTTTGGCTGTAAGCGCTTCTGCGGTGAGTGAAAAGTCGCCGGTGTTCGGTTGAACAGCGGCGGAATACAAATAAATGTCTCCCGTGAGTCGGAAACATAACATTTGTGTTCCGTGAAGGAGACGAAAGAAAACGGGATCCCCCTCCTCCGCTGAGAAACACAGTGACAAGAGAAAGAGGGAGGCAGAGGGACGTCAGCGGTAACAACAGGCAGGGCTGCTGCGTCGACGGCCGCGCACGCGCACACACGCGCGCCTCCCTCGCCCCATCTCTCGCCCGTGCTGCCTTCAGGTGCTCCTCGTGAAATCAGACTTCCGAGTTTCGGAAGTCGTAAATAACATTTGTTTGTGAATTTAAATCACAATCAGCTGAAAGATGACTTACGTTTCCTCACAGTTTCACATACACATAAAGAGCACTAAAGGGCTTCATGTGTTTTCATGTCAAAATCTGTTGAATTTCACTTCCTGGAAGACAACTTAGTATATTTATTCCTCCTAAGATATTATTTATCGCCTCCTGGTGGCCAAAATCCTCATTTCAAGAGAGAAATATTGTTTAACATTATTATTAGATAGATAGATAGATAGATAGATAGATAGATAGATAGATAGATAGATAGATAGATAGATAGATAGATTGCATTGCAACATTGCATTAAATACTTCATTTTATATTCTCCCTTTGGTGCCTTCTCTTTTCACTTACATCTATTTATCCCAGTATCCCACTATCAGTTTGAAAAAGATGGAATATATGTTGATGCTGTTGTGCACCCAGACCACAATACCTTTAAAATAGAAATAGAAACAAAACACTTATATATTTATAATTTATAATATTTCCACCAGCATCAAAACCCATCTCTCCACCCCATGTGTCTGTATGAGAGAGAGACATTATACAACCAGAAGTTTGTTGAGGAAATCTGCCTCTGCATCTTCTGTGTTTGCTGTCTTCAGGATCACTCAGGATTGAGTTTATTAAAGATGACTGAACCAACATTCACAACTTATAAGAGTAATTAAACAGCAGGCCTAATGCATATAAAACATAAAAAAAATAAAGCATTAATGGCACAACACAGTGTAGCTCCTTATATCATTTTACATTTCAAGTTTGCAAGTCACATATTGAAAAATGTGATATCAGTAACCATGAATAGCAAGGTGACTTAGCATTTAGTGAAACTGTCCTCGGCCTGGAATATGAAGGCTCCACTCCCTCCAGCAGTGTATCTGCCCTACTGAAGTGTCCTTGAGCAGTTTTATTATATTTTATTGCACCAAAACCCAGAAAATCAAATTTTATTATGATTAATTCTGATGTGATGTGATGCAGTTTATAAATTCTGGACAGTATAATGTGAACCCTCCTCTACATCCTGCTTATATAGCTTTAAACCTACATAACATATGTGCATCATAGCATAACATTGATCCATTACTAGTTCAAAAAATCATTTTCTCTCTCAGAGTGGTGGCTTTGGATTGTACTACAGGCCCAGACTTCTATTTCATTCTATATGCATGCAAAACTGGCCAGTAAAAGTTTAAATCTCTGCGTCCTTCGTGGATTAAACTGTATTTACACAGGGAGTGAGCATGCATTGATGTTTTGATCAAGAGGGAATCGTGAAACCAAGGCAACCAAAATCCTCTAACCAAACACTGCAGAGGACAAGCTTGTTTATTTTACTGTGTCCTTTCACGTGTGCTAATCCTCAGCTGGCTCACCTGTCCCCTCCACTTGTTATGAGAAGTGAGAGAGCCCTTAAACTCATCAGTGTGGTCGATCTCCACTGATGGTGAGCTACATCTGATCCCAACTTCTGCCTCTCCACACTGAACTCCACTGAGCCCTTTACATTTCACAGACTGTCTATAGTCCTGTCCTTACAGTAAAACTCCAGGTTCACCTCCAAAGAGGTTCGCTTATATTCCAGATCACATGAACAACAAACACCTGAACTGCCTCATATCCTGTCTAATTAATCACAATACTGTAAATGTGAGCACTTGTGACACAGAACCCATTCACTAACACAGATATTGCACTAATTTAATTAATTTATTTAAGCAGAACGCATCCATTTTAAGAAAATCTGTATTAAGAAACTCTAAAAACACAAATTGCACAAATACTCACATCATTGAGTAATTGGGTTCATATATGTCCGATCTGTATTATTCATGACTAATTTACAAATTAGACACAAGTCTTACCTGGACTGATCTGGACCTGTTGGAGCGAATCCAGGGCCTCATTCTTCCCTCACACCCCTACTTCCTGGTTATGACAAAGACCAGTGACCTGAAGCCCTGCAGATTAAGAGGCAGATGCTGGAACAAGCAGGTGAGCAAAACACAGGCAGATTCACTGTCATCCCTCGGAGAACAGAGGCAGAGAAAGAAAGAGATTTACCAGGAGAGCAGAGTGCTGCTGCTGAAACAGCGAGAGAATCGATGCTGGAAAGAACAACCAGAGCAGCAGTCCATATTTCCATGGATTGCAGAGCCTGTTCTGGACACTGTGTTACAGAGTACACCAGCATCATTAGCATCACTGTCCGGTCAGCTGTGTATAAACCAATTAGAGGAAAAAACACTGGATGTGGAATTGTCAATAAATCTAATGGGCTATGGAAAGGGGGAGTCTGCTTCAGTTCTTTTCTACATTTGTGTGTGTGTGTGTGTGTGTGTGTGTGTGTGTGTGTGTGTGCATACCACACCTAGTGATTTGTGCTTCTCTGAGCACGTCAGCAGGGATTGATCCAGCCACTAGCTCATGCTGTCCCTGAGGCCATCAACGCACAAATAAACACATAGTTGTGTACTTTGATATTTGTGAGGACCTAAATTGACAAGTTGTATGATGTATTCTCTAGCTCTTGAGCGTCGCCATCAACATAAAGTTCAGATAAAGGCAGGGCAGTCCTAACTCTAAAACCAGGAACTGACCCCTGAACAGCCCTTTGAGGCAGTGAGGAACAGACAAACTCTCTTTCCAAAATACTTTCACTGTCAAGATCTAAAACAGAAGTGGTCCTCAAGGATAAATGCACACACAATGAGAGTCATGCTACTAACCTCATTTAAAACTTGGATAGACTCAAATATGGACTAAATGAGAAATAATACATCATAAAGCTAACATCATTATTTGCTGTTTGAATTGACAAATGAACATCTCATGATCACAATAGCTTTTTCACTCCCCTGTCCTCAAATGCTGAGGAGTTTAATGCATGAAATGTGTGTCATTAGTTTTAAAACTTTGTCATATTTATTTCATGCTTTTTGTTTAATAAAATAAAATAAATACAATCACAAAGTACCACAAAATTACAGGAAAAAAAACAACAGTTCATGTGTTTTGCTGCCACTCAGTGGTAGTATTACAAAATGCACTGTGCAACATGTAGACTACATCATTCTTTAGTGGGGTTGTTTTGGAAGACAAAAATATCTTGCATCAGCATAATTTAAAAGATTGTATAATAACCTGAATATCCAAACAAAGCATCTGAAAAAGTTTATAGTGCATATAAAAAATGATGTTAGAAAATAGATTGTCTTACATGATCTCCTCTTCAAGTTTTTAGAGGATAACTTTACATTGTTTTCTCCTTGACACTTTGTGTTTGACCATCATAGTAAGCTCTGTCCGTTTCTTCAGGAAGTTTTTATACAGTTTTCTCTGAGCGTCTGCTCATGCAGAATGTGTTAAAAACTTACTCTGCTTAGTGTCATAATGACCCCCTTTTAGTATATTTCACAGGTTAAATGGCTTTGAACTGTATGTTTTCACATGTTGCTAAATTAATTGAAAATAAAGAGACCTATAATTTGACAAATAAAAATCTTAAAAGTTGAGCTAAAATCAGTAAATATAAACCTCTATAAATGTTAGTACAGCAGGCTGTTATGTTGAAACATTTCAACATGCTCATTAGTCTGATCAGTCTGCTCACCAAGGCTTTATACAACCATCATGGTGATTAGCTGACTTTCCTCTCGCACCACTGTGAAGTTGAATTTTGTGGTTTTGTGTAAAACAGGTCTCAAATCTTTCTTGTTCAAAGCAACATTAATAAAACAATAAAGCTTGACTTTATCTTCTGGTTGACTGAAGTGATTCTCTCTCCCAGGCTGTGATATATTATTAACAATGTGTCTCCACAGTCAAAAACATGAGAGGAAATGAGGCACAACATTTCTTTCAAAAACCTGCATCTCATATGAATTGCTATAATTTAAAAAAGTTAAATAGAAGTTGTTTAATGAGGGAAGATTATCAAGACTATTTAATCAACCAAAGTGAGTGTTTGTATTTTTAAATGATTAATATTAATTTGTTTTTGAACAACATGTTGCTGTATTATAATAATCCCTTTCCTTATTGTGTCTCATTTTCTCTGGAGGAAGAAGTATACTGATGTGGTTTGTCAGTGTGCATTAGGGAGTTTTTAGTCTCTTTGTATGTATAGAGACTGTACCATGCAGTTGAGATGCTTGCATGTCAGAGATGTAGACCTATAACCACAATGGTTTGACCAAACTGTTTTTGCCGTTCTCAAAAGAAATCACTTCCTAGACATATCCGCCCCCGCTGCAGACACACCTATCTTTTAGAGCAGATTCAGTCGAGTTTGAAGACGTCTGCAATCTCACTTTTTAAGCCAAACTATCCTGAACGACAAGAAGAACGAGTGGTAAGATGATTGATTTTAAAGAAATTGCAATGGTCTAACAAATCAATAAAAATGATTTACTGAATAAACATTTGGACAATGCTTTTAACTACACCAAAAATGTAATCTTGAAGGCATTTGAATTGTAATTTATACTACTTGTCATCAATAACCAGTGCTGCAATTGATACACTGTAAAATAAAAAAAGAAACTCTTCAAGAACAAGTTATTATCAATCAAGGTAGTTTATACAAATATAATGGAGTCACACAATATGCAAAATAAAATCTATTCAGAATATATACTGATACAAACACTTTTGAATCTGAACAGTTTTAACTCCAACTTGAAAAAAACATTACAACATTGTACTGCTCCAATTAACTCATGCTTCATGATTGTTTTCAGCTGTAGCCGACCATGCTAGCAGCCTTAACTCTGGCCTCCTTGAGCCTCTTGGTGTGGGGGTCTAAGCTCTGCCCCCCATCCTGCCAGTGTCTCCACAATCTGACCACTATCGAGTGTCAGGAGAAAGGACTGAGCCAGATCCCTGAGCTGCCAGATGCTGCAGAGAAGCTGTATGTCTCATACAACAATATACAGGAAATACCTAGGCGTGGGCTGGAGAAGCTGCAGGTAGGAAACATACAGCAGCAGCCTGAAAACTGAACTGTGCGTGTAGGGCTTTTGAAAATGATGCAACACTGTGACCTCTTAAGACTCTTGCAGGAGGAAAGACCCAGATTAAACTATGTCCGTTAGACAAGAAATAGTCCGTCACATAAAACCCACTAAAATTCAGCATTCAACATACTTTTTCACTTGTTCAAATTCTGTTTTTTAAATCTAATTTTCCAGCCTAATATCTTTTGAAACAAACACTTAGAGGTCCAGTGTATAAGATTTAGAGGGCTCTATTAACAGAAAACAACAGAAATGGAATATAATATGGATAAATGTGTTCATTGGTATATAATAACCTAAAAATAAGAATCATTATATTTTTATTACCTGTGCTTCCAGGACAATAAAGTCTGATATGTTATTTTACTCTAATAATGTGAAGTTTTGTCTAAAGAAGTATACATAACAGACTCCTCTCCTTCCTGGTTTTTCTGTCAGGACCTGGACCTGACTAAGAATCAGCTGAATGTCTTCCTCACCCTCATCCCAGTTTGGCCCAACATGACGAAGCTGTCTAAACTCTTCCTACGTAACAATGGCCTGACGTTTCTACACCCTGATCAGTTCATAAACTGCCCTGCTCTCACATTACTTGACCTGAGTGAGAACCAGATTGAATATATACCAGCCGGACTCCTCCATGGATTAGCTCATCTAAAGACACTGTACATGAACTTTAACCACATTCAAATGTTACAGGTTGGTGGATTGGAAGGAGCCTCTGCCCTAATTGACCTCTCCCTTAGCCATAATAATATAACAAAGATAGAAGAAGGTGTGTTCAACGACTCAGCTGTTTTGGAGAGACTTGTTCTGTCCAGCAACAGATTCACAAGTGTGGACGGGGCCAGCTTCAGAGGAGCGACAGGTCTCCAATACCTGGTCCTAAGTGGCAACATGCTGGCCACTGCTCCAGCTAAAGCACTGAAGGATGTTAAAGGGCTCAAGCATTTGTATCTAGAGAGGAACAGCCTCATCAACCTTCCAGATGATTGCTTCTCCTCACTGAGCGTGTTGGTTCATCTAGATTTGAGCAACAACAAGCTGACCAATCTATCAGAGGGATCGCTAAGAGGTCTGATCAAGCTGAGTGAGTTGGATCTCAATAGCAACCTCATAGATTATCTTCCCTCAAAAGTCTTCAGCGATTTGAGCAGCCTTAAGATACTTGATTTGTACTCCAACAGACTGACATCTCTTTCTCTGGACGTATTCAGTAACTTGATCCAACTACAAGAGCTGCAACTGGACAGTAATCAGATCTCTAACATACCAGTTGGGGTATTTGATTCGCTGTCCAAACTCAGTGAGCTACAGTTGGCAAACAACCGTATCCTGGAGCTCCATCCTGCTTTGTTCAACAAGCTGAAGGCGCTACAGAACCTGAACTTGGAGAACAACGCTCTAAAGCACCTTCCTGAAGGTCTTTTGCACAAAATGAGGGCCCTCAAGGAGATACACCTCAATGACAATCACATCAAGTCTTTTCATCCCTCAGTCTTCAATGGTTTGGTGAAGATACATTTGCTGAGCTTCTCTCGCAATCGTCTCTCCTCTCTACATCCGGACCAGTTCAAAGACCTTGTCGGTTTGAAAAAGTTACATCTGGATGAAAACCACATAGGTAACATTCCCGCAAGCCTGTTCATGAATCTTAAAAATCTTATTACACTGAATCTGGACAGCAACCGTATCTTGGAGCTGTCTCCTGATCACTTTGTAGGGTTGACCTGCCTTAAAGAGCTCAAGTTGAGCTTCAATCAGCTCAACGACATTCCTTTCAACACCTTCCATCCTCTTCACAACCTCCGCAGGCTCATGCTAAATAACAACATCCTGGCTAGTTTACACCCTCAACTCTTTGCCCGACTTTGGAAGCTAACAGAACTCAGCTTGGATGGAAACAAACTGAATCACTTGCACCCTGGTGTATTTCAAAGACTTACAAACCTCCAGAAATTGAGTTTGAAGTCAAACCAGCTCAAAGCAGTGGACAATGGGACTTTTGAGTCGTTGAGAAAACTTAATGCTATCGATCTGTCGGGTAATTTGTGGGACTGCACCTGTAAACATAACATCTACATCAGCAGCTGGGTCAACATGCACAGAGACAAGCTCGGAGACCAGCCCATGTGCTTTTTCTCTTCTTCCTCACCCATTACTCAGGATACACCGCTCTCACAGGCAGCTCTGTCTCCCCTGTTGTTGCAAGACCATTGCATTACAAGTGTTGAAAGTAGCTCATCACCTCAGTTTCCTGCTTTCATGCTGAATCTCCTTTTTCTCATAGCTTTCAGCCCACTGTGGCTTCCTTTGTAGTGGTTTGGCACCCTCTACTGTCACTTTTTCCTGCTTTGCTTTTCACGCTTTTGGTTTTTCAATATTTGCAACCTGAGTGTGCTGCAAGTTTGAATATTCATAGATGCATTCAAAGATTGTGTAAATAGAGATTAAACATAATTCTGGACAAATTTGCAATGAAATAATGTGATTATACAAATGTGCAAGAAAGATTTAAGTATTAGGATTGTTGCATATTGAAAATAACCTAAACTGTTGGTTCATAACTAGCTTCATGACAGGAGATGTCATTGCTGTGTTTGTGCATTCATTCTTCTTCATTATGAAAGTCAATAAAAGAAAAAAAAACCTCACAAGATTTAAATTTCTATGTTTATGAGTTTGACTGACAGTCACAAAGTTGATATAACAAAAATACACTCCACAAAAGAAGTTACAGATAAAACATTCTGACAAAATAACTTTCACTATCGTGCTCAGTCAGCACATCGACTAATAAAGCACACAAGGCAACTTTGTTTTCTTAAAACACAATTATATTTCATTTATCTGTTGGAGGTCATCATCTAAAACTAGATTTTTTAAAAAAGAAAGAAAGAAAAACACTTCTCAAGTTGGTTAAACTGTAAATATCAGTTTTCCAACCTAAAATGTCCAGTGTGTCAGATTTAAAGAGCTCTGTTTACAGAATGTGTCAGAAATGGAATATAATATGCATAATTATGTTTTCATTAGTGTATAAATCAGCTGAAAATAAAAATCATTATGTTAACTTGAAGAAAGAATGACTTTTATATCCACAGAAGCGGCAGGTCACAAAGTCCGCCATGTTGAACTGTTTCTACAAACTGGTCCTTTCACACAGAAATGTTTAAAAAACCTGAAGAAAACACGGCGTACAATAAAAATCAGTAAATAACACTTTTATAGTCTGTACAAGCTTTGATCAGGAATATCATTTAAATTCTGTCAGCAAAATACTGTCACATTTTAATTGTGGATGGCAAGATTGTTTGTGATCCCACAGGTAAAAGTGAAAATGACTTGTAAACATGTTTTCATTTAAGTTTTTTAGAAGACTAAACAGCTGATTGTTGGCTTTTTGTTGTAGTACCTGCTGCAGATCATCTGTTTTTATTTCAGTCCTTCTGTAAAACAGGTTGAAAAACATTTTGTCAGCAAACTTCAAATAAAGAACTAAAAGGCTTTCGGTACATGCAGGTTACTCCAGTGATATCATGATACTATAGAAATGTGAATTGTCAGTTATTCCCACATTTAATGGTTTTCTTTTGTAGACCTAATGGCACTAACTGCAGGACTGGATAAGGACATCAGGTAAATGACTTAAAACACAACAAGGCTCTTAAACGTTTGGCCAAGACAGTGTACACAGTAACTGTCTCCACCTTTACAACTAATGCTAACTTAATTGTTCACTCATCTGAACACACTGCATCTATCCCCTCCACCTTCGCTGAGGGTAGTTCTGCCGTGAAACTAAACGAATCTGGTAAACCAAACTTAAGAAGTCACTAAAACCACTTTCACTGCAAAGTGTTCGCTCATTTTGTTCTTCAGCAGCTACAGGGAAGCTTTTCACTCAGGTGTCACATCACAGTTTAGCTTCAGACGTAGAAACACTTGTGGTCCTTCAGGTTCCTCAGGTAGGAGAAACTCTTCCCACACTTGTCGCACATAAACTGTTTCTCTCCGGTGTGTATCTGCTGGTGGGCCTTCAGGCTGTTGCCCTGATTGAAGCTGCGTCCACACGTGTCGCAGCTAAACGGCTTCTCCCCAGTGTGGATACGCTGGTGTCTGTTCAGGTTGCCCGTGTTGCTGAAACATTTCCCACATGTGTCACAGCTGAACGGTTTCTCTCCTGTGTGCACCACCTTTCAAGAGAAATGTAGAAGGAAAGACTGTAGGTTAAAAATAATATACTGGTATCATATCTAAACTCCAAATTCAAATTGAATCATGATTTCAAGGCGTTCAAGTGTTTTTTCCGCGGTGGAGTGGTGGAAAGAGACAGACTGTACATGACTTGTACAACACCAATCTAGAATTTCATTTGCATCTGAGAGAAAAATCGAGACATGAGAAAACTGGTGAATGACTCATACATGCACACAAATCTGACACGGTCAACCACAATATACTGCTGCAGAAACTATGTGGAGCTGACAGTGGTACTATCTCAGTCTGCTACCTAAGAAATGAAGAAATGAACTCAACTTGAGTTGACATAAAACTAGTGTTAAGGTTCTCTTTAACTAATGAATGTAATAATGTATAATTTTCTTTCAATTCTCTGTCTGCCTAATACTTTTTTAGGTCACCTTTTTTGAGTTGCTCACCCATGGTGTTGCTACAAACCAGCAAATGACAACTGATGGATGGATGACAAGGATATCATGTCCTGTCCATTACAAAAAAACAACCTACCCGATGTGATTTGAGGCTGCTGTGCTGCGTAAACATGCGGCCGCAGATGTCGCAGGAGAAGGGCCTCTCCCCGCTGTGCGTCTTCAGGTGAATCTTCAGGTAACTGGACGACTTGAAGCTCTTCCCGCAGAGCCCACAGCTGTGAGGCCTGTCCACTGTGTGGTGCTGCTGGTGCGAGCGCAGGTCGGTGATGGAGTTGAGCCGTCGGCCGCAGAGCACGCACGTACATGGAATATTCGCCGCGTGCGTCTGGAGGTGTTTGCGAAGCGAGTCCACACAGGCCACATTAGTGCCGCATGCCACGCACGCCAGCGAGTTCTCACCAGAATGAGAAGTCTTCTGATGCATCTTCAAGGCACTCTTCTGGATGAAACATTTGCCACAGGTCTCACAGCTGAAGGGACGCTCACCAGTATGTATCCGCTGATGGCCTTTCAGAGTGTCAGCCTGATTGAAGCTTTTGCCACAGGTCTCGCACTTGAACGGCTTTTCCCCTGTGTGTATGCGCAGGTGGCGCTGCAGGTTACCTTGTATTGTGAAGCTTTTGTTGCAGTACTGGCAGTTATAAGCCCGCTCTCCTGTGTGGACCATCTGATGCATTTTTAGGCCGTGAGCTCGGTAGAAGCTCTTTCCACATTGTTCACAGCAAAACGGACGGACCTCAGCATGGAGACGCTGGTGGTTCCTCAGGAGCTGCTTCAAGGTGAAACCCTTCCCACAAACATCACAGGTGTGTGGTCTCTCACCTGTGTGAAGCAGCATGTGTGCATTGAGGCTTCGCTGGAAAGAAAACCCTCTGCCACACTGAGAACAGTGGAAAGGCTTCTCTGCGTTTGCCCCGTGCACAGCCTGGTGGGCTTTGAGCTGCAGCAGCTTGGTGAAGGTTTTCCTGCAGTGTTTGCAGCTCAGAGGATGCTGGTTCTGACTCTGACTGTCCTTCTTCACTCGGCCTCGATGGGACTTGGGCTTTACAACACGTTTAGGTCTGGTGGTTATTCCTGGGTCACCATCTTCTGGATCCTCTGCCTCCAGCTCAAAGAAAAAATGTACAAATTGTTTATTGATTTGCTTTAAACAACATTTCCTTGTTTTAATGGTCATGGTGGTCTGATGGTAACCCATCATACACTGGCCAGGAGGCAGAACCAACCATGTATGTGTGTTAAATTCTTTACATACTAAACAGGAGCACAAACAGATAAACAGAAAATGAATGAAGTATTTATGAAATCAACCTGGTAATCCGGGTCGTCACCTTCCTCCTGGCCCGGTTCATCTCTGTCCTGACCAGAATCAGATGACACCTGGTCAGCGAACGCCTCCAAACCTTCCTCCTTTATTATCACAGATTGGATATTGTCCTATGGAGAAGAGAGAATAAGGTCAAATCACAGACAACACGGGTGACCTTCTGAACTAAAAATTAAAGAGATATGAGCCCCTTCTTGGTCTAGGTCTGTTTTTCATGCTTCAGTACAGACCCATTCATTTTCAATTGGTGAAATGTTAATGCTTCCAACTTTGTGGCAACAGAGAGAAGAGCTTTCTCTTGTTTCAACATGACAGTAACCATGTACCCTGTATTTCTGCCATGGAGTTTACCAATAAAACTTTAAACACCTTCTTTAGACATCCATCTTGTTTACGCTCTCTGCTTCATTATTAAAAAGTCTGAAGTGTGAGGAAGAGAACAGGAAGTGGGGAAGAAAGAACAGTATGAGACACAGTTCAAACTTAATCAGTGAAATCATCTGCATAAGACATGACAGGATTTTACCTCATACGTTCTGCCTTTCCACAGATGAATTATAGGCGACCTCTTCACTCCAGCGTCACCACTAGCCACAGCTGAAAAAAAAAAAATCAAAAAGCTGTTTATACAAGTGCACGGAGACAAAACACACTACTGTGTCACCTTTTTAAGTCTTCGATAGCAAACTGCTGTAACATCATTACAGTGTTAGAAAGAGGACATTTAAAGCCTGCTGCTTAGCCCAGCTTTGCTACAACCACACATCAACATGTCTCAACCCATTAAAAAAGACAGACTCATCACCTCTTCTCTTCCTCCCTGAGCGCTGGCTCTGGACTGTCTCTCCTTCTTCTCCATTGGTCAGAGCGCTCCTGCCCTCCTTTGGTCTGCTGCTTCCTTCCGTCAGCTCCTCCGCCTCCTTCTGGCCTCCGCTGCCCTCTAGCACCAGCTTCAGCTTCAGCTTCGTCTCTGCCACCTCCAGTCTCCTCCTCAGGTCCTCAGTCTCTGCAACGCCCTGTGTTGCCTACAAAGACAAACCTGAGCTTTAAAAACACAAATCATGACAAGGATGTGGTGATTTTGTAGTTACAGTTTTTGATGATATGACAATGTATGATGCACACAGTGAGATGATATAAATCTATGATATGTTCCTAATATGGCTCCAAATATACCAACACAGTGAAGTGACGTACTTCTAACTGCAGCAGAGAGAAACATTCGAAGAAAAGCTGACAGATCTTCTGCACAGCATCTCGAGCCAGACACTTCATGAAGACGCTGAGCTGCATCATCTGATGGGAACCAACCAGATCACTGTTACAAGCAGGTACACACTGAATAAACACACATCATGTGTCAGAGTAAAGACTAGATTAATTGACAACAGTTTTATTAAATAATTAGTCTTGATTAACTCACTGATGAAGAGAATTTGCTGCTTTTTTTGCAACATTAACTGACATAACAGTCAGTTAATGTTGTCAAAAAAGTTTATTTTATTTTACAAACGTTACTGACCATTTTAATAATCAGAGGTGACGTTTTAACTTCTATCAACATGTCTTATATAATATTACATGACACATCCCATCATATCATTGTAAACACCTGACAAAAGGTCGTGCAGGTAACGTTCACGTCGCACCTGTAACGTTAACTGAGCCGTCTGTAGACATACGGCAGATAGAAAAGCCTGGGCCTGCTGATGGATTCTGCTCATTGTTATGTTCCCTTAATGAACCAGAGCAACATTTTAATTTCATTTAGCCTGATTAAAAGCTCCACACAGCCCAGCTGACCTGCGGTCTTTGCTTATCTGAGTTTAGTCGCTGAAGCTAACCAGAGCAGCCAGCTAGCTCTTCTATTTCTATGATCAGCTGGCTGTTCGGAGGAAGGAGCGTCAACACCGGAGAAGAGGAGGTAACCGGCACCGACACAACAACAACAACACACACTCTAACAGCAGGTGAACGTACCGTGTCAGCCGGGGAGTCGTGCGTGTTGTCAGACTCTGTGTGTGTTGAGTCTGAGCCGATAACTTTGCTAATTTCTGTCACTGTCGAGTTCACCATTACCTCCAAAATGGCGCCTAACTGCGCATCCAAATCAAATAAAGACATGGTGACGGATGGATGTGTCGCCTGACGACTGTTGTTTCACTTCGATGGTTTTATAATGAAACTAGAAGCTTTTTCATGCTGCAATATTGTCGTTGTTATTGCGAACAAAACTCGAAACACTCACAACACGGATACCAACTTCCTCTTCCCAGTTAATGTTCTTCAAAATAAAAGCACGCCCTATTCAGTCCTTTATCCCTCAACTGACAACATAACAAACACGACATAACGCCACAACTTTTAACACTGAATGTGAGTCATATTCTCATTAAGAAGTAGGACCACATTGTTCTTACAAATCAGCTTCAAACACTGTCATGTTTAATGGCAGAGTTGAAACAGGTGGGTAGAGTAGCCAAGCTGTTGTATGCACATACTTTTTGACCCGTCTTAGGTAGGGTACGGACTCTAATGAGGAAGTAGTTTCTGTGTGTGATCACAGTTTACCTATTTAAAACTACACTTCATCAATAAATGCAGTTATGGGTAAGTAAGTTGATTGGTTTATTTTGAAATTTTAACCGGAAGCGTCTATATGGCATTGTGTCGAGCTTGATATTAGTGAAGTTAGCGGCTTTACAAATGAATGTGCCCTCTAGTGGCCAAAGTAAGAAACTACAACACTACAGCAACTTGTGGCTAACACCGTGTTTCATATACTGTGCACACAATCAATATGCTTCGACTATTAATATATTCAATAGATTATTGAATAACATAAACACCAGTTACAGAGTTATGAGTTGTTTTTAGTATTAGTTTCATGCCAGCTGTCTGTTAACTATCTAGAATCGTGAAGTTTTGCTGCCCTCCAGTGGTCATATTGAGGAACTACATCACAGCAACACAACAGGTCAAGTCAGACAACATAACATTAAAACTTCCGGTAAATACTTAATAAAATCAAATAAAATCAATCAAATAAAATAGCGAAATCAAAGCTGTTAAACATGAATTGGCAGAAATTAACGAAGTTAATTAATCAAGTTCATTGTTTTATATTAATCATGTGTACAAACTATAATCTTAAATTTTTCATTTGAGGTATAAAACTGAAAAATGAAAAGGCTGAAGACATTTATCATTTAAAACAACCTTTATTAAACACAGAGGTTTATGTTGGCTGTATCTTTAGTTGAGGCCACTTCAACATTTGAAATTACACGTTTCATGTTGGGCCACTTTTGTTGTAAGTACGTCATTCTTTAGTTTAAACTTGTGGCCAGAGTTTCGTTCTTTAGCTCTCATGAGACAGATACTTTCAAAGCTAGCATTTTCTTCAGGCACAATTTATCAGAAAATACCATGGGACAGACATATAAATCAGCTGACAATGCAGGTTTGTAAATAGATTTCAGGACCGAGAAAACAAAGAAATGACTGCTGCATCGTCATTATTATCTCCAGGTGCTCAGCTTCAGGATGAAGTGAGAGACCTTTTCTGGTTCCTCCCAGTGCAGTTATGTTTCTTTAGCAGCCTTGAGTCTGAAAATCCGAGTCCACAGCTGCTGCAGGAGTACGGCCTCTCTCCTGTGTGGACCTGCATGTGAAACTTTACGTGTCCGAGCTGCCTGAATCTCACTCCACACACTTCACACTCGTAGGGCTTCTCCCCTGTGTGGATCCGTAAGTGTCTGAGGTAGTTGGTGTAGATCCTGAAGTCTTTGCCGCACTGCTCACATTTATGTGGTTTCTCTCCAGAGTGCTGCAGCTTGTGAGCTTTGAGAGCCTGACGGATGATGAACCTCTTCCCACACAGTTCACAAGGGAACGGGCGCTCACCTGAGTGAGTCCGCTGATGGTAGTCGTACGTGGCTTTGTAGAAGAAAGACTTCCCACAGGTTTCACAGTTGTACTGCATCTCACCTGTGTGAATGAGCTCATGTCTCTTCAGTGAACTCGTGGTGTCAAAGCCCTTACGGCAGGTCTTACAGCTGAACGGCGTCAGATCTACCGTGGTCCGGTCCCGTCGGTAGATAACTCTGCGGTTACCTCTCTCTTGAGCTCGTCCTCTGATGACCGGTCCGTGTTTCTCTTCGTGACTTACTTTCTGGTGTTTCTGCAGCTGACAGTTGTAAAGGAAAGTCTTTCCACACAGGTCACACATGAATGACTTTGAGGCTCCATGAAGGAGCATGTGAGCTTTCAGCTTGTTGTCCTGAATGAAACTCTTCCCGCAGACTTTACATTTGAACGGTTTTTCACCTGTGTGAATACGAATGTGTCTCTTCAGGTTGTGTTGGAGGGTGAAGCCTGCTCCACATGTCTCACATGTGAACACTTTCCCTCTGTGGACAGACTGGTGCGTCCTGAGCGAGTCCCTCTTTACAAAGGCTTTGCCGCACACTGTGCATTTGTACGGATTCTCACCAGTATGAACACTTCTGTGGCAGTGCAGCGTGAACGCGTACCTGAAACTCTCCCCGCACTCGGAGCACTTGTGCGGCTTTTCGACAGTGTGCACAACCTGATGAGCTCGCAGGCTGCGTTTAGTTTTGAAGCCCTTCCCGCAGGTGGAGCAGATGAACGGCCTCGTGTCCGTGTGCACGATCTGATGAGTCTTCAGATGCATTTTTGTTTTGAACGTCTTGTCACAGAGCTGACACTTGAAGGAGGCGTATTTCTTCTCCTCGTGTCGCAGCAGGTGATACTCGAAAGCCGCTGTGTTCCTGAATTTTCTCGGGCACTGGTTGCAAGCGAGCGTCCTCCGTTCTCTGTGAGTGTTCATGTGCTTCAGCAGATGAAACTGCCGGTCGAAGCTTTTGTTACAGACGTTGCATACAAAGACATCTTTCTTCCTGATTACTGCATCCTGTGTGTTTTGGCTGGTAGTGTTTGTAGACTGTGTCGTGTTTGTGGAGGTATAATCTTGAGCGTGGTCTGGTGAGGAAAACACAAAAGTTATCACATGTTGAGAGTCAAATTATGAAATCATTATTTACTTTTCCTTTGAGATTTATTTCACATTTATTATTTAAAATCTCACCTTGTCTACTGGCCGGTGCAGACTGAGCTTCAGAGTTCACCTCCTTCGTTGCCTGTCCACCACCTGGACAAGACATTAACACTAAAGGATACAAACAGACACATAAGTCATTGCTGGAGTCAGCTGAAATTTTAAGGAACCCACTTGTCTACACCTGCTTCTCTTGCAATAAGCTGTAATAGAGTAAATATAGTAAATAGAGTATATGTAGTAATATTTGGTGGTGGATTTTTCCTTTAATTAAACTCACCAGCTAATTGTCCAGTCTGCGTCTCAGCCACAGGCGCTGATCCCGCGACTCTCTCCGTTAAATTACTCTTATTCAGTTCTAACTTTCCAAACGGCTTCAGGCTGAAGAGCAGCCCGCTCTGCTCGAACAGGACGGGGCAGCCGCTCAGGACGTTCTCTCTCCATTTTCTGGCGTTTTCAAAGTTTACAGTCACAGTCTTCAGTTTGCTCTGCAGCTCTCCCACTTCACTCTTCAGAGTTTTGTTTTCGTTGTGCAGCATCGAGGACAGCTGGGAGAAAACGGCGCTGATCTTTCTCGTCGCCTCCCGTGACAACATTTCCACAACGTTGTCAAAATCCGGCTGTGAGGATCAAAACAAAGAAGTCAGCACTAATTAATTTAACATTTGAATTAAAGTATCTGGTGTTAGATGCTTTTATGATGGACACAAGTATCTGTCTACTGAAAAGGAATGATAACCTGGTGATATAATTACTGGATGATATAGTACAATCAACTGATGATCCACAATAATTCAGAATAATACCTAACACAATAAGTCTAACATAATTATTTATATATATTAGATTATGAATAGATTTATGTTAAAATTACAAATGCAGTGGTTGGATATGTGTGTTATTAGTGGGTGTATTAGTTAACTACAATCTAATTTACACACTTATTTATTCTCACTGTTTACATTTAGTTTTTTAACATGTAAATATCATCACTCACACATAATCTACTCATGCTGTTCATACTGTATATACTCTAACATCTCATGTTCGTAACACAACCTGCTGTACAGACCAGATTTATTTCAGCATCCTTTGCACCATCACCAGGTCTTATTCTGTCACAAATGATACTGTTGGTTATGATTACCTGTTAAGTTCATTGTTTTTTAGCTGTGTTTATGTCTGTATCTGTGTCTGAACTGATGACCCATAATAATACATATAACACAAGAATCATTATTTAAAACAAATCATTGGTTGTGATGCCTTGTTCTTTAACAAATATTCAGATTATTCACTTAAGTAAGAGTCCATGTGTATTACTGGAAAAATGTGCTTAGTATGCAGAATAATCAGATATATTATCATACATTAAAAGTAAAATGCGGGTACTTCCCTCTAAGTAAATGTGACATATTATTCTTTAATAATTAATTTCTCTTTAACAGAGATGTGTTGTTAGCCAGATGTGGATAAATAAAGTACTAAATCATTCTTGACAGAAATGATCGACAGTAGACTGTTCATCTTCTTCTTCTTCCGTCAGTCCAGCCTCCATCACCGGATGGTGGCAACGCTCTCTGTTATTTACCAGACGCCATTAATACACAACAAATACCGTACTTTAAACACCGAAATAAGAACCAGCGTCAATATTTCTGTGCTAAAGTCCAGGTTAATATATAAACTGAACTTTATTTTCCCTCCTAAACTTTATCTGGACAGTTTTTTGCTAACGTTACTTTATGTGACGACGGTCCGCCATCTTTGTTACGGCTGGCGTTGCTCTACTTGAATTTACTCCGTCGACACCATCTCCTCCACACAGCGTCTCTGAGCCGCCAATCACAGCCAATCACAGAGAGTCTCTGAGCCGCCAATCACAGAGAGTCTCTGATCATCGGCGTTTAAACGTTAACGTTCATCAGTAAAATAAACCGTTGACTCACCTTACGTCTCTCATCGGACTCCTTTGAATTATTTTCTTCTTTTGAATTTACGATATGAACTGCTGTTTTCACGGCAGTCTCCACAATAGACCTGGTTTGTGAATAAAACACGAAGTTTTCTGACATTTTAGCGTCAGATAACTGACAGACTGTCACACAGCGAACACAGTTAGTAGGAGAGTTACCGCCATTGATTCCGGAAGTGGAAGCAGCATAACGGTAAAATCCTTCAAAATAAAACTCAAAGTTTGCTTTGATTGCAAATGTTATTTTATTGCAATAACAAACGGAAAATATATATAAATATGTGTGTGTGTGTGTGTGTGTGTACGGTGCCATATTACTCAGAGCTACATTAGAAAGTCATTTTACAGTTTCACTCTTTACTTTGAAAATAATTACATCTTAATGGCATTCTATCGCATTGTTGTGAATTCACAAAAAAAACCCCAACATAAATTAATACATAAAACAGTGTCAAAATAGAAATCTTTCAAAATAACCAAAAAAGCTAGTAATTTTTTTTTTTTACCTTAATCTAAACTCAACTGGTGAATGAGTTATCTTCAGCATCTGAAACTAAAACCTAAAACATGTCTTCAGAACATGAAGCTGGCATTATTATCATCAATTGACAAATGTATCTTACACTCAGTGTCACAATCTGTAGCTGTGTTATTTTTAAATGGCCTCAGTATTTTATAAAGGTTAACAATGTCTGTGTTTGAATAGCTGAGGTTATTGAAGAAAAACAAACTATAAATGCCTCTAAAGATGCTGCTAACCTCTACTGTGATTACTCTGAATGAGTAGAGCTGTGACTATTTCTATCAATTACTGTATTAATTACTTTGATTAATCTCTTTATTCATATCAGGAGTAATGCCAGTTGAGAGTTAACAGAGCCTCGAAGTGTTCAAACTTCTTAGATGACCAACAGTCAGAACAAAAGCTCGAAGTTTAAACATGAAGACAAACAAACGTCCCTTTGCTGCTGTGAAGCCGTCACAAGCAAATGTTTTCTATTTTTACTCAACTGACCATACACAAGAAATTTGTTTCCCTTAATACAACATGCCGCTGTTTAGATTAAATGCCGCTGTGTTTGTTGATATGCTTTTGTGTGTTCGTCACGTCACCTATGAGCCATCACAGCTGTGCTTCTTGAGCTGCCTTGAGTCGGAGAAGCCTCGGCCACACTGCTGGCACGAGTAGAGCTTCTGCCCGGTGTGGACCTGCAGGTGGGACTTGAGCTGATTGGACTGGTGGAACTTCCTGTGACAGTACAAACATTCAAACGGCTTCTCCCCCGTGTGGATACGCAAGTGTCTGTAGAAGTTTCCGTCTGTTCTGAAGGCCTTGCCACACTGGTCGCACTTGTACGGTTTTTCGCCGGTGTGAATCCGCTCGTGCTGCTTCAGACTGCCGGCGTGGAAGAATCTCTTGCCGCACACGTCACAAACAAAAGGCTTCTCCCCCGTGTGGCTCCTCTGATGATAGCCGAAAGAGTATTTGTTGTGGAAAGACTTCCCACAGATGCTGCAGTTGAACTCTTTGTGCTCACTGTGGCCTTTTTCATGGAGTTTGAGAGAACACGCAGCGCTGAAACCTTTCAGACATATTTTACAGCTGAACGGTTTAACCGACGACTTGTTTCGCCTTCTCGCCTGTGAAAATCTTTGCGTGCCGTCTGTTTCCTCGTTCCTGTCGGCGTGCACATACCTCTGATGTATCAGCAGCCTGCAGTTGAAGAGGAAGGTCTTCCCGCACAGATCGCACATGAAAGGTTTCCTGGCGCCGTGGATGAGCATGTGAGACTTCAGCTTGATGTTGTCAGAGAAGCTCTTGCCGCACTCCTGGCAGGTGAACGGTTTCTCTCCTGTGTGGATGCGAAGGTGCCTCTTGAGGTTGTTGTTCAGGCTGAACCTCGCTCCACAAATGTGACAGGTGAACGGTTTCTCTCCAGTGTGGACGACGCTGTGTCTCTTCAGAGCAGTGCCGGTCCTGTACGACCCGTTGCACACGGTGCAAACGAACGGAGTGATGCCGGTGTGTTTCCTCTTGTGCACAGTCAGGGAGTGAGCGTATTTGAAGGTCTCGTCGCACATCGTGCATTTGTATTTTTTGGCCTCTGTGTGAACCATCTGATGGAAGCGCAGGGTGTCTTTACTCTTGAACTCCTTCCCACATGTAGCACAGCTGAACGGTCTTTCTTCCGAGTGCACGGCCATGTGGCATTTCAGATAGACCGATGTCTTGAAAGTTTTGTCACAATGCTGGCACTTCAACATCTGCTTCCACTTCTCGTGGCGTAGCAGGTGGTTTTCCAGAGACTGCTGAATTCTGAATGTTTTCCCACACTGATCGCAGGCGAATGGCTTCGGCGGTTTGGACCGTTGATGATGCTTCAGGTGATTCTGAAGCGACTGCTCTTTTCTGTACGATCTCTTGCAGTGAGGACAGGGGAAGGGCAGCGGGGCTTTACTCGCCTCGTGGCGTAAAAGATGATTTTCCAGAGACTTCTTTTCGAGGAAACTTTTGCCACACTGCTCACAAGGAAACAGCTCCTTGTGGACCTTCATGTGTTTCTTCAGTTCAGCTTTCCGATGAAAACTGGCGTCACACTGCTCACAGGAGAACTGCTTCGCTGTTTGTGACTCCTTCTTTTTAAGCCTTCTTCCCTGAACTCCACCTGAGCTGGTGTTTTTCTCTTCAGTGCTGTTGTCAGTGGAAACTGTAAATGGAGGGAAGAATGTACAAAATGAGTTAAGAGGGATCTGTTCAAGTCTCAAACTTTGATGTTACGGTCACATCCTGCAAGACGCAAGTTTAAAATCTGATCATACCTTCTTCACTTTTAGAAGTCGCTCTTCTGGTGCCCCTTGTTCTCCTTGAAGGAGCCTCTTCCACAGACGTCTGTGATGCAAAAAGAAATAATTTCATTTCAATTTCAAGTATCAAACATCTTGTTTGCATAGAAAGATTTCATTTTTGGCTCAGTCTGTTGCTTGAAGACAGCCACACTAATCAGCCTGCTTTGCCTTTAAAGTACACACTACATTTCCACCAGGGTGGGAAATAAAAACTGAGATGCTGCTGGATCTGTGTACAGACACAAACACAGCACAGGTTTACAATGTTTGTGACACTGGCAAGACGCCCAACCTTTTCCTGTGCCACGTCAGCACCACTGACGGTGCTGGAGTCTGGACTCGGAGCGTTTTGAGGTGTAGACCCGGGTGATGCTGCTGGTTTGAGGATGAGCTGCGTTGTTCCCGTACTAGTTTCAGAGACACCCGTCGATGGCGCGGGCGGCTGACTGACGGCTTGGCTGGCGCCCACCAACAGCACAGTGGGAGCAGAGCCGACAAACACCGTGGAGGCCGATTCAGGTTCGGGCGCAGCCACAGATACGTCCGTGGAGCTGGGAGCGGTTTCTGCGCTGCCTGCTGAAACCGAGGGAGGGATCGAGGTGGAGTCATTCTCAGCGACCACAGGGGCAGCAGGACTGGTGGAGACAGGCAGCACCGGTGCTCCTGTGTTGTTTCCAAGATACAGAGAGACATAATATGACATTAACATCAACAAACAGTTTGCAGAATAATAAATGAATCCACGTTAGTTTCATGTGCCTCTCACCTATTAGTGAGCCGTCCTGCAGCAGGATGTGTGGCGGACCCTCCTGTGTCGTCTTGCTGCTGCTGCTGCCATCACTAATGCTCTTCAGCTCCTTCTCCAGCTGCTCCATCTCTCTGCCCAGCTGACCCACTCTGGCCTCCAGCTCCTGCTCCAGCTGCCCGGCTTTCCTCTGCAGCACGTCCTCCAGCTGCTCCACCTTGGCCCGCAGAGCCTCGTTTTCCTCGAACAGCTCGGAGGAGAACTCGGTGAACACTTTGTGGATCTGAAGCACCAGACACTTCTCTATCTCCTGGATCTCACCGAGCTTCGCCTCGTCCCACTCCGCGTTTGGCGCCTCTTTCGCCCAGACATCCCTGAAAACAGACACGGTCGCCTGGATGGCGACCTCCACGATCGACGCCACTTCGCTGCCGAACCTCGCCTCCATGTTCCCCGCTGTGATTAAACTCTCAGGCCGCTGTCTGAAGCAGACTCAGACTGAACAACAACAACAACCACAGCCTCTTCCGTACCAACGTAACGCTCACTACATGGCCGCCTGTGCGCTCCGCTAAAGAGTCCGTGTTTCTCATCCGCTTCCGGTGTCACGTCTACATTTCAAAATAAAAGCCGCGGAAACTAAAAAGCGATAAAAAGTTAAAAAAATATATTTTTGAGGGGACAAATATACAATTTATACTTTATTATTGTTATGTCATGATGTACACTTGTTGAAGAGTCCCTCCAGACCTTCCTGATACTGTCAGTGAAGGTAAAATAATATAAAAACACCCAGATTTCAATAATAAATTGGCATATTTTATTGTCATACTTTCCTTTATAGATCCATAATCAGCCTCTTTTTCACTGCAGTCAGTCTGAGCTCACTCATCTTCAGTAAATCTGCCTGACCTGCACATGATCTTATTAATGTGTGGTGAAACTGACAGAAACATCTAAATAAAATTAAATTACTTAGAAACCAGCAGCAGCCATTTTACTGAGGAATGATGAGCATGATGATGATGAGCTGGCTGTAAACAGAATGCTGAATGTACAATGTTTTTTTTACAGCTATTCTTTACAATACTAAAAAAGTTTGATACAATGCACAAATCAGGGCTCCAACTAGCAACTGTTCATTATCGATTAAACTTGATTCATATAATCATGTGGTATATAAAAAACTAGAAAACAATGAAAACCTCCATCACACTTTAATAGAGCTCAGTGTCTGAACTGAATGTCCTGAAGATGTCCAGTTTATAATGTAAAACAGCTAATACTTCAATTATTAAAACTGTTAATTTTCTGTTGATCAACAAGTTGATTAATTGACTAATTGTTTCAGTTCTAGCATGAAGTTGCTGTCTTGTTCACCCAAACAGCCTTTGTACTAAATGTGAAGAGCATCAGAGGAAAAACAAAAAAGCAAGTTCAAATCAAGTCACAAACAACTGATCCTGAAACAGGCTTGAATTAAACGTTATTGATAACGTGATAACTTTCTGGATCTGTCGTCCCTCTGCTGGATCCCATCACCACTGACCATCAGGCCTCGACTCTGCAAGAGGCCAGCGTCCTTAGTGCAAAGAAAAAGTTGCATAAAGTCTCAGTTCATTGCTACCATGAGCATTACCATCATGAACAAACAAATTCCTCAACAATCCTCATATATCATACTCCTATATATTGCTGCATACTACTGTGTGGTTTTGGAGTACAAGATACAACATGTCAAAGACTTTCACCTAACGGATGACTGAATTTTCTTATTTCTGCTCTAACGTAGATTTTTATTATCTTCTGATCGACATGGTCAAACCCAGATCTGCATCCACACTTTCCAGTGAGAAAAGAAAACACAGACTATGAATAAGTTAATGATAAACCAAAAGGTATTTTATTTGTCATTTCATCTCGGCCGACAGACTGAGGTTGATGTGAACAGAACAGCACAGACACACACAGACAGGCAGGGTACCTATGAGCTCATCCAAACCATCAATGTTCAGATCGTTCAATCAAATCTGAACATTTGTTTCAGACTCTGATGTTAACAGTGCTGACTTTCACACGTGATGTTTCTGCAGTCAACAGTGTAAAATGGTTCAAATAACATATTTTTCGTATGTTATCTGTGGGGAGTCAGCTGTACCCTGCATGTTCTGTCCCGTGTGTATCTGCAGTAACAAAGTGTGTCAGTTTATTATGATTTTAGAGTCATAATCCGACAGCAGACGACTGCACTGTGTCACTTTACACGTGGAAGATTTGCTCATTCAAAATTCACCTCTTTTAACTCTGACTTTGTTTGTTGTGTCCAACATGCATGTAAATGATTGCATTGATCTGGCATTCACACCTAATTTAGATGCATAAAGTGTGTTGAAATAAAAACAAGATTAAAGAAAGTTACAGTTCTCAAGACGTGTTTTATGATCAACACAAACCGGACCGACGAGTCGGGACAGAATTTAAAATCCTGAAGTGAATAAAAAACAAAAACAGCCAGATATAATAATACTGTCATAACTTCAATATTACACCTTTAAGAAACAGATAAAATGATGAACCTGGCAAATATAAACGTCTGAAATATAAAACAAACTCTGAATGGGATTGTTGGGATCTACAGCCATGGAAACTACCTTCTCAGAGAGGAAGACTTTTATGTTTAAAGTCCAACTGAAATCACATTTAGTCATCCCTTCTTGTAGTTTTATGATTTATTGTCTGTAGTTTTGTTCTTTTATTAAAAGAAAGAACAAAATTGCTCCTGGAGGGTTGTGTCTGTTTGATTGACAGTAGCTGGCAGGTTTAGCTCCGGTAAGGGCAGCAGGAGAACGAGAGACAACGTAAACAAACGTATGCTGTAGCTTATGAGTCGTGGGCAGACAGTGTTTTGTTAGCAGTGTTATTGAAGAGTAAGGACCACAACAGCCCCACCGGGACCGTCTCATCCACTACATGAGAGCCCCAGAAGACCTCATAGAGAAGCTCAAAGAAGAGGCTGAGCGCTGCTCTTTAGCGGAGGTGAGGAGGTTAACAAGCCAACCAATGATGATCATCATCCAACTGAAAAACACTGTTTGAAAACACTTCTAATAAAATATAAATCTCACCTTTGTGTCTCTGGTCGAAGTTTGTTTTGGTTGTTCATTGCTGCCCCTTGTGGCTTCTGGTGCAAACATCCCTCTGGTCTTAGAGGGGAAGTAATGAGCAACTAGAAAAACCTAATTGACAAGTGACACAAAGAAGTGATTTCAAACTTTATTTTTGTTTGAAGAATAACTGGTTGGTTTTGCAAATGTCCGACCTCTGTTAAAGAACAGCACACAGCCGCTTCCCTGCATCTCCCACACAGTGGATGAGACAGTCCTGCAGGGTTGTAGTTTAGTTTGTGTTGTGTTGCTGTTAGTCAGTGTAGGCTGTCTGCCTTTAATGGAACTGTGACGTGGTTGAAGCGACTTCACTGATGAAAGAGCGGACATGCAAAGTGTAGCAGCAATTTCAGCTGGACTTTAACTGAAAGAATCCAAAACACCAGAACTGAAATGATCAAAGGTTTTCATACAGTAGCAGTGATATTGAGACAGCGTTCCTCTTTGAAAGGATTTTAAATGCTCTCTGACCCAAACCTGACCAGGATGCTCCGACAAGGCCAGGCAAGTAACTTTACTCTGTGCCTCTGCAGCTGGCGCTTCCCAAAATCCCTCCGCTGCATTTTTATTAGACTTCCTTCCGTCCTTCCTTCCTTCCTTCTTTGTTGTCCTTGTTTCCCTGTCATTTATGGCTTCGTGGTGAGTTTACAGGAAATGTAACATAAACTGATGTGTTGATGCCGAGTCAGCGGGCTGCAAAGACGAGCTTCTTGTGACGAGTGATTTCTCTCCAAGCAAAACATGCAATCTCACAACTTACTGACAGTCTAACCCCTCATTTTCTAAATATTTGGTCAGTCTGATATCCTGCCTCTTCACGGCGTGCCAGTCATTCATACGTGTCTTCATTCTACACTGATGTTGATCTGGACAGTTCGATGACCGTTTATACTCTGGAACATGTTGATAACTGTTGACATTTGAAACCTGCTGACTTGTATTCTTCTGTGTGTGTGTGAGTGTGAGTGAGTGTGTGTAGGTCTGTATCGTGGATCGGACGTGTCTGGAAGACTGAGGTGGCGTCTGAGGGGACAAACATATTAACACGTGAAGCACACGTTAAGCACACACTAACATAAATAACCTGAGAGCTATGGAGACCCTGGGAGCGGAGAGCAGCAGCACACACACAACCATACACACACACACACGCACGCACACACTCATACACACAAGATATTTTGAATTTTGTATAAAAGAAAACGGATGTGAGAATATCCAACGAGTAGTTTGATGTTGTAAGAGAATAAAAGAGTAGATGAGGCCTGTTTGCAGCCAGAGGGCCTCATTCATTAAAAACATTACAAACATGGAGGCGCAGAATTTGTGCTTATGACCAAAGCCAAACATGTCATTTATGGAAAACTAATGCTAAAATCTCATTTCATCAATTTACTTTGAGATATCAAAACGTAAATCTTTTTTTTTTGCTGTTTTATCTGTTTTAAATTAAACATTTTAACGAATGAGGCCCCTGGGAACCAGAGTAAACCATCAGATTGAGTCAAATGTTTTCATCTTTCTGATCACTGATCCAAAAAACTGTACATTTATTTCTATAAATTAAATTTGGGAGCCCAAGTGGCTGCAGCGACCACGCCGTCCTGTAGTCTTGATGCTACATCTTGTCTTAAAACCTAAATAAATCTCATATAAACAAAGGGAAGCTGCTCCGTTTGTTCTTTGAGGGCAGATTTCAGGGTCATGGTCTTTCTTAAGGTCAAGATTTGAAGCCTGCGGATGTATTTCTATTAATTTCTGACCAATGATTTGAGGTTCATCACCCTGGTCGGCCATCTACTCTTCTCTTGTCTTAAATCATCGTGTTTCCACCTCCCTACAATCAGCACACTACTGTAGGTGTTTGTCAGTGTTGATTCATCCATGGTGAGTGTGGATGAATGTGGTTTCAGCGCTGTATCAAAGTAAAACCAGTTTCAAATCCACATTTTTTTCATGGCCAGACCTCGAGACAGATCGGACAAAGTGGAGAAAACAGTTAACAAAAAGAAAGTTTCTCTAAGTTTGTATGTCTGTAAAACATTTTGGCATAATTTCATTCTCTTTCCATTTTTCCGAGGAGTAATAAGACATAGTGTAGGATGTCTTGGACTTACAGACAGACAGATAGATACAGTAGATAGGACAGACAGACGAGAAATACATACAGATACAGCTCATCTCATAGAAAAAACAAACATGGAACAGAATGAGCTACGTTTTATCGCACTACCAGCATGTCAGCAGCGTGTCCCGTCTCTCTCTTGCGTTAACGCTGCCCGGGGTTCAGCAGCACGAAACTCTCTCTGCAGTTCTCTGAAACAGCCACCAGGGGCGTCGGCGGAGCCTCAGTGATGCTGTGCCTTCTCACAGAGACACAGAAGAAGAGAGAGAGAGAAAGAGAAAGATGTCTCCTGCTCCAAATCCGTCCTGTCCGTCCTATGAGTGAGCCTGGGTCAATCCTTCTGTCCTGTGTGTCACTTTCCATCCAAACACAACCGCTTTGTTGACAGCGTTGGAGGCGGAGAGAAGGAGGGGGGCGTTCACTACCAGTCTATGGCCCCGCCTCCTATCCGGAGTTCATATGCTTCAATCCAACCAATCCGTCACCCGGGTCACTTTTTCTTACCAGACTTTTCAGAGCGCTTCGCGTCCGACTTCCCGCCTCGATCTGACCTCTCCGACCGTTCTCCTCTCTCCCTCTCCTTCTCTCTCTCCCTCTCCTTCTCCTTTTCCTTATCCGCCCTTTCAATCCGGTCGGCCCGGTCCGAACGCTCGCCGCCTCGATCTGACCTGTTGTCCGCCTTGCTGCCGTCGCGGCGCGTGCCCTCGTCGGTGGATGAGGTAGTTGGTTGGGGCTGACCCCATTTGGCAATCTCCTCGTGCTCCGAAATACTGGCGGTGATGTTGGTGACCCACGCTTTGAGGTCGTCCTGCGAGGGGAGAGGGATCACAGATGTCAGCTGATTGGTTGTTTACTGTTCATATTTTTGTATATCACAGATATGGGTGTGAACTTATGTGATTGATAAATAAAGTCACAGAAACACAGGAAGGTCTCACCTCATCTTTTGCATGAAACAAAAACTCGCTGCCATCCTTCGTTCTGCAATAAGAGGAGAGGAAGTGAACTTAGTGAACGGTTTGATCTTAAAAATCACAAATGTGCCTGAAAAGCACAAAAGCAGATCTTTACTTGAGCGTGAAGACGTTCTTCTTCTTTTTGTAGCCGTTGGTGACGTCGCAGTGGCAGTGGGACAGGTTGAGCAGAGGCTCATTGTTGTAGGGCGTGGTGGTGTTCTTGGCGTCCTTGTAGAAACCCATCTCCCCTTTGTTCAGCACGCAGTACAGGTTGACCCATGACCTGCTGTGGTGTGGGAAGGCGGGAGGTGTGAGGGGAGGGAGAGTGTAGGAGGAGGGGAAGGTGGAGGGGGAGGAGTATGGGGAAGGTGGTGGTTGGGGGAGGGGGAGATGGGAGGAGTCAGGAAGAGCTGCAAAGTCGCTCTCGCTAAGCTAACACCTCACTCACCTGACCAGAGCAGACAGGTAGGTAGGCGGGATGGACCGGCGCCAAGAAGGGAGGAGGAAACACACTGCTGAACAAACACAGACTCACAGACGGACAGACAGACGGACGGAGGAGGTGGGGGATGGAGGGATGGGGAGGAAGGCTACGTACAGTTTTGGTGTCTCGGTGTGTGAGGCTTATATATGACTTACCTTGGAGGAGACGAGAGGAGCAGCCAGAAGCATCAAGGAAGAGGAGAGAAAAGAGGGAGAGTCTGGTTAAATGGCATTATGGCAACGACCGAACTTAAAGTCTTCGTCATGCTGCTTTTCCCCCTGTGAGCGTGTTTACATGCACACAGCATTCAAATTAAGCTTACACCCAGTAAAGGTATTATTCAGAGCAAGCTGTTAATATCCAGATTTTAAAAACCTCTGTGAGCAAACAACAAAACTCAGACTGGAGAAACAAACGGTGCATGTGATGACGTGTCTATATTCATAGTATTAGTGCTACAATCTAAAGTGGTTACATTTTAAAATACATTGGGTAAATTAAGAGTTTGGGCTTGGTAAAAAAGATTATTTAAAACAATAATAAGATACTAGATACTAAATAATGGATCGTGGCTGCTGACAGCACCATGAATTGAACTGCGCATCACTTGCAACCGTCTCAAGGTCCTATTCACAAAACAAATTGGAATAATGATCTAATGATGCCGCAGCGCAAATGCACCCATAAAGTTTTACAGCTGAGCGCAATTTTCTGGTTTTGTGTCTGCTAAATGTCCATCTGTAATTTTATGCAGTGGTCCCAGTAATATTTGTTCTGAAGGTGCAGCACATGACGACATGGTTAAGCTACGAAAACTTTATATTTTCCACTCAAATCTTAAAATGACTGATTTTAAAGAGAACTTCAAATTTCATTTTGACCAATTTCAAAAATTGTTGTCTCCTTCAGTCACTTAAACACAAAAACAGAGAAAAGTTACCCTCTAACTCTATAGTGTTTTCTTGCACCTTCAACCTCACCTGGAATGCTCTGAAAAAAAGGGAGTAAGTTGACATTTTTTTGTTGATATAAAGAGTACACATACCATCCACATGCACCGTATCCTGTTGTAAGGAACACTTGGTTATGCTGAATAATACCAGAATATTAATGTGCACATAAACATACTTGGTGCCTCGTCATGTAGCTATGTAACAGAGACAGGTTGAATCTCAATCCTTCCTAACAGACTAACTGTATCCTCTCTTTCTCAGTGTCAACTGGAGGAAAAGGTCAGAGGGCGCGCCCCGCAGATCTCCTCCTCCAATCAAAAGTTGAATATAAACCAAAAAGTGAGCATACAATGAGCCAAACAGGGAGCTGTTTGGGGATTCACACTTGTCCAGATTTAAGCCATTCAGGATTATGCTTTACCTTGCCATGTACATAACAGGGCATGTACATACGAGACATTCATCCATTGTCTTGAGCGGGCACGTGAGTGGGACTCATCCATAGCTGGAAGGGGGATGAGCTTTTAGCTGTGCGTGGTCAGCCCAGCCACTAGAGGGTAGTGCAGAGAGAGACTTTGCCATTGGCGTCTCTCTGGAGGAAGCAGGGCAGTCATCGGTGGAGGCCAGGTAGTGTGTGTGTGTGTGTGTGTGTGTGTGTGTGTGTGTGTGTGTTTAGGCTAAGCAACTGGACACAAGGCAGAGTATGTCATCAACAGCTCCATCAGCCTCCACTACCAAGGCATTCATCATCAGCCAGCCAGCCAGCCAATCAGGTTGCTAGCCAGCCAACCATTTGTGCTGTGCTTTGTTCTGTGGGCTCGTGTCGGATCAGGAGGCATCGTAAGCGTCATGCATGATGTTTCCACATGCTGTAAGGTTTCTGCGGGTTGCTGTTGTCATGTTAACTGTCTTTACAATCTGATACTGATGACCAGAGATGACATACATCAAATATTCAGAAGCTCCAGCCTGATGTGACAATAATGTGTCTCCTGTTTTACTCTGTACTTTACAAAACTACAAGCTTACAAACTAGTAGTGTCTCTTAATAACAACAGCAACACATTTTAAAAAATCAAAATGGATTAACAGGATTATTGTTCAGTAATAATTACCGATTGTTGGGCTCTGTGATTTCTGTGTTCTGACTATGTTTTGGAAGCAAACAACACTTTATGTTAGAGACCGAAGAACGAGCAACAAGCAACACGACAAATAGTGATATATCACTGCCAAACCTTCCCACTGTACACCGTAGTAATGTTTTGGCACAACTTTAAAATCTTGTAAACAAAATAGGTAAAAATGAAAATGTCATTGCATCCATTCAATCTAAACATGTCTAAATTTTAATGTAAGCATGCATCTAAACACACAGAGTAAAAGAAATCCAAAGCTTCACTTAGTATTGCTTCTATCGTGTTGACCCAAAGGAGGCATTGTGTGCCGTTTTTACCGGTGACAGTCATGCATCTGTGTCAGCGCAGTGTGTGAGCTTGTTAGCTTAGCATGCTGGTGTCATGAATCGGTAAGTGACGGGGCAGTGATGTCATGAGAAACAGACAGCTGACATACGATGTGTGCAGCAGTCAGCATGAGTCAAATTTGAAATATCAGACTGTGCTCCGTTAAATTAATCAGATTTCCTAAAGCCTGATACTCATGACACAGTGTCCATCCATATCTTCTCGACATGATGTTATGGTCATCATCATGACCCTGAACACCCACCTGTTGGTGCTCTTCTTCAGGCTCTCGATGTCCAGCTTGCGGAAAAGGAAGCCCTCGTGGTGTGCGGTGTGTGTTGGCGGCTGGGGCACCACAGGGCTGCTCTGAGCTGGAGCGGACCTGGACCGCCGCGTCGTCGCCTCTCCTGCTTCTTTGGGTCGTGGTCGGCGCCGCGGTTTGGGTCTGTCCCGAGCTCGAGGCCTTTCGGGACGGGAAGACTTCTCTGGTAACCCGTTAGGTAGACGGGGAACCTCACCACGGGCCTGAGGGTGGGGAGAGGTGGAGTCAGTAAGACTTTTGCTCATTGTTTAAAACTAATAACATAAAGAAATCATCTCCAACTGGCATATAGAAGTGAGACGGGGAATTTGTTTTGTTCTTTGCAAGATACACAACACAAATAAACGCTGTATTTGGATGAAATCTCCAGACCTGTGCTGCTTCTCTTTCTTGCAGCTGCTCTACAATTTCTGCCAGGGTGGATCTCTTTTCTCTGTACAAACAAATGCAGATGAGAAAATCACACATTAAGATAAGGACTAAACATCTATTCATCACTAAAATCACGTGTGCCTCTCATCAGACAGACAATAAAACCGAAGAGACACCTCAGAACACAGAAGTCTCACCCTCCTGCTGAGCGTCTGTCAGAGTGCTCCTTGCCGGTGTCGTGCTCGCTGGATTCCTGTCTCTCCATCCGGTGTCGGTCCCTCTCTCTCCGCCGGCCCTCGTGGCCCCCGTGGCCCTCCTGCTCGCTGGACGTTTGCCTCTCCAGCGTTCGTCTCTCCCTCCTCTCGGCATGTTCCCTCCACACCTCCTGAGGCAGCTCATCCCTACGTGCCTGGATCAGCTGCTCGCTGGACAGCTGCCTTTCTATTCTGTGGTCCCTGTGGTGGGTCTGGACCTGCGGTTCAGCGTGGCCTAAAGGGTCGGTCCTAGATCCTCGTGGCCCTCTGGTGGGCTCGCTGTGCAGGCGCTCCCGGCCCGGTTCCTGGAGCACCACCTCAGCCATCACAGCCACCTCTGCTCTCTCCGTCCCGATCTCACCCATCATCAACTCTCTCTCCCTCAGCCTCTCCCTCTCCCTCGCTTTCTCCAACCTGCTGGCCACGAGCAGCGGCGTCACAGCATCATCCAAGTGTTTGATTTTTGGTTGCCGTAGATACGGGGATGCTTTCACCTCCAGTGCCCTCGCCGTCTGTACGGGCTGGAGGTGACTCATTGCCTTTGCCCCTTGCTCTTTCGTTGCGCTGGCGCTCTCTCGCGCTTGGTTGGCTGAGACGAGCATGGCCGCTGTGGCAATTGAGGCGATCGAGGACGGTGAGGGCTGGCCTAGTCCTGCAGCCACACCCACTACACTGCTGTGCCGTGCCTCCAGGGTGTGGCGGTAGCTGGAGCCGTTCATCACAGGGGTGTAGTTAGCGACAGTCGATCCCAGACGACGAGCCACAGACGAAGGGGAGGGTGTAGGCGTGGCAGGTGAAGGTGATGGAGGAGAACTGGCTTCATTCTGTTCGTAGATGGTCTGTCTTGTGACGGGGGAGATTGGGAGGCGGGGGAGAATGGATGGATTGGGTGCGGCATCTTGGGGGTCCAGGAAGACTTTACGACCCAGCAGAGGGGTCGGGGGTAGTTTACTTTGCTCTGCTTTCAACTTTTCTACCTGCAGAAGGAAAAACAACTTTAAAGTCGCTCAGGGCTTCGACATGAGTTAATGATATTGAACATTTTATGGAAACAGATTTAGCCAATAACTACAGTATTTCAGAACTTGCAGCTTACAGTCTTTTCAGCATTAAACTCTCTATTATAGCTACGTTGTCTCTGTATTTACATAATAACCGTGATATTACCGTGGTGAGTCGTCGCAATGAGCTGAATCTCTCTTCCCAGGTTGCAGCGGCTTTGCGGAAGGCTTCGTGTCGACGAATCAGCTGCTCCACCTCGTCCACACTCCCGCCCAGCTCTTTGCTGTTGATGAACGGCTCCTGAGCGGTCAGCCACGCCTCCGCCACAACCGCCTCCTGAGCAAACTGATGAACCTCCAACACTGAGGAGAGGAGGGGAGTTTATATACATAAATACATTAGTGTATTTATACTGTATATGTGTATCTCTGTGTGTTTGACACTGTGTGTGTGTACTCACATTGTTGCAGGACTTCCCAGTGCTTGTCCCACTTCTCAGACAGCTCATGTTGCTTAGTAATCACTTTTTCCAGTTTATCCTTGATCTGAAAATCAAAATCAGTACTTTAATAACTTCCAGTAACAATGTACAGAATATTATGAGGCACTTCTTTCATATATTTAGTTTGGACCTAGTTTTTAATCTTTAGTTTAGTTTCTAATTAAGATTTTTATTATTCTATTTTCTTATTTAGATTATTAAAATGTAACTGAAGTTTCTAGTAATTATTAAATCTGTGATCTCACCTCTTCAGATGCTGGGTTTCTAGCAGCCAGTAGTGTTTTGCCCATCTCGATACACTCCAGGGTGCTTCGGCTGCGAGCCTCCACTTCGCTCTTCAGACTCTGGTGATAATTCATCAGCACCTCCACTGAGGACACGTCCCTGCAGGAACCACACAGGATTTAACACTACTGGCTACCACAACATACCATACTGAACCACACCACACCAAAACAGTACTCCGACTGCATTAATGAAGAAGTAAATGAATGTGACTAATACAATCTATAATAGGGCCACACACAGAGAGTGTTTATTCTAAATATGGACTGTATGTTTAGATGGTGAAGATCTTTATGAATAATAATGTTTTTTTATGGAGGTGTTAATCATGAGAAAAATATAATAGCATCAGTTCTGTTCTATCAGGTTTGTATAGGATGGTTTGATATTTATTTATTTACAAGAAAGAAAGCAGTCAACTATTTTGTGAATTAAGAAAATCCCAGAAAATTGAGTGACTGCGAACATTTGTTAAATATTACTCTTGATGCTCTGAGCTCTTTAAAAGTGCTCGGGTTTTGGCTAACTCTTGTCTCTGGTCATTCTATATTTTATATTTTTTTTATCTTGTGAAAGATACCTGGGCTTCTCTCCTGTCCCTATCTGACAGACGATAGAGTCCATCCACATGATCTGATCTCGGACCATGCCGAAGAACCTCAGCTTGTCTGTCTCAGTGGTAATCTGTAGTCGACACTCCTCGCAGGACGTCAGCAGCTCTTTCCAGTACTGCATCACTTCGTGCTCGCGGCACGCGATGGCTTCAGCCTTCTCGCCGGCATACACTGTCCTCAGCTGAGCAGCACTCTCCTGCAGCTGACGCACCTGGCGGAGTGGGAGAGCAGATTTTAAGAAATTAAAGCTGAACAAGGAAGAAACAGAAGTTAAAAAATGGAAAGAAAAATAGTTTTTTTTCTCAAATGACGCACAAAACACAGCTGCTCTGAAAGCTGTGTTTAGTCGGAGCCAAATGGTACTACCTCTGTCACTGGAGTTGACACAGAGCAGCTGTGATTTTGCACCCTTCTTCAGTAAAATGTATCACTGTTAATGTTCCCCAGGTGCATGACAGAGACTAGATAAAGCAAAATTAAATGCAGAGTAAGAATCTTCAGAGTCAGAAGACTTCGGAAGATTCAGACTCACAAATACTCAATTTGACCATCAATTTATATTTATTTCTACTTTTAAAGTTCATTTAATTTACAGATTTAAAATAATCATAGCCAATTAATCGCATCAACATTACAACACAGCTCTAACAATAAACCCTGGCAGATTTACTGTGGCGGCAATGTTACAGAAAAATGTAGATTAAATACGGTTTCCATGACTTTCAAGGGGTAGTACTGAGAAAATGCAGACAGGTTCGAGCACAACCATCAATTGACTATACTGAAGGAAGTCTTTCTTCCCTGCATGAGTCTACACGAGGTCAGTGAATACTGAAGCTTGCATTTTCTATGCTCTCTGTTCATGTGTGTGTTACTGTACTTGTGTGACCAGCAGCTGTATGTCCTGTTCGAAGCTGTGCAGGAGTCTCTGTAGCGTGGTGGTGTTGGCAGTGCTGCCCTGTCGAGCCCGAACTTCCGGCAGCCTTCGATGTTTGTCCTCAATCTGGGTCAAAACCTGAAAGAAAGAACATAAAGCAGTACAGAAGTGTTGCATGTGTGAACACAGTGTGAGGGGGAAAGTATTAAACATCTGTATTTTATATTATGTCTCTGTGGTTTGTGAGATTTAAGTACATAATGCTCACATTAAAAATAGCTTCTGCAGGCAGAAACACTGAATACATTCTTTACTTTGAAGGATGTTGGTGCATAATCAGCAACTCATTTACAGTTTCCTGAGATGTTCTCACCACAGTGAGCGCCTTCGTTACACTCAACTGTGTCTTGTTGCACCAAAAAACACAAAATAATGAGCTTTATGTGTGTTAGTGTTCTGTTGCATCGAATGTCCACTCAGAGATCAATAAAGTGATACTGCACCATTCAATATTGAACTATACGATTATCTTACCTCTCTGCAGTCAGAAAAGAACTTGTGTAGCTGATGTGAGGCGGCGAGCATCTGTGCCCGAGTCTCCATGAGCTCCAGCAGGTCGGCCCAGGCCTCGTTCACTCCATCCTTCCATTCAGCGATGGTGGCGGCCTCTGAGTGGCCGTAGTCGATGAGCTCGTCCACCATTTGGTTGACGGCCGTCACTCGCTCCTGTCCCACGCTGCCTGTCTCTGACGCAAACTCTGTAAACTTCTCCTGCAGCACCTGGAGGAGTGGCAGGGGCAGAAATATAAGAACAGAAACTATTTAAATGTATTGTTTTATATTGTTAGTAAATGAACATCTATTATTCTCCATGTGCTTTTAGGTAAGTTAATTATTCACAAGCACATAGAAGCAGATTTATCAGCTGCTGTAGCAGTTTTAATTGGACATAACAATCAAACGAGACCAGTGTTGTCTTTGATTTCAACATGTGATGTTTTTTTTAATCCATTATTCATACACAGTCACCATCTGTTAACACACTTACAGTGACATGCTCAAAGTCTTGACCCAGTTCGGGCGAGCTGGCGACCACCTCCCTCTGAGCGATCCACTGCTCCAGCTCGTCCACCTCCCTGTTGAGCTGGTAGAGCCAGTACTGCTGCTCCAGTCGGCTCTTCCTCTCCTCCACCAGGTCCTTCAGAGACACGTACAGACGATCGATCTGCGACTGGCGCTTGCTGATCTGCTCGCTGTGGAAAGAGAAGAGATAGTGCGTCACGGGAAGTAAAAAAAAACTCAGAGTACTGTAGCATTACAAGTACACCCTACTCTGTTCGACCATCTGCATGAGTAACAAAAAGAATTTCAAAAAAATGCTTATTGGTTAACTTTGACATCTCACTTCTTAATTACTTCTTTTTACTTTCTACTGTGGCTATAATGCAGAAAATTAAAAGCATTTCTGTAATTTATCTTTTGGTGACGTAAAATCTCTGTCAGGTAGGCGTATGTGTTTACAGTCTCACCAGTCTGGATGCCCCATCTCCAACAGCTGTCGACACTGCTGTGACAGCAGGCCGATGGTCTCTGCGTAGTCCTCGATGGTTTGTTCCAGGATCAAGTGTTTCTTCAGCAGCTGCAGTGTGCTTGGCTCATCCTGGTGGGTGGAGGAAACGACACACACAAGAAAGAGTTTCACTTTAAAAATAAGACACACAGCACAAATGCTCAATCCTGCTGCTACGTTTAAGTCTGAGTTGAGTCTAAGATTAGGGTTGAACAAAATGAGACGAATATATGCCGATATATTTGTAAATTATTCCCTGATGAGAACAAAGTTAATGATTCATTAAAATGCCCAGTTACTTTTACATAATCGGCCACACACCTTCCCCTTCTCCTCGTTCATCATGTGCAGTTCTTGTTCGCTCAGCCAGGCCTCCACCTCGGCCGTGTCGAAGTAGTACTGCTGGGCCTGGTACATGGCGTCCAGGACCAGCTGCCTCCTCTCGGTCTCGGTCCAGAGCAGACCCCACAGCTGGGCCAACTGGTCGTGGCCCGCCCTGACACAGTCCGCCTCGGGGCTTCGAATGGATGCGATGATCCCCGCCCTCTCCAGGACGTCCTCGATTCTGCTCTGGTGGCCCTGCAGTTCCCTCTGAAGTGTCTGGAGGAGAGGCAGAGGACAGTTGAAGGAAAGAGCTGGTGGCTTTTTAGACAATAACACATTAAAGTACAGGAGTAAATTAAGCACAGTTGTCTCTTGTGGTCACTGACACCTCACTGGAGACATGCCATGAGCCAGCCTGTATAAATCAGGACTTGAGGTTTGCACATCATGTTTGTCTATCACATAGTATCTGTCCATCTTTCTGTGAGTGGACTATAATGAGCTGAAATTTGAGTGGCGATAGTGTATCAACAGGGGGAGCCAGACTTTCTGATTTTCTTACCTGGTTTTTCTTCATGAGCTGCTGGACCGCCTGCAGAGTGGAGCCGTGCTCCTGAGACATGGCCATCGGGAGGCGCTCCTGGATCCACAACTACAACCACAACAATGTGACACACAGCAGTGAAGTGCATCTATGAGTTTGTGGGTGTGCATATTTTTGTAACTTACAAAATTTTAGGACACATTAAGAAGTAGAAGGATTAATTAAGGATTAAGATGAGAATGTAAGTCAATGAAAGCCTTTTTAAGTGATGGAAGTGTGTGTCAGTGTGTGCATGTGTTGTCAAACTCACGATCTCATCCTCCAGGTCTCGTCCGACTTGGTGAACTTCTTTGGACGCCAGCAGGATGCGTCGTCTCTCCTTCAGCGGCTCGATCAGACGCACCATCCTGGCCTCCACGGCAGCCTGACGCCCGGCAACCGTCTCCTTGATCTGCGTCTGCTGCGGGATTGTGGACACCTGCACCTGGAGCTGCCCCACCTCATGATACCACTCCTCCATCTGGGTCTCCATGGTCTGAGGGGGAGAAGGACGAGGAGGAACCGGACAGTGGATGAGAGTATCACATTACGTTTTACCAGAAGGAAGGAAAAGAGGCGTTGGTTAGGAGAGAAGGATGGAGGAAGGTGACAAGAAGAGAATAAATTGGGTGGAGGTAGATATGAAACATGTTGTCATGGGACTGAGACAAGATAAAGATGGGATGAGCAGGATGTGAGGAATGTGACAGATGTAAAAAATTAGTAGATTGTCGTCGTTTTGACTCTCAGACACAGAAAATTTACATGTTTATGTGATTTTAATCATTCTTCTTTCTATCATGCAGCAGATTTAAGTTTTAATTTACAGTTAAAAAAACAAAAACACTAAAAATGTTTTGCCTTTCTGATTTTTAACTTACCATGAGGATATTAGTACAGGTTAAGTATTAAAAGATGGACATGAAAGCAAAGATGAGACGGAAAATAACCCAGAACATCAAAAGAATTATGGACAGACATGAAGTGTAGTGAAGTTTACTGTACCCCTTGCCAGGATGGATGCTGGGTAGTGGAGTTTGGTTTGGAGTTAGGATGATGTGGTAAAGCAGTGCTAATGGCGGCCTGTTAAAGGAAGCTGTAAGCGGAATGCTGTGGGAGAGGAGAGTGAGACATGTCTGGTGAAATGATGAAAGTAATGAAAGGATGAATCTGAGCGTCAATCGGCCTGCTGTTTGCTGTGTCTGACTCCCCCAAACCATCGCTTTTAGGAAGGCAAGTGAAGAGTTACATCCCAATATCACATGTACAGAAAAAAAAATATCTTTTTACAACATGACTTTGAACTAAGGACTAAAGACTGCATCGACTGCACTTGTAACGTGCTTTTCATCTTTTAAACAGCACAAAGTATTTCACATTAGCTCACATCCATCTCTGCACACTCTCACAAACTGATGGTGGCAGAGCTGGAACAATTTGGGATTCAGTGTCTTGAGTCAGCACCAGCTTACAAGCTACGTCAACAGGATTATTCCTTATTTTTCCTGATTAAAACACTGCTGTAGCACCACTAAGGAGATGTAATCTGTCACTACTGACAATCAGCCTAACAGAAGTTTAATTAATACAGTATTAATATAGTATACGTAAGGCGATTCAATGCTAACCACAGGGCAAACAGAGAGACTGTGTCCAATTAATCACAAGACAATTAGCTTATCAAAATGTTGCTATCTGTATCCACAAATATACTAATCAATAATTTCCAATCATCAGTATCTGTAAAATGATCTTGGGATGAAACTCTTGATGAAAGCTCACCAGGTTGGCATGAATGCTGATGACTTAGTGAAAAAAGAAAGCGGTGTGAAAGAAAAAGAGCCTGACTTCGCTGAAATGAGATGAAATGCTGAATGGAAAGCCTCGCAGGCACACAGTGAGAAATGCTGTTGTTGTTAGTCATTTCCAAACATGATGTTTTCTTCAAATATTAATGAGATGAGGCCGTCGCTGTGTGGCGATGATAACATAAACAGTGAGTCATTCTGAGACAGTTCAACATGGAGAGAAAAGACGAAGAACTACAGAATGACATCAAGAAATCAGGTCAAACTGGTTGAAAAGAACCTAAGAAATGTTCTACCTGTAACCTAGAAAATAAATATTTTTAGTCTAATATTGTAAAAGTTCACCAAATATGTGCTTACATTTCTTTTTCTTTGCACTTTTAAAGTTTATTTTGGTAAAAATGTCTTTGTAATGATATCTGTTACCTCGAGTATATTTCTGTTATACAAATATAAAACCTTTGAGTCCAATCATATTACTTTATTATCAAATACTGACTAGTTTTAAGCTTCTGGGCGTCCTTTGATAGTGAATAAAAGGAAAAAAAAATGTTTTGTTGTTGAAGTTTACAACCACAGGGCTTCCAGGGCAAACGGTTGTGATAGTGAAGAACACTGATTTTTTTAAACCTGTGTACCTGTAGCTTTTTCAGCTGCTTGTTGACAGTGGTGAGGTCCTGTCCCTGGTCCACATAGGCCAGTTGACCCTCTAGCTGGCCCAGTCTCTGGTCCAGACTTTCGTAGCTCTGCACCAGCAGGTCTGCCTTGTTGGCCTCGAAGAGCTGGCGGGCTTTGGCCTGGGTGGTGCTCTCCAGATCCTGCCAGCACTCCCTGATCTCCTCTAACTTCTTCCGGACCACTTGACTGAGCTCCGGCTTCTCCTGGATCAGCTGCTGGCCCTCCTGGATGGACAGAGGGAAGGAACACAAAAGGAGTGGTGACACAGAGGTAAGGCTTTACATGTTTAATCATTAAAAGGTGATAATGATGTACAGACTGTGCATAATTAGTCAACAGCTGAACACGTAGAGCAGAGTCAAAAGCATGTCCCTTAACTTCAGTTAAACACTGAAAACAAAACACACTTAATCTTCCAAATGTCACGCCATAATCACCATGCAACATTAAACACAACCTGTTATGATAAAAAGGTCATTAAGAAAGATAACTACCACCTTAATCAGTGAATCTATGTCTCTACACAGCACCTGGGAAGTACTTACAATCTTTAACCATCTATCAGTGCCATGTAAATCACTTTATCCTCATCACAATGCAAATTTATGCCAAAAGACACTCTAAAGTTTTATCAGATCATCTTCTCTGATATGATGAGCTCATGAGATTTAGACCAGAAAAATGTCTTCTTAAGCTGCAAGAATGAAATTAAAATAAACTTTTTATATTCCAAAGAGTAGTAATGTTTCAAGAAACGCTGAGTATAAAGTCAAAGAAGAAATGAATAAACAAGCATGGAGCAGGTAAAATCAACAGAGAGGGGAAAATAACACCACCTGTTTCTACGTGGATGAAATTAGAACATTTTCAAATTACATTTCTGATTATCAATTTCATTATCGACTAGAAGAGTGCACTCAGTGCACAGAGTTCACATCTCTGCCAGTTGTAACATTTTGTTCTAAATAATATAAAATAAATAAATAACATAAATCCAAAGTCTGGGTCTCTTTTCTCCGTTTCATCGCATCCACAAATAATTTTTCTGTTGGGATAATTATGTGCAAACACTGTGGAAATGGGTTAAGAGGCATGTGTGTGTGTGTGTGTCTGTGTGTGTGTGTCTGTGTGTGTGAAGAGATTAAACCTCAACGTATTAAAATGCCTCATAAATTATCTCACACTCCCCTTCCCCCGTTTCTCTCTCTGGCCTCTCTTTTTCATATTTCAGCCCCCTTTTTGTACCTCATCCAGTTGTGAACCCCCTTTTAGACACGCACACACACACACACACACACACACACCACCATGCCTACATACACCTGCTCCCTTCCATTTTTTCTCCATTTAGCCTCCCCCACGGTGAAATCCTTCCCCCATCCAATTGAAATTCTTCTTTTGCAGTCTGTGCATGTGTGTGTGTGTGTGTGTGTCTGTGTGTGTGTGTGTTAAAGAGAGAAAAACAAACAAAGGAAAAAAAGATCTGATGAAAACCAATAACCTTAAGCACCTTGTATGTTGGTATATTGAAGATGGAGACATGCAAACTGTAAAAACAATGCATTTAAAACTGAACGCGAAGGTGTTACTATTAAATCTAATTTTAAATAAATAAGACTCTGCAGACATGCTAGCAGCTCTGTGTGGTTGTACATATGCACAGCAGTGCCCACTGGTTTGTCGTTTTGTGGTTTAGTACTATGACTGTTCCCATTTTGGGTTTTTTTGGAGCCAGTGGTGACCATATTGGGACGAGAGCGTGGACGTACTGTGAGTTGGGCTGTGCTTGGTTTGTCAAACAGGAAACAATGATCTCATATTCCAGATAAACAGTAACTAAAATATATTTGTGGAAACATTTGAGGTGACAGAATCTTGATTCTTGAGCACGGTGTGTTGGATGGACACTGAGACCATAAACTGTTTACTGAGGTAATAAATCCAGTGAGAGGTAGGGCTTTTGCAGCCAATAGTGCTGCTCCCTGCTGGCCACTAGAAAAATGCAGATTTGGCCTCTCTTCACAGACCTGGAAGCTCTGTCTGCTAATTAAACACTCTCAATGCTTTGAACTGTGCTAACATCAGCATGCTAATACGCTGATATTAAGTAACATCTGCAAATTAGCACACTGTGTACTCATAACAATAATGTTTGGTTAACCTCCAAAAATTACTGTAAGAAGCACCTGCCGAGTGTAATTTATATCAACAGATGTTTCACTGATTCACAGTTTTTTAGGGAATAATACCAGAGGGTGTTTATGAGTGTTTAACAGATAACTGGTCATTCTGATATTATCCTGCCAAAGTTTTCCAGCATTTGGCAGGTGGTTATTTCAGACTCTGCCAAGACATTTCACCAAGACGATGGCAAAATAACTTTCTGTAGTGACTCACTATCCACAGAGGACAACATCTCTTCTGACTCACTGAGTTTATAATAAAAATCTACAGACACACAGAGTAGCCTGATGACCGGAAACTTGATGGCACAGAGGTGATAACAAAGGTTTCCTGTCCAAACACCCGGACAGGCTGTGTGAGGCTGGGATGATGAAAAATCTCTGCTTAGCTCTGAGGTGTGAATGTGAGTACTGTAAAAAAAGGACTGTGTGTACAGCCAAGTTTAATCTATGGTGTTCTTTTAGTTACAATTATTGCTTTGTTCTCTGGACAGATAACGTGCTGAGCGTAAACGCCTCTGCGCACGTTTGTAGCTTATGTTCATCTGTGTAGGCCTGCAGCACGGTAAACAAAGTGTAAACTCCCCCTGAGGCTTTAATTCAGGACTGAAGAGCAACAGTCAATGGAGAAACTCCAACACTCCACTAACCTAATGCTGTAACTTCAGAGATGACTATGAGGAGAATCTCTCAGGTGGCTACATTAACCCATATATACATATACAGAGAGGGATAAAAGCTGTACAGGCAGGCTACACTACTCCACTCATCGTCCTGTGATTTCCAGTGTGAGTGTGTTACGTCAGCTTTCATTGTGGTGTAGCGTTTCCCTGGCTGCTGATGCACGCCGTCCTCTGCGGTGAGTGGGAGAGCTGTGTGGGCTTGAGTATCTTCACCCACAGGCTCGGAGCCGCTACTCCACACTCGCGCACATATTCAGTCTGCAGTTCAAAGAGGATCATGATATTCTACCGGTCATATAAACAGTATCTACACAGATCCCATAGGGACGTGATCCACAACAAGGTGAAGGAAAATCCATGGCCAACACATGCCTGTAAAAACAGTTGTATAATATCCTCCAGTGTCATCAGCGTTATCTAGACTTCGGAGACAGTTACTGGGGGCGTAGATTTAAATGACATTGGTGTTTACCACGTACGGAGAGTCTAATAAGAGGTGCTATTGTGGTAATTAAAGCATTGAGTGTTCTTAAAATCAGAGTATCTCTGCCTCAGCTGTATTGATTTTGATCTTCTTCTTTTAATCTGTCTCTTGCAAGTCATCCAACTTTATGGACGTGTAATACAAAATCACTGGAGTACCCGTTAAAAGTCAAATCAGAAAGTATTCCTGCACATCTCAAAGCTGAATGGTTAAGCGTGTACCACATAACAACGTTCACAGTTCTGGTCCAGTCTTAAATCGTTCTTGCAAGTCATTCCTCTCTTGTTTCCTCGATTTTCTACACTATGAACTGTCCAATAAAAATATAACACCAACCTCTTTTGAGTGATTATGATAAAAAAGCAAGAGCTGTGATTAAAGAGAATATATGAGTAAGAAGATCAAGCAGAAGCAGCAGGTTAGAACAGAGTACTGAAGGGAGTGAGGACTCCTGACACAACACTGACGCTAACAGTAACAGATGGGTCGTCCTCACTCTGCTGTCTGGTCTGTATATTATGGCAGACATCTGCTCCTCAGCGTCACTGCTGACACTCTGCTGGTCAGTGTGTCTGTCACAGTCACGCCACTGCGGCTATTGTGTCAATATTTACTCCATTTGTGGAAAATCTGCCCGTACGACCAAACAGCATCAACTGCTCGGCACGTTCCAGGTAACAGCTCTCTGGTGACATTTTTCAGATTCAAACTATATTCTAGAGGCTGGATATGCACTTAATATACACACAAACACACACACACACATATATAAACACACACACACACACACACACACACACACACACACACATATATAAACACACACACACACACAGATATTTTTCAGAGGATGCCCAGCTAGAGGCCATCCATCTACCTAAAAAGTGCCCTCCTCTCCTCTGAGCTGCTGTGAAAGCTTCATTTGACTGGAGGAAGAGAGGGACTGAACATTTTTTTTATTTTTGTCTTCCTCAGCCTCCTGAATGTGTCCTTTTGTACCGAGAGCATCAGAAAGCTCAGAGTGCACTCTGAAAACTCATTTCACAGCACTTTCCTGTCGGATATAAGAGGTAAAGACACCGTGTGCTGGTTAACTCATACCCACAAAGTTTAAACACAATAATAAGAATTTAATCAGAAATGTTCACTGTTGTGGAGACTTCAGATTTTTTTGTGAGACATATTTTGGCTTAAACTCTGCTGGTGTTCCCAAAGGTCGGTCAGAGTGGAGCTCTCTTTGAAGGATAAGAGTCTTAACAGCAGGGTTGCAGTGTACCTGCACTAGAGGAAGCTCATGTGTAGCCTCATCGTGAGACATATTGAGGTCAGATGATGGGATGGATGCCATATTCTTGTTGGTTTGCTTGTTAAGGAAACACTCCTCCTACATTACACCTGTAGTTGTTGAATGCTATAGAAAAATTGTTTTTAGCAGTAAGTGAAGTAGTAAATACCCATTTAACTGTGGACATGAGCTGAACAGCTTAATATAATGTAACACAATATGGTAAATATATAGTGGAACAAAGAGTGGCAGAGTGGGCCTTCAGCTCTCTGTGGGTGGATTAACAATTCACTACTATATCTCTACGGACTCCACTACAGCAGCAACATCTGCTCCCATACCGTATGTAAGCATTTAGCTACTTTGAGTGTATTTTTTGAGACAGCTTTTAAGTGGTCTACAGCCCTAAAATCAGTTCTTAAAGTCAGAGCACTGACTTCTCCTTCTTCTTCAGCATCACTGCCTCAGTGTTTATGCTGTACTGGCATGAATGCTTCAAGAACAGTGTTGCCAAAGTATCTAAATAAAACTGGAATTGATTGAAAGAGAATAAAAATATAACAGCAGCAGATCTGTGTCTCAGTTTACCATTTGTTCTCAGTCAGAGTGCTGGTACCGTCACTGCTCCATTGATGTTCACATACCTCCACACCCGCCTACACACACACACACACTCCTTCATTTAAGCACACACTTTCTCACATACTGCAGAGCCAGCACAAAACTACAGGTCAAAGCTTAATGCACGCAGGGCTTTGTGAGTCAGGCAGTTGCATATGTAGCATATCGAAAAGGGAAAGGAGATGTGTGCAGAAATAATTTAGGTTTAACTTATTTTGCAAAACAGGTTATATGTGATCAGTGTGCAATGGTCAAGAGAGAAATATTTCAACAACTCTGACATAAAGTTTGGTGCAGACATTCACGGTCCAAACAGGATGAATACTAATGATGCTGGTGATCCTCCGACTTTTCTTCTAGCAATATGACAATTTCCAAAACTCCAGTTCACGGCAGAATAAATCCCATCAGCCTCAGCTGAATGCTAAGGAATACGGAAACATGTTAACATAAGCAGGCTAACATGCTAAATGTTACCATATTACTATGCTTACCATGATAACACGTACTCATGGTAACTTTTAGCATGTAACGCTGTTTGAAAATGTTCCGACATTCGTTAACATACAGTACACGTAACAACATGCTAAACGTAGACATGTTAACATGCATGCTCTAACATCAGATGCTGCTAATGCTGAGTTACGCTGAGGCTGACAAAGTCCAAATTAAGGTGATGAAAGCTGAGCCTAACAGTGCAGAGATGAGTCTGACAAACTCTATTCACCACATCATATCTTTACAGGTGTGTGATATAACAGAGAGAGAGTGAGAGTGAGCGTGGGAGCAGGGCAGCACAGGCAGAGTTAATGAGTTAATGAAGCCAATTTATTATCGAGCATAATGGGAGGGAAGGGGACAGGAGGAGCCCCCTGGATTTCAGCACAGGGAAGAAGCCGTTTTCACTGCACACTCACACACTCCCCCACACACACTCACATACACAAACAAACACAATCTGCTGCAGCTGAAGCAAATCAAACAGCCACCAGCTTCCTCTTGGTCTCAATCACTGCAGAGTTACATTAAAAACATGACAGAGTGACTTGGTGTGCAGACGACCGTTAGATTGGTTTCTATCTTTGTGATTAAAAACACAAGCCTGCTCGACAAAATGTATACTTGCATTCGTGGGCATGAATCTTTCTTTGAGTTATATACAAGTGTTTTCACTCAGGTCATTCATTCATAAACTTTGTCACAGCTTCACGTTGAAGATGAGAACCACACATATTGAGATTTGCTCATCTGGCCTGATAAGGCAGGAAGCCCAGTCATCCTGCAGTGACACAACAGCAGAGTTATTGATTAAACAATGCATTACACATTGAGAACACTGCAAACCTCAGCTTATTAGAATTGGCCCTCTTTACTTCATTAACACCTAATGCTGTGGGCTGAATGTGAAGCAGATTTCTATGCTTGCTTGGTCTGTGTCTTACATCACTTCCTGTTAAATCTCTGCATGTTTCCTGTTCCCTGGTTAAAGGTGAGCGAATTGAGAGAGAGACTGAGAGCGAGAGAGAGAGAGAGAGAGAGAAGGGGAGGTAAAGAGGAATGACCTTCATGCATGAGCTGTACGATGAGAGGAGGGAAGACAAGGAGAAACGAGAGGGGATTGGACAGCTGTTGCTTGGCAACCACCACAAGCACCGGAAAAAGTTGCTCAAGCCGCTGCCGGCCGCTTGATGTCACGACAGAAACAGACACAGCGCACAAGATGCATCATAATCATCCAAACAATCACCACATCAACACTGACTGACAGACAGATCATTGTTTCTTAGTTACATCCTCTCAGACTCTTACCAGACTTACACTGACACACAGGGTACACAGTGAACAGCTCTTTATACAGGCAACATCGCCTGAATGGCAATGAAACTGAAAATTGGACTAGTCAAACTGTTTCCGCCTAAAGGTTACCAGCTATATAACAGTGGTTTCAGACCAAACGCACAAGAACAAACAGTTTGTGCGAGGTAGAATAAATCAGAACAACCTGATGTCCTGTTCTCTCTGATACACTCTGAGATTAAAGAGTAAAGGTACACAACTTGTAAAATTGTACATTTTAAAATGTACCAAATGTCTCCCGAATGAGACAAACAGTGAAGTTCAGCCGCTCTCTTGATTACTTGGCCTTTTAGTGTGAAAACTCTGTGAGGATGTGACCACACCTGGTTGAAGCGAGAGCTGTCGTACCTCGGGGTGGGTTAGAGGGAAGTTCCTGTGGCAGAATGTAATCAAAGAATATCGGATTTGATAACGATAGAGCTTTTAATAGCTTGTGTCGGCTGTTTCCTGTAGTAGATTTGTTAAATTTGTTCTCTTGGAAGAGGGTGAAGATGTGGTGGAGGTGTCACAGTTATTTGGTTCCACCAGAATAAACAATCTAGAGTTTGGTTATGTAAATGTGAACGTGCTCTTTCCAATGGACAAACAATACATCACTAATGACACAAGTGTCATGTTATTCTTTGACCCTGACATTAGCCTTCGGTTAGGCTAACGTCAGAGAGAGGGGGAGATGGACACTTTTAGGAGACCTTGATGAAAAGCCGATGGAGAACAGGTTGACTAACAGGTGAAACTATGCGACCATGAGCAAATATTAACTGTAGCTAACAAAGACTAAAAAAGCTCAGGTTTCCATGTACTGTACACAGTGAAATACAGGCACACATACCCTCACAGATGGCTGTCACTACCCTAAAAACAGGCAATGTGCTTCACAGAGTCCTTCACGTCAGAGTGGGGTTCTTATCCGATTACATAAATAGACCGGAGGCTCTCAGAGGACACAAGCAGAGAGACACAACGAGGACACAAGAAGCAGAGTGTTTGGACAGGAAGTACGACAACCAACACAACCATCACCATCAGCTCTAAAAGAATACAGTTCAACTTGTTCAACCCAACATGTTTTTGTTTGTTGTCTTCTCTGCCTGTTTGACCTTCTGCTCATCAGTTTATTGTGTTTTTGTTTGTAACACTTCATACACAGGCAGGAGTTCATATCAGGACATCAGATACAGTGCAAAGGGACAGAACAATGTTTCTAGCAATGTGTCCTTACTGGTATTTCCATGATAAGATGCCAAATCCTGTGAATGTTATCTTGCAAAAAAAAAAAATTGGAAGTTGCTAAGCAACGGCCATGGAGCAGGCTTGTAGGGTGAACATAGCTGCCACGTACGACTTCAGAAGCTAAACTCTGTGTGCCAACAGATAGACAGCCTGGTGTGACTTCAGTCTGCTGCTGAGGAGCACAAGCTGGGACCACTAGAGCTGGATATGCACCCATACACGTCTATACTTCTTTACCCAGGAGGATTTATTCCCACCTAACATTGAACTCCAGCCTAAACCTTATTTTATTCTTAACCTTAAAACCAAGTCTTGAAGAAGTGATAATGAAGTTTGAGAGCACACGCGTACACGGCAGACAAAAACAAACTTTACTTGCCACAAATGTCTTAATAAGCCAGTTCCTCTATCTGCAGCATGATGCTCCTTTCTTGAAATAAAAAACGCTGTCTCAACATTTATCTTCTCAGCAGCTACAAAGTGTATTTTTGTTAAAACATTCAGATACATGTAGTTGCTTAAGTGTGAAAAACAGGTTACTGTGACCATATTTATTTATCTCTCTGCTGATAATTCAGTCAAACTACATTAAATGTACATTTACATCCTCACCATGAGCACATCTTAAATTCAGATTGGTTAGAATAGAAAGGAGACTCATCCTGGAGAGTGAGCAGGGTTCACAAAGTCTCTACACGTTTAACACCTTTGATTTTGTGCAATATAAATGGAGCTTGTTATTATAAAAAAGTATTTTAAGACTACAGTGTTGTTTGAGTAGTGTAACATCTGACAAGTGTTGAGTAGGTTGTTATTGTTTTGTTTTTTACTGTCAGCCAAATTACACACTTCCATCTGAAGATGCAAACAAAGAAATGCACTTAGCAATATTCTGATATTTCAGCTTGTGGGTGTAAAAACCAGAATGGACTCTTTATACATCGGAGCAACAGCAGATTATCTTTCACAGGCAACATATCAGGACAACTAAAGCCACTTTTATTTACATTATTCATGCAAACAATGCATTTGTAACAGCTTTCATGACTACAAGTAACAAGTAAAAATAGTTTTTTACTTAAACTTAAATTAGGAACTCACCATTTCTGCTCAATAACCATGCATTTAACTCTTTCATAAAACAACATATTATCTTGTGCAGCTTTTCTCTGCTCTCCCTTGTCTCTCTCTCTGTCCTCCTTTTCCAGTAACTCATCATGAATCTATAATGGAAGCAGCTCGGTGCTCTCAGGCCTCGCTGTGCTGCTCTCTCTACATTACATCACTGTATATCATTACACATCAGTCAGCCAGTTTCCACACATCATATGCCCACGATATAGACGCACCTGCTAACATGCACTACACACATTCTCACACACCAACCTCACAGTGCCCACTATAGAAGAAGAAGCAGAGAGAGAGATGACTGGGTTCTCAGTTATTAGACATAACGAGCAGCTTATAGGCCAGCAGTGGGTGAAGCTGCTTACCTGTACAGCCAACAACCACAATATTAAAGTGATCAGCGAGCTGATTGGACAAGTACAGAGACAACATGTAATACATCAACTTCCCCAGTTTATAGGAAACTTTTCTGTTCTGACTGTAAGAGAAAATCATCAACAAAGGTTTGTTTTGTTGCGACCTTTGTGGTCGTACAAACAATGACTGTCCTCTTCTAGATATATCTTAAAGATTATTATTATTCCCACCACATCATCTTACAGTGGAACTCAGGATGAATGTTTCTTATGGCTCTAACTACTTTTATGCACAGTCCAGTGCAACCTGAAATGACTAATATATTAGATTTCAGCTGAATGATGGACTACTACCATCTTTTGTAATTAAGTTTTACAAAGTAGCTGTACTTGTGTCTCAACTACAGCTGTATTTTCATTATTGATGCATCTTTATTTGACTGATTGATCAGTTGATTGGTCTATTAAAACATCAGGAAGAGCGAAAAATCAGTTTACTTTACTGTAAGACAAGGAAAAGTCGCATCCTCACATTTAGGCTGCAACAATCACATTGGTTGGCATGTTTGTTTGATAAATCGATAAATAAGAATAATAACTGAGTAACTGATCAGTCATTTCAGCTCTAGTCTCAACCGTGTCAGAGCTTGTCTTATAGTACGTGCACAAATAACACGTAACCCAGTGTTGTGCCTTGGCTCCATCACTCTGCTCCCATCAGGGGAGTCTGGTGTCAGCCCTGCCCAGGATGAGACTGCAGAGGACTGAGCCATTATGCCACAGTCAACTGTATGCACCATCATAGCAGTATGAGGAGAGTTTTTATGACTGATTCACGCAGCACAGCAATCTTTAAGCTTTCAGTGCTAAGCTACATAACAATAAAATGCAGTGTCAATGTAGAGATTCTGCACGAGAAATATTTGCTTTCCTTAGAACAGATGTACTGCCAAGATTTGTTTATATCATACAGTCTGCACAGATAAAACTGCAGCCTGCCTGTTTTCACAGTCACATTTTATACGACAGTTCATATGTGTTCATCAGTGTCCATGTGTCCTGTCAAAACTCCGTGTTACACTCTGAATACTATGAAGACAGGCTGCACGATTATGGCCAAAATGATACCCCTAATTATTTAGATCAATATTGAGATCACGTTTATTTATCAGCATTATTCACTGACTACATGATCACAGTGCATCTTCTAGAAGCAAAAAATAAATAAAACTGTACCAAAACAACAGTGATGCTGTTATGGATCATGTCTGAGTCAATGCTGGAGAAGGACAGCGATTCAGTGAGGTAACGTTATTTTTCTCAGCCTTCAGGCGTTCATTGTACTGAAGTTTGTGTTGTTCTTTCGGGTGGTTTAACAGGTAAGCTGTGTTGCTTTAGAAACAAATTTAGCTTTAGCGTCGCTTAGCCTCTTTTAACATTCATTTTAACTTTCAGGCTTTACTTTTGCAGAATTTCAACACAAGTGAAACCTCAGGAGATCAGGAGAGCATTACACAAGTAAACTCTGTCAGGACAAAGACTGCACATGTCGGAGTTACATCATTCTTTATATTTTTTCCTCTACCTTGTGCTTAAAATTAAGTTTCTTTTAATGTACATGCACAATCCTTTCATCCATTCATTTAGCAGAAAAAGTGTTTTCTGGAGATCATAACATTTAATGAGTGTGGTGGAAAAAGACCACTGACTTTAGGCCAAGCAGTTAAACTGGAGAGATGCAGAAATCTATTGACAACAGAGGGCAACATAACATCTCAGGCCATCTGTAGTATTATAACATGAGCAAATGTCATTCAATTATCGCCTTCACTGCCTCTCACAGGCCAAAGACAGAGACACTCAAACAACACTATGTGTGACTTTGCCTGTAACAGGATCAGAAATCAGTGATGAGTTGCAGACGGCCTGAGGGAATGTGACACTGAACTACTGTTACTGACCAGTACTGATTTTACACACACAGGCTGTTCAGATGTGTGAACACAACAGACCAGTGAAACCTGTACATGTAGCTGGGGAAACACTGGCTAACCCAATTATGTCTGTGTCGACTGCAGCTTTAGACAAGACGCTGATGTGCTGTATAAATCTCTTTAATATGAAACAGATCCTATCGGGACGCAGAGCAGCGCTGAAGGTTACAGCGCTCCCCTCTCTATTTAAAAAGCCTTTGTAATACTTTGTGCCCTTGCCAGTGGCTTTGTTACGCTTTCATTAAGCGAGTTTAGTGCTTTAGTATTCAATACATGGACCACTGTATAAAAGACTTGATTCCACATAAAAACAAGCACCTCTGTTCCATTTTCTGTTCTTTGCTTGATATTAAGTGTTTTTAAACTGTAGACTCAGTAAAAAAAAAAAGGTCTGCAACGTTGGCAATAACAGCAATAACACTGCAATAACAGAGTGTCACAGAGGGGCCTCTTATTCAACACTATGATATGTGACTGCTCAAAGTAACACGTGAAAACAAACAAAGCATTAAAGATGCCAAATCATCAACAACATCTGTCAAACACAGATATACTGCAAATGATACTGATATTACCTTCAAATACTTTCACATGAAGTGTTTATATTTTTTGTCTAACCCGATGAACTGTCATTACACAAATTATGATATTTAAGTGTGTTTAGGTGTTGTGAGTTCAAGTCCCTACAACTTTTTTCATCTCATTCATTCATGCCGTCTCTATCCTGACATCCTCTGCAGCTTACTGCCACAAGAAACACAAATACTACACAATAAAACACACAAAGACATTTTTTTATATTCCACAATTTTTCATCATGTTTCAGGATCTAAAGGTCATAAAATGAACGACCCTGTAAACCTTCAAGCAAGAGAAAAGAAAAGTACCCAAACTAAGTTTTGGAGGACCGGCAGCACTCACCTTTTCAATTTTGTCCAGCCATTCCTTATTCTGGGCCAACTCGGCCATGAAGGCCTGGTGCTTCAGCCATTTCTTATGAAGCTTCTGGGTCTCGTCTCGGCTGCTGTCCCTCGCCATCAGCATCTTCTCACACACCCAGTCCCCCAGCTGGGCGAGAGAGGCAGGGAGAGAGAGACAGAGAAAGAGAGAGAGAGAGAGAGAGAGAGAGAGAGAGAAAGAGAGAGAAAGAGAGAGAGAGAGAGAGAGAGGTGTCAATACTGGATACTGTAAATAACTGTTGGAAACTGATTCCTTATTTTGAAAAGATTTGGATACACACTCACACACACTCAGAGATACATGCTGAAATTGTGACCAATTCAAACATATGTTTGATTGCATAAGAGACACACACACACACACACACACAGTTACAGTACATTATCATAATCCCACATGTATGTACATTTTCATTAGCTTCTGTTATACATAAAAACAGCATGTGTTGTACTGTAGATAAACACACCATCAACACAAAGAGTGGGAAATACAAGGTCAAACACACAGACATGAATATTTAATGACGCACAGCAGGCACATGTAGGCAGACACACGTGTACCAACAAGCATGGCCGCGAGAATTCACATGTACACACAAGATCAAGATCAGTGTCCACAGCATCAACACACACCCACACAGTATAAAAACCCTCCTACACACACACACACACACAAACAAACACCTGTACTCTCCATCAAATAGTACAATGTGCACATTTCGCACAGGCTGTGTCTGTACGAGGCGAATACACAGTAACACCTCACGCCTGCGCTCACAGCATCACCAACATATTCAGGTCAGCATCAGCACCCTCGTCTCTCCGTCATCAACATCCTCACACCAGCATGCAACATTTCCACCTGCACTTCCGTCGCTCTCTCCAAACTCAACTGTAAAGCGAATAACCCGTTTACCGGCGGCGTTTAACTGGAGCAGCCCACGGGATTGTGGCAGCCGGAGGCAGCCGCTGGTATCCGCATCCTCGCTGGTCTGCCGTCACACACATGCAAAGACGCTCTTCACCGCAGAGCCAGATAGAGAGAGAGAATGAGCTAGACTGGAAGAGAGGCGCCGAACATGAGGCAGCGACACAAAGGGTGTGCTGGGAGGAAAATGCCGAGCAGGAGGGTAAATAACAACAATACTGGAGGCTGAAGAGACAGACTGGAGACTTCAAACTGAGGCTGCGCTCTCCCCCCTCTCTCTCTCTCTCTCTCTCTCCCTCCCCGCTATGTTGCTGTACGCTCGACCAGGAGATAGGGGAGGGGCGAGGGTGGATCAGTGATGAACGTGAGGGCAAGAATGAGGATAACTGAGAGAAGGAGAAGGAAAAAAATCCACCCTAAAACAATAAAATGGCAGGCAGCAGAGCCGGTGCATGGGTGCCCCTCCCCTGCCTCACACCTTCAGCGAGTGGGCGAGCAAGTGAGCAAGCGGGCGGGCAGCCTGCCTGGTTGGAGAAGAGATGGAGTGGAGGAGGAGGAGAGGAGAGGGAGGAGCAAACGGCTCGGATTGGGGATTTTGGGGGAAGGGGATTCAGGCAGCGCCTCCAGGCTCACCGGTCACAGCTAATGATGCTTAGCTGGTGGAGGTGGAGGGGGAGTGGGAGGGAGGTGGGCTTAAAATGAGTGTGAAGGGAAAGAACGACTAAAAAGCAGAAGAAAGATTTTTTTTTTTGGTATGAAGCACGTCGGTTTCTGCTAACAGTCGAGCTCACGAGTCCTCTACAGCTGCTTTTGTTTCATCCTTCCCCTCCCTCACCACGCACACCAACCCCCTCTACTATCCCTCTCCTCCTCTCTGCAGCAGTCCCAGGCAGCTGTACTCTCTGTCTCCAGCCTGCCTCGCGCTGCTGCAGTGGTAAAGCAGAGAGAAAAGAGAGAGAGAGAGACAGTACAGGTTTGGACAGAGAGAAAAAGGAAGAAAGGTGGGGCGATAGTGGAAAGAGAGACAGGTAGTCGAGGATTGGACAGAGCAGTGATTTATCCTGAATGATGTATTTGTACTTTGATAGATTTACTGCTCCTCGTTCCTTTAAAGGACAGAGGTTGGATTTCTGTCCAACTCCTCCTCCGTTTCTCACTTTGTCGCCTCTTCCTGAAGCTGTATAGACGGGTAAGGACATGCCGGCTAACACGAGTAAACATGCCTCACAGATTCACACACATACTGTACATGTAGAGGCAAACAAGACTGTGTGTACACACACACAGTCCAAACACATGTGCATGAACACACAGACTCACTCACACACACACGCACACACACACTACAGGTCTCATGACTGCAGAGGTCATGGAGGGTCGTAGCCTGATGCCCCCCTTGAGACTGTAAATGAATTGAATGAGGGAAAAGGAGGAGCAGAGGGGGAGTATGTGTTGGGGGCAGAGAATAAATGAGGATGAATGAGGGAGGGGGAGAGAGGAGGAGGTGGAGACGGGGAAGTTTGTCTGACGTAGGAAGGGAAGAAAGGGACGGGAAAAGAAGAGGGAGAGGAGAGAGGGAGGGAGGAGAATGAAACAGATAAAAGGAGGAGCAGAGGAGGATCATCATCATGTCATCAGACTTCATCATCTTTATGTATTTAAACTGCACGTCACTATCAAGTATTCTGATAGTCAATTAAATTAATTGTATCGTTGTTGATTGATCTCTTTGGGTTTTGGACTGTTGGTGAGACAAAATCTTTTAAAAATATTATATCTGGGAAACTTCCTGACATTTCTGACTTTTTAATCAAATTTGATTTGATCTGAAAATCAAAAATAATTAATTTATCAATAGCAAAAGTAATAATTACTTGCAGAACTACTTATTTTTGATTATTTACCAATGAAGTAGAGCCTAAAAATAATTTTTAATGTATTTATCATAGGTGTCACACAGACAGGACTAATTTTTATATATACGGTATAACATTGGCTGCTGACTGTAATAAATTATATACTCTACTCCTTTTAAAGCTTGACCTCAGGGGAAGGTTTGGATTAATATTAGAAACATAATTGTCCTGTACAGAAATATGTTTGTGTTTCAGGCTTTTTAAGATATTCCTGCATGCCCTAAACACACCTTCATAATTTAGTTTACTGTTTTTATAGAACAGTTAACAGACCAGTTCATCACGCATCTTTAAGCATAAATCATTAAATTATGCTGATGCTGAGTCCAGGATAAAACTGTATGAAGAAAACAAATTAGATAAAAGAGACAAAAGATTAAAGGAGAACTAAAAAACATAGATTTGACTCAGTATCTGTTTAAATAAAATAAATAAAAATAAAATAATTCATTCAAAGCACCGATCTGTAATATCTGACCTGACAGAAGAAAAGCACAAACAGACATAGTTACTTTGCATGTGTTGCTTCTATTATACAGAGCCACACAGTGTTTAGCTACACCTGCTGTTTTCCTGAAAGAGACCAGCAGGTGAATCGAGGTAAAAAGCTTCAGTGCGATCTCTAAGTGAGTTCACCTCTTCAGTACCTCTTAGTCCTGAAGATGGAGTTGTATTGTAGATAAGAGAAATAGACGGGTTGAAGAGGGACAACTGAGATTATATAAGAGGGGAAAATACTGTTTTTTTTTTTAGATTCTGGTATCATTCACAACAAGCTTAGTCACAAATTCCAGCACCATGTTACCTGAAAATTACTGTTTATTACAAAAATGTGTCCAATCACCAAGTTAACCGTAATGGCACTGATCAGCTCTGTTGTAATTTTAATCTATTCTAACAGCACTAATGCTTTATACTTGATTTTTGTAGAATAACAGAAGTATTTCCAAAAGAGCAGCTCCATCTTTGTGTGTCTTACAACTGCTGTAATACACTACTACTCTGGTGTAGTACAAAATAATTTCAACCTCGTTAATCCAACATAAACGATGATGCTTATCACTGCTGAAATATTTGGATTTTGTCTATCTATAGGATTTTGTCTTGATATAGGACTGAGTTTAGGTTTAGTGTGCAGGTTTCTCTGAAAGAACTGTGTCATAAGTCTACCCATGAAGAGAAGATGAAGGCATATAAACTGTAGATGTGATGATCAGGGTAAGGGAGAGCTTAGTGTTGGCCACTGGATGCAGCCTGGACCAAACAGAGGAACACACCCTGGCAGCTGAAAGCTCAGGTTCCAACAGACTGACGCAGTGTCACTCGCACACACACACACACACACACACACACACACACTCCTCATGCATACTGTATTTCTACAGACACGCATACAACATATGAGCAGACAAGACAGATAGATATGACTGACACACACACACACACACACATAGACACTCATGTACACAGTGCGATACACTCTTCGTCCTTTGAATTAGTGATGAGGAGCAGTGCTGCTGAATTATTCAGCAGAGAAAGAGAGAAAGTTGCTGAAACTAAACAAGGTTTTGGCCCATAACGAAGGCCATGACTCCGCAGGGTGAGAGAGCAAAAACTGCAGAGCAGAGGTGAGCCGAGTGCAACACAGCGGGACATACATGAAGTGTGGGCCATGTCAGTGATGGCTTCCAACAAGAAAGTTCTCAGAGATCATCTGAAATCATGTGAGTAAAACAGTATGTGCAGTACTGGTATAAATACTCATAATTGTGTACTGATGTAGACTATCATCAAATTTCTAAGGACTGTAAACATTTAGAAAAATGACTTCATCATGACACCAAGTGGCAATGCTTTCCCACATTCATGTAATATTTTTAAGGTCATCACCAGTAAATCCTAAACACGCTCCGACAAAAGTGATCCAAAGTTTTAAATATAAATTTCAGACCTTTAAACAGCAGCTATCACTGATAACACAAGTCTAAACTGCACAACCGCTAAACCTTCAGCCAAAAAACATTTTTCTCTCATCATGATCTAAAGAGGCCAAACGAGTGGAAATGAGGTCAAATGATGATTTCTGTGAAATGAACCTCTAAAAGATGAAAACAGTTTTCCTGCGCTGCCACTAGAGGCCACCAAAATGTGAAGATGGTTATGGCACCAAAAGAGACAAAGAGATTACTACTCTTTAACTAATTTCATTCACTCTGTCTGAGACCTTCCAGTACAACCAGTGTGTGGGCTTCTTACCTCATGACAGTCCTGCAGAAACCTCTGAAGTTCCCACTGGTCATTCAGTTTTTCCAGCCACTGCTGGGCGAGCTCTCGGTTCTGGTTTCCCCTGAAAGAGTGAGAGAGAGAGACGTGCAATTTAGTTTCAAGTTAACTAAAAATGAACAAAACTCTATATATGTTATAAACACATATAGGTGTGCGTTCATCTGTCCTTGTTTATCTTTGCACTTTCTGTATCATCAGGTGCTGAGATTTCTGACTACATTTGATTTCCAACAAAAAACAGATTATTGACGCAGAGGTTCATTCATTTCATTCAATATCATCAGTACCTGTATCAGAAAGTAACAAAATTAATGTCATAAATGTGAAATGATTGATTACAAACCGAGAATGCGATACATTTAAATAATGATGTTGCACTGTTCACTTTCATTTGTCCCAGTGGGAGAAAAATAAATGTCCAATGAGTTAATTCATGTAAATTAAATCTGAAAACCATATGGTTCTTCACATTGCTATTGTTGGGAACATACACACACATAAAACCCCAACCCCCTTCCAGCATACACACACACACACACACACACACACACCACAAGCCTAGCTATCACACAGATTTCATGGTCAGACGTCAGTTCTGGACTAAACAGACCGAGCTCTGTTTTCTGTGTTTTGTTTCATTCACACTTGGCGGTTTCTCTGCTTCAAATTCTTCAGCTGCTTTTATTCTTTTTATTATTGTTGTATTGTGTTTGGGCAGCTGCTAAAGTCTTCATGATTAAAAATCAGTGTAACGTACAGCCAGGACAGTGTGTGGTGCTGCAGCTGGTACTCTGCAGAGAGAGAAAACTCAATCTTTAAGGGAGATATCCAATATTTAAATAGCGACAGATATTGTCTTCTGCTTCAGACCTTTGGCCTGTTGTTAGTCTTTGCCTTCATTTACTTTATTGCTCTTCAATACATTTTGTTTGTTATGATTGTATGTTTGTACCTGTTGGCGAGGGTGTCAATACGTTCCCTGATGCGTTCAGAGTAGATGTTACTCTGGCTGATCAGACTCTCTCCAGCCTCGATCACAGCTTTGATCCTGTGCAGGTTCAGCTCCATGGTGGTGGTGAAGTCTTTGTGTTTCTTTATGGCAGCTTCCACTGTTTCCACCGTGGTGGGCAGCTCCACGTGAGCGAGGGCCGACTCCTGGAGAATGAACATGGGATACAGTAACGTGATTTCTTGGTTCAGGAACTGATAAAGTGAAACAGATAAAGAGCAAACAGCCCACAGTACACAGAATGATATCAGAATATATGATATCTGCTTATTTATCAATTAAACCACAACTGAGCTTTTCCTTTTCTTATATGATATTAATCTGAACATCGGCACAAATAATTTAAAGACATTACCTTACCTTCAGGAAATGACTGACATTGACTAAATGATTAAAAAATGAGTCTATTAAATGATTGTAAAAAGTTGTTTAATTTTTTATCTATCAATAATTTCAGATCAGGAAATGTTTAATGATGCAGTTTTAAAACAAAAGACACAGATCTATGGCCTGAAACGTCTTTGATACCCCCCCCCCCCCCCAGACTAATAAGGAGAGCTGGTCCCTGGTAAAGATCTATTATCAGACTGAAAGGGACACACACACACACACACACACACACACACACACACACACACACACATGCACACACAGGAGTCAAGGGCAGCTCTGCCCGTGACATTTCAGATTAGAAAAACAAACCACTGCACATGTGATGCTGAGATTATATACAGCAATGCAGCCTGCAAGACAAAGGTCTGACACAGGCCGACCTGTAGAGCCAGAGATGTGCTGAAATCATTTATATGGTAATATGAAAGAAGAACACTTACATTATATTGTATGCAACAAAATTCTTCTGTGCTTAAACTACCAACCAATATTCTTAACTTGAAAATGAGATAGGACATTACCTGATGGACTCTAAATTTCCTGTAGATTTCTTTTTAATTACAGTTTAACATTTCTATAGTCAATGTATTTTCCCATAAAAACACACTAAAGCAATTTAGACCCAAATATTCTTAGCAATTACCGGCCTGTATCCAACTTACCATTTTTAAGTAAAATTTTAGAAAAACTGTTTTTTAACCAAGTAAATGATTTTTTAAACACAAACAACATCTTAGAGAAGCATCAGTCTGGTTTTAGGATGAACCACAGTACCAAGACAGCCCTTTTAAAGATTTTAAATGATGCCAGGTGCAACTTAGATAACCATAAACTCACAGTCCTGATACTACTGGATCTTACCGCCGCCTTCGATACAATAGACCATCACATTTTATTAAACAAACTGAGGAACCTGGTCGGCCTCTCTGGTACTGTTCTTAACTGGTTTGTTTCCTACCTCACAGATCGACACTTCTTTGTAAGTATGGATACATGTTCCTCAGGAACCCATGAGATCAAGTGTGGGGTTCCCCAGGGGTCAATTTTAGGTCCAATTCTTTTTAATCTTTACATGATTCCCATTGGGGATGTCATCAGGAGGCATGGCATCAGCTTTTCATAGTTATGCTGACGATACGCAACTGTATACAGTTTTTAGATGTCTTAATGGTCTTGGGCCTCCTTATTTATCGGACTTACTTTTACCATACCAACCCTCACGGACCCTGAGGTCTTCCGGCTCTGGCCTTTTAACCATACCACAAGTTAGATCGAAAACACACGGGGAGGCGGCTTTTAGTTATTATGGCCCCCGATTGTGGAACAGCCTGCCGGAGAACCTCAGGGCCGCAGAGACTGTTGATGTTTTTAAAAAGAGGCTGAAGACTCACCTTTTTACTCAGGCTTTTATTTGATTTTATTGATTTCCTTTATTCCTTTTCATCAAACTTCTTATCATAATCCATTTTTATTCTATACTATTTTAGTTATATGTCTTAACTACATGTTTTAGTTATGTTTTAACTACATGTTTTAGTTTTATGTTTTTATTACATGTTTTAGTTTTATGTTTTAACTACATGTTTTAGCTAGATTTTATCTATTGTGTTCATTTTATACCATTTTATCTTATCTTTACTGTTTTAGTCTCTCTTAGTTTTTAGCTCCAGTGTTTCCTCATGGGGGCCGACCACACTGGGAGCTGCTTTTGGCCTACTGACGGGGGTGCTGTCCTGTGGACTGCTCTGGCCTGGGTGGCTGGAGAGCTCTGCACCTTAGGTGTGGGGCCTCTTGTCTGCCCGGGTCGGGGCTGTGGCGTTAGTGGCGGCGCTCCCTGTAGTCGTGGGCCGGGCCCTCTCGACGTGGTCGGCCCCCCAAAGGTGGCTTTTTCCTTGCTGTAGGTCTCGGTGCCTGGCCATGTCTCTCTCTAGTGTGTGCAGCGGGTCTGAGCTTGTGTGTGTGTATGTGTGTGTGTGTGCGCGCGTGTGTGCGTGTGTGTGGGTGTGTGTGTGTGTCTGTATGTCTATGTGTCTCTCTGGGTATTTATGGGGTGGAAGGGTTGGGTTCTTTTTCTAACTTCGCTCGGTGTTTCACTATGGGAATCGTGAAACACCTCACTCTGTTATCAAAGAACCAGGGATTACGTTAAGTAACCCAACGTTTTTTTTCATTGTTTTTAGCCTCTGTGAGGCACTTTGTGTTGCTTTTAAGTATGAAAAGTGCCATACAAATAAAATTTGATTTGATTTGATTTGACTAAATTATAATACTAATTATTTATGCTGTTAAATGTCTGTCAAAATAACTGCAGCATCATATTTTGTAGTAACATGTGCCCTATATGTACAATCTCACTTCATTCATGACACTGTTGCATAAATCCAGTTAAGATCTGAGGTCTGATCTTTGCAAACCAAATACTTGCACAGTAACTTAAGAATCACGGATAGGATTAGCCAATAAAAAGCAAGCATCATTTACACAAGCCTATAAATACCATCATACTGTATATTGTTAACACACACACACACACGCACACACACACACACACACACACACACAGACTTCAGCATCAGGAGGAAGCTGCCAACAATTCCTCCTCCACAATGTAGATCTAGAGTTACTGGAGGCTGCTGCCTCGACAACTCCTGCTCTAATATCACATAACACAGGGACACTCTGCAAAAAGACACCTGCTGACACACACACACACACACACACACACACACACGCACACACGCACACATGCGCACACACACACTCCCACTCTCTCTCTTCTTTTCTCTCTGTCTCGCTCGCTCTGTGTCTCAGAGCTGGCGGGGCTAAGCCGACCACACCCACTCCAGTTGACACTCTGCAGCAGTCAGAAAGCAACATTTGGCCTGTGTTCATGAAAACACCAGGATGTCACCCAAAACGTTTCTCAGATGTTGACCTCACGTTGCACCCTAACATATTTCAAGAGCTTTGCGGAAGGTCAATACAGACAGTAGTGTAAGTTAGTCTGTTTCTTTTCCTGTCTCTGACTTTGCTTCATTATTACACATGGATGTATATTTTTAGTTTCTGGCCCAAAAAGTAAGAAAGAAAGAAAAAAGTGACGTCTTATTGACAGCTCTGTTTCAGCTGCATATTCCTTTCCTCTACTGAGTTTGTGTGCTCCCTCTGGTCTGCAGCCATCAGAAGAAAAAGGGAAAAATGAGCGAAGCAGAGGAGGATTTGTCTCTGCCTCTGTGTCAGCCAGACAAGCTCTGAGAAGCATCACCAACATAAAAGCACATCATACATGTTGCATACAGCAGCTGTCGTCATCTGGCTGTCAGAAGTGATCTAACAGAATTTCTCTAATGTCGCAAAAAAACGTTTAGTAATTTAAATTTAGCAAATAAAAGAGGCTCTGCTACTGTGTGCATCGAGTAGACGATGGTAATGCATCATTACATAGAAAGACAGGTACATAATCACTACAAATAGTAAAGTAAAGCTGTATTTCATGCTGTAAAAACTTGCAACCTGAACTGTGATCACCTGCTTAGTCTTTGTTTGTCTCACCTGGTTGTTGAGGAAGGACTCGGCCTGTTTGACATCTCGCAGGAACAGATGGAAAATGTGAGCCTGGACCAGAACCTCTCTCCTGCTCTCCCACATTTCCAGCAGTTTGTTCCAGCCGACGTCGAGCTTCTGCAGCCACTGCTGCAGGGCGGCCTGAGGGAGAGGAGCCTCCTCGGACTCCAGCAGCTCGTTCATGGCCTGCAGGCGTTCGTAGTCCTCTTCGTACCTGCGTGGAAAACAACAGTAACCCATTCAAATATTTTCTGAACACCTGATGTGTTAAAGATTAGATTAACAGAAGAGCCTTTTGTTGTCCTTCAGTAACCCACCGTCCGATCTCCTCCTTTAGAGCAGCGTGTTTGTTGATGAGTTTCTCCGCCTCCTCCAGGTCATTGGGCAGCTGGTCTGAGGCGGCTGCTGTCTGCGTCTGGACCAACCAGGTGAGGAACGAGTCCAAATCCTTACAAAAGAGGGAGGTACATGATGTGTACTTAATCAATACTACACTACAAAAGTTTGTGCAGATTAACAAATCTACTTGGAAATAAAGGCAGATCATGTGGTTTATTTGGTTGAGGTTTACAGTTGAACTTGAACTTCTGTGTTTCATCATCAGTAATAGTATTTTTTCCTTATATACGGACTATCCCTGTGTACCTGTATGAAGCTCTGCAGCCTGCTGGCCACCATCAGCGAGTCCTCACAGCCCTGCAGGGTGCGTTTCAGCTCCTCCCACTCCAAACTGATGCCATCAAACGGCACGAGAACCTCCATGGCCCGACCCGGGTGGGCTGTAGCCAGATGCTCTGCCTCTTCCTACATCAACAAACAGAGACAGCGTTATGATGATTGTAGCCTTTTATGTTGCACAATGCAACCTACGTATGAAATCATCACATCCACATGTTATTATCTTTTGTGGCTCATCACACTCGCTGATATTTTAAAAATAGTTTATTTATTTATAGGAATAAAAGCCCACTAGACTTCTATCTGTCACCATTTCTGATGGACTCTAAATTTCCTGTAGATTTCTTTTTAATTACAGTTTAACATTTCTATAGTCAATGTATTTTCCCATAATTCCATACCTGCAGATGGAGTAGTTTGGGTTCGAGGACAGACAGGGCTCCCTCCATGGTGGAGAGGCGTCTCTGCAGAGCCAGGACTCCTCCCAGGTCACTTCCCATGTACTGAGTGGCGTCGATGGCTTTTCTCTTGTCCTGGATCTGGGACTTGATCTCGGCACACTCCAGCAGGTAGTTCTGCAGGCGTAACATCGAGTCCAGCTGATCTTTCTTCTGCTCAACCAGCTCCACGATGCTGTTCCACCTGGTACAATGTGACAGACAGGATAGAGTGAAACTGAGAGTGTAGTTTGAGAGGGTTGAAGAGAGGGGAGTGTGGTACTGTGAAAGAGAAATGTGTGATAGTGAAAACAGTCGTGATTTATTTAGGAGTTTTAGGAAGAAAGAGTCAGTTTGGCTCATTTCAGTCCTTAAAGCAGTTTTCATGTTCCTCCTTCATACAGTAATTTAGTTTGAAAAGGTAAAAACAGTAAGACTACCAGCCCTCTAGTGCTCCAGTTCAAAAAAATCAATCATTCATGGTCAACTCATTATCATGATGACCTGATAAGAACTGTCTCTGTTTGCTCTGATGTGGCTTCAGCTCAGGCCTCGTTTGTCTGCTTACCATATCGTCATACAATATGTTCTCCTGATTCTGCTCCAGACCAGCAGGTCTCAATACACACCCTTTCAGCCAAGAAAAACACACACTCACACACATGCACAGATGCACACACACACACAGATACTTGGGACTGTAATGAGGTAATGGCAGAGTAGCTGAGAAGCAGACAGAGCGCTCAGCAGGCAGGCAGGAAAACAGCTCAGTGACACTGAGCTCAGAGCTGCAAGTCTCATAGGTGCAACACGATGGTGGTGGTGGTGATTGTCGGAGGGTATATGTGTGTGATGGAGGTCGCAGCTTTAAAAAAATTAATTTGTTTTATGCATTTATAAATTAAATTAAGGATCACCATGAACATATGCTCACATAAATCTTAATTTTAAGTCCAAATATGAATCATAAAAATAGAGATGTGTGTGATTCTGTCCTTCATCTAAAATGTTGTTAACTATTGTTAGATGTTGTTTGTTTTCTTGTTAGCTTTTGTTTGAGAGTTTATTAATTTTAATTAATAAATAGTAAAAACAGATACTTCTTATTTAATTAGATAATTCATCTGACAGGTAGAAAAGGTGAACATGATGGATAAAAGTGACAGAGCAGTGAACATAATGACTCTGTAGTAGATAAATTACAGAACTATGTACTTTAGTGAGTGAAAATATTTAACTAATGGGACATATAGTTTGAATTTTCCATTTAAACACAATCAACTATTCAGAGTCACAACCCCCACAAGTAACAAGGATGGTGACCCCCTCTCCACCATCTGCCCATCTGCTCAGGGGTTACTGTAATAAACCTCACACAGGAGGAGCACTGCTTTATCCACAAAAAGAAAAACAACTAATATGATTTGGCCTTTAATAAATGTTTTTAGAGTTATTGAAATAATGGCAGTCTCACAGTCAAGGCCTACAAGAACAATTGATAAGAAGGTAAGGTGAGGTAACTGGGCCTGGTACCATGTATAAAAACAGAGTATGAAAATGGTTGACATTGCTGAGAACTGCTTCCTTTCTCTCATTCCACACTGTTTCTATATATGTAACATAGTATATAGAATATATTGTTTTATTTTATTCTCCACCGCCATTTGGCTTTGCCCAGGATAAGAACCAATAAACCAGATTAATGCACTTTGTTCCACTGAGGATTGCTGATGTTTCAGTGTATCTAATGAACAAAGTTAAAGGGAATTTACACACAAAAATCCTAACACTGAAGGTTAAATATAATGCAGCTAAGGTGATAAATTAATAACTCAAACCAGAGAAGGCGACGAGAAGAGATGAGACATGTTTATTTGATCTTATTTTTGCTCTACGCCGGTCTCGTCTTAACTGAGGCAACCAGCACAGATGGTCACCCTGAGACCAACGCCATGTGCCAAGGTCACAAGACTCATGGACACCCGGCCACGACGGAGTCTGCTGCCAGACGTAACATGTGAACATGACTGAGACGAATAAAAAAGCCAATCCAATCACAGGGTTGACCTGGCCGGATGTTAGTGTAAATAAATATGTCGGCCAAACAGAGAGAGAGAGAGACACTTAGAGGAGATACATGCTGCTATTTTACATTTCATATCATCTCAGGCTCTGCAAAGATGAGAAAGCAGGTAGGTGTTCAGTCTCTTATCAAGACAGCAACTGACAGGACACGAGGCACTTGTCAAAAGACAATTAATAAACACTGTATGAGTATGAATTCCTCTGAATAATCACACAAGCCCACGAAATTTCTCTTCTCTCATCTCTCTTCTTTCTCTATGTGTCAGTCCGCTTCCCTCTCCTCCTACCTACTCCTCCCCCCTCCTGGGAGTAAATAGGACAGAGAGCACTATTTAACAGACAGGTGGCTCACAGGCTGATCTACACAAAACAGTTCAGTACTATATGTACACAAACTGTCATTTACTGAAATTTGTTCTTCAGCACTACTCTTTAAGCCTGTCAGTGCCTTGCTTATCAACACGTTGGCAGCAGTAATCACAAGTTACTGGCTCATGACTGATTTTTGTTAGTATCAATCTGATGGTCAAACTCTGCTTTGTAGTTCCAAGAAGTACAAATATCATGTTTATATCTGTGTTAGCGAGTATATGAAGAGACTAAGTGTATTAGTGTTACTGTCTGTATGGAGATAATATTTGTGGTTTACTATTAAAGTATATTTCCTTTGTTGATATTCTGATTATTAATAGTGGCAGCTGTAATATGACTGTACATATTTCCTAATTGAAATAGGGGCGATCACTGCACAGTAACTGTACTGAAACATGTAAGTTCATTTTATTTTATTTTACTTAATTCTACTTTAATTCTATTAGATTTCTACTCTGCATGATGTTCTAATGCTTTTCTGTGCCTCAGGTAAAACACTTTAAATTGCTGTACAAATAAACTAATCTCACATAGTAGGATTTGTGAGTTTATCAGCAGTAGTGGTTGTAACTGAAGTTTAGTTTTAGTGTGTATTGTAGAAGTAGAAGTAGAATTGCTGGCTGAGCATTACTGTGTTTTGAAAAGTTGTTGTAATTGCTGATGTCAGCAGGAGTACGTGCGGTTGTACTTGTACTCGGAGTACTGATTGTACTTGTTGGGAGGTCAGTTTTGATTCATTACCTGGAGTTGAGGTGATCCTGACAACCTCTGACCTCTGTAGAAGATGGGTGACCTCCATCCAGGAGCTGCTGAACTATCTGGTTAACGTCCAGGATCCTTCCCATCAGGCTGTTCATCTCCTGGTCCAGACTCTCAAACCTACAACAAAGGACATTGTTGGCATGAGACAGTCAGCGGATTAAAGTTTTTTTATTTGAACATAATGACAGAAACCCTTCAAACCTCCTCCATTCCTCTCCTCCTCTCTTTTCCCTCACCTGTGTGCCACCACCTCCACGTCCTCCAGCCTCTCAGGGATCTCCATTTTGTCCAGCCACTGCTCCTTCTCATCAATCCACAGCTCGCAGGCATTGACCTCACTGAACATGCGGTAGACGGCGAGGGCATCGTGAAGCCACTGCTGTCTGAGCACCGCTACCTCAATCACCTCGGTATACAGCTGCTCCACCTCTCCCATACGCACCTGCACCTCCTGCAGAGAGGATAGGCAGAAGACAGGAGAGGGCACACACAGGCGAGATGAGAGGACACAGACGGGTAAAAGAAAACCTTTATAATAAAAAAGTTACATCCTTTCCGTGTTCCTTTTACCTACCTCCTGTTCACGGTACTGCAGAGGCAGCGCCACCATGTGTTTGCGCAGTGCCACTACATGCAGACGATGTTTGTCGATAGCCTCGCTGACCCCTCTGTGTTTCTTCAGCAGAGACTGGGTGGAATACTCATCGTGTCCAAAGTCTTCGCTGGAGACAAGCCGGTACGCGTCCTGCAGCCAGGCCACCAGGTCGTCCGTCTCCGTGGAGAACTGAAAAAAGTTTAGCGCCTCCTGCAGGTGGCCAAGGCGCTGCGCAGCCTGGTCCTCCAGCCTCTTCCACTCGCTCTTCACCTCCATTATGCGCTCCTGGATCCCCGCCGTGCCGAAGCTCTTCTCACTGAGGATCTGCTTTCCTCGCTTCATGGTGTTCTGGAGGAGTGGGGGAGGATGGAGGGATAACAGTGTTACTATGCTATGATAACAATGTTTATGCAGTAAAGTGGAACACTAGCCAATATTTTAAACTCAGTCTTTTGATGCAGAGGACTTCACTTTAGTTGTTTGATAACTCTGCCTTCAGACACTTTGCATAAAGAATTAGTAAATCATAAATCATAAAATCATAAAAGCATCAACAACAAAAACTCTTTCCACACTGTTCAAAATTATTTTAGTTAATAAAGTTCCTTTTGTATGTGAGCTCCAAAAATTGTTTATAAATACTAATGCATAAATTCACTGAAGTACGTGAAGTTCAGTACAGAAACTCAAGGTACTGGAGGCATTCCAGGTGCTGACTCTCACACCGACAGATAAAAACAAACACACACACACACACACACACACACACACACACACACACACACACACACACACACACACACACACACACACACACACACACACACACACACACACACACCTGCAGCAGCGACCGGTGAGCCAGCAGTTCTCCAGCCAGAGTCTTGTGTTTTTGTAGTAACTTCAGCACACTGCTCAGATCCTTCCCATAACCCTGAGCTCCCAAGATGGAGCTCTTCTCCCTGATCCAGGCCTCCGACTCCTCCAGCTCCTGAAGAACAGAAGAGAAACAGACAAAGAAGAGTTCAGATCTCCATTTAGACAAAAAAATATATTAAAAGAAACATAAAGTCTAAAGGTAAGAAATAAAACAAGAAATAAAATACTAGACATCACAAATATAAAATAGTTTTTCCCTGTAATCCCTGAAGTCTTCCTAACACTGATGCCACTCTGTTTCTGAGAGCCGCCCAAAAAGAAGACGGGGAATTATCCAAATTAATCAGTAATGTGATATAATAAGTGATTCAATTGTGTGAACAATGATTCATTGGACAAAGAAATCCACTGTTCTCATTATATACTCATTACTTTCAATAGTTCATTTTAAAAGCTTATTCACTAACATTAACAACCCGTTCATCACCTCTGTGTCATCAAAGTGACGGACAGCTTTTTAAAGAGACAGGCGCAGGCCAAGTCTGACACATGAAATTAAACAATGCGTACGACAAAGTGCTAATGAAAGATTTTTTTATGAATAAAAAAATGCTGTTGGAATGCCGATTGTACAAAACATTAGAGGGTGTGTCCATAAAACACAGCTTTATTGGACTTTTCTTTTTGTATGTGAGTAACTAATCAGGTCATAATTTTTACCCCTTCTCTGCCTTTAAGAGACATCTGTGTTATTCATAACACTGTAGTATAGATCTGCTGTAAAACACAAAATAATGTGCTCAGGTGTGGAGCAACCAGCACTGCAAAACATCTTGTTCTCATGCAAAGCAGCAAAGAACAAAGTTCTACTATTATTACAGTATTTTGCTCTGTGATTTATCACCTTTTCAGCCGACATTAGACGTTTGATCTCTCCTCTTATTAATTAGCTTACTAAACTGTATGAAAATGTGGTAAATTTAAAATCTGCTTAAGACCCGATAATGTTGTTGCAAAAGCCAGAAACAGATATTGATAAAAGTAGCATAGATTAATTAATGCATATTTAAACATGGGCCTGTCGTGTTAGATTGAGGTCCTGAAATAAAAAATAAAAAACAACAACAAGCTTTGGTCTGTATGACTTTAAAGCTGCTGTAGGCAGGTTTGGAAAAAATAAACATTCAGTTCTTTGGAAATCTAAACACAAGGACTCACACCTCTTTTTGTGTCTATTATTGTATCTAAAGGCCACACTCAAAGGCGAGTGAAATGCCGGCTGTCATATAGAGTGGGGGACACAATATTTGTTAAAATATAACAGCTAACAGTGCACATTTTCAGACAGTCTCTCCTGTGAGACATTCATAGTGTTGCATATGATTGCACAGTTGAAAGTTTACAAAATAGTTGTGTAAAGAGTGAAAAATGAGAGCTTCAGAGAAGTTCAAACCCTGCTTACTTTCCGGGTGGCCAGTGTGAATGATGTGAAAATTGTGGGACGGAGCCCCTCACCACGGACTCTTCAGACAGAGTATACTCGTCACTGAACTTGCTAAAAATAATTTACACGACATAATCCCGCCTTTTGTCTTGCATCCTACCTGGAAGAAAGCCCAAAGTTGTCTTGACTCCTCCAGCTCAGAGCGTCTTTTAACTGCCAGTTGTTTCAGCTCCTCCAGACAGGAGGAGACGTGGTTGACACGGTTACAGATCACCTGTGGGTCACATGGTTGGTAACCTGGGAGACAACAAAAATTAGATTAATGAAACACAGATACAGGACTTCATTCATAATAGTAGAGAACTCTGAGCAGGACTCCTGAGCAAAATCAAGAAAAAAAACACAGACATGTACGCACACTGAGGAGATCAGCTTACTGATATCAAGTGTCAAAAATCTATTTTCTACTTGTCTCAAGGTCAAATCCATCTTCACTTGACTACATGAAATCAATACTGGATCATTGCTTCCATCTTGATTTATTCAGTCAGTCTATCACAGATAACAAAAGTTCAGGAACAATTGTTTACAATCCAAATGTCTCATATGTTTTATTAACATGTACCAATATAAATATATAGAAGCTTTACAAAGGTTAAAATGTAATAATGCAGAGGTGTTATTGTTGTACACACTCTTATAGCCTTGAGTTAATCATTATTCTGCCTGCATATTTATGTTTACAAAATGGAAATCTCATTGTGCAACGATAATTTGCTCCATTAAGATCAATTAAAACTGCATTTCAAGGTTTCTTTCCATCTTCATAACAGGCAATACAAACTAAGAGCCTTGACTTAAGACTTTTGATATCAAGAGAATTTGTGATAACAAACGAATTGTAAGATCAATAAAATCTTATCTTATCTTGTAAGAGGCAGACAGATAAAATGAAATACATCACCAGTCATATACACAATAAACAAGATAAATGTGTGTGTGTATATACTGTACCCTCTATAGTGGTGAATTTGAGTGCAGCGGTGTTGAGTGTCTCGACTCTTTCAGCCTGCACTGTAATGTCGGCTTCCTGCAGGCTGTGTTTCTGCAGCAGATCGTCCACCTCCAGAAGATGTTTCCCAAAGTCCTTCGACAGCAGCTGGACCTGAGAGAGAGAGAAGGAGATGGAGAGAAGGGAAGACGAGAGAGGTGGAGGGATGAAAGAGAACATGTGAGATGTCATTAAACATCAGGATGTCTTCTTTTTTACTAGTTTAAGTTATTTTATCTTCTATTTCTCTTTGTTTCCACAAACTTGAATATCTTCTTATAAATAAAATACATGCTCTCTTTGTCTTTCTGGATCTCTACTTCTCCAGTTTTCAGTCTTTAAACTATGTAGACTGGCTCTTTTCTCCATCTCCACTATCTCTGTCTTTATTCAACTGCTGAATATAATCGAGTGTCTCTCACACAGCCTTCAGTACCTGTGTGTCCTCCATCCAGTCGATCATGTACACCATGTCCTGAAATGTCTTCTGCAGGGCCAGGTTCTTCTCCAGGCGGGTCCTCCTCCCAGCCACCAGCTCCTTCAGCAGACTCCACTGGCCCAGGATGTTCTCCTTTCGTGCCAAGATACGCCGGATGTCGTAGTATCCTTCTGACTCCATCTCTGCAGCAAGTTCCACCACCACCCCGATTCGCTCTTCATATGAAGCTATGTCCGCCTCAATGGCCTCGTGTTTCTTCATTGCTGCCTCGACTGCTGGTAGGTCATAGCCAAAATTGTCCTGTAGACAGTGAAGACAAAAAATTGAAACAAACAGATGTAAAGTGTGAGGCTGAGGAAAATAGAGTGGGACACAGTTTTAGACAGCTGAGACTCCTACCTGTGATACAAGTCTCTGGTTCTCATTGAGCCAGGCTTGTCTCATGGTGGTTTTGTGGTCAAAGCACTGAGCCAGCAGCTCCAGCTTCTCCTGACGAATCAGCTCCTTGCGCAGAGCCACACCTCTCTCATGCTCCGCCTTCTCCAGCCTCTCCCAGGCCTGGACAGGAAATGACAAAAAAATGTTTACTGTAACATAAAAATTAAAGTAATAGAAAATATAACAGTTACAACTATAATACAACTGTTAAAGAGCAATGGCAACGCTTTAATTCCACAATAACACAATAAGTCACTCATCAGTTACCACTTAATTGTTTAGTAAAAATACAGTATAACAACACAGCTGATGATGTCTGACCTTGTTGATGTCTGAGATGAGCTTCCCATCGTGAGGCACATAGGGTTTCTGGTTGTTGGCTCTGAGTTTGCTTTGGATGGTGAAGAGGAGGACCTCGAGATTCCCCTTCTCCTGAAACCTGAGAGAGAAACAGAAAACTTTATATAGTCTCCTTTCTTTCAACAGTCCCCTCACGTGTAGGACACGCTGAAAGTACTTCCAACTGGGTCAAAGGAAACACTTCAAGTTGCAGCTAGAAGTTGGTCATTGTTTCAGTGTCTTGCTGAAGGACACTCGCAGCATGAATGTTGCTGACAGGGAGGTCTGAGGACTCCTGGTAAAGGACGATTTCTGTGCTACCCTGCTGTCCAGTGTCACGGCCATTCATCACTAGGAGGGAGTCGACTGTATGAACATCTGGGTGTATATTACCCCCTCGAACCCATATGGTTATATTTCCTGAACTAAGGCAGAGCCCCTTAATAAAAACATTTACCTTTTAGGAAAAGAATAACATAATAGAACAATAATAATGAAAGCATATAGTGGAATAACCATTCATTATTTTATGATTTAACTAGATGTTCAGGCTACATATGTATTCCTCTCAGCTAATGCTAGCCAAAGACACTAAAAAATGTAATTAGCAAGGTGTGAAAATACATGCTCAGTACAGGGTATGCATAAATTCATATTCATATGCATAAATGACACTAAAGTATCGAGATGTTATTTTAAAAATTCAGAAAACTCACTTGATAGGTTTCTCTATTGTGCAGTAAGTTGTGAAGGCCTGCAGCTGCTGTTGAACTCCGGTCAGCGAGTTGGCAAACTTCTGATTACTGATGACTGCGATGGTCTTTTCTATCCAGTCCAACAGGTCTGACGCCAGAGCCTCGTAGCGGTTGATGATGTTCTCTGCCTCAATACAGTTATCTAGTACCTGACAGACAGACGGAAGAAGGGTGGGAGCAGATTTGGAGAGGAAGAAGCAAACACAGAGTTAAGAAGCAAAAACACGAAATGACAGATACATAATAAGAGAAAGACTAAGAATCATGATGTTTTTAGATTACTTTATTTGTCCATGTATGTATTTGTTACCTTGCCAACCCTCTTGCCCTCCACAATAAGAGCCTTCATCTTGGAGAAGTAGTGGTAGTAAGAGACCACATAAGTGATGATGGACTTTTCATCGGGGTTCTCTGTGTTCACATCTGAGACAGACAGCAGAGAAGTTAACTTGAAGCAGAGCCACACAGTAACTATTTATCTCAGTGAATAAAATAAGAACACTTTCATGGCACTATTATAGATATTACTGAATATAATGTGGTTTGATTGACAGTAACCCAGAACCATCCTCACCTTCAGGGTCCAGGAGTTTGGTGAGACCCAGGTGCTGCTCAGCGATGTTAAAGGCTTGCTGGAGGTTGTGGGTTGCATTGGACCGTGTCAGCTTGTGGAACTCTATCAAGTCAGGTCTGGAAGGCACAAGACGACGACATGAAGACGATGACATGAAGTCAATGACATGAAGACGATGACATGAAGACGATGGCACGAAGACGATGACATGAAGATGTCATGTGTGTACGGCTCTAATACTAAAACTGCATGGTGGCCAAACCTTTTATTTTCAGGAAAACTGAAAAATATTACAATACTACAACATCTGAATAATAAAAAACTGAACACGATAACCCTCCAAACTTCCCCACTGCTTTCTATCCGCTGCTGTCATCGTGTATAATAATTAAACATAATAGTATGCTGTGAAGATGTGTTAGAAATACTACGAACCTGTGTCTGTGTATGAGGGCATTGAAAGCGAGGCCGTCTCTCCAGCAGGTGGTGAAATTCTGGATGTTGACCTCAGAGTACCTGAAGCACGGAGAAATCTTTTGTGACTTTAAATGTAAAGCAAGGAGCACCATCGTAACACTAACATATCAACTTCATACTGTTAATGAAATTCACATTTGTAGTTTAGAGTTTCCTGTATTTTTATTTCACTGCTCACCCTGCGGTCTTCATCTGGCACCAGAGCAGCAGGGCATCCTTGGCAGAGCGAGTTTCTCGGTTGTCCTCTGTCTCTATTTTGATCACCTGGATCTGAACAACAACACAGCAAAGCAACAGATCAGTGTTTGTAGGAGAGACACTGTGGCACAGGCACCTTCTGTCTCACACACATGAAGTTATTTATCTGTCTGCATCTGCATGGTGTTTAGCTAACAGAGAGTAACTGAGGCTGTATCTGAATTCACTTCCTATTTACTATATAGTACACAGTACTGACTGTCCAACATGAACTTAACCATGTTTAAGATTTGTACTAGGCTCTGATAGACTCAGAGGTGTTTCAACTCCAGCTCTATTTTAATCACTTGTAAAAAGGTCAGAGTCACACTGACAGTGTTCCTGAACCCTCAACGCACACAGTGAAACAGACAAAAGCAATAAGAGCTGAGGAGGAAGTGAAGAGCCATTACAGCGCCTGATGATAGGTAACAGTGACAGCCATTCAGCCAATCACATCACAGTGACATGATCCAAGGTAATTGGAGACATGACACCCTGGAATCAGCTGCTACCCATGTCGTTAGGCACAGCATTGCACGTACACACACACACAAACACACATGTACATAAATGAGCACAACATTTGTCTGTCTCTTTATCCTGAGAATCACACTGTGAAAGTAGCACTCGATGTTATTTCTGCAGCAGAGACACCATAATTCATTTACAATATATATTCATACAAACAATATGATGAAGCACTCTGCAGGAATCAGGAATAAAATGCTTTTTGTGCATTACACTACTACTAAATACTATTTTTTTAGATTGTTACATTAACACAATGATTTCTGAACAATGACATACCAAATATACAAAATATTAACTGGTGAGAGGAGGCACGCAGTTTTTATCACTATAGGCTAGTAACTTGTGAGTAATCGATTTAATAATTTATCAGTAAATCTAATAACAAATATCAACCCATCAATACAAATCTAACAATTCTTACAGACGACTGTGGGAGAAACATGATGTTGAACACAGAAAAGTTGTTCTAAGTTGGAAATACAAGTACAAATACAATACAAAGACAACTATGGTGTGTCTGTTATGATGTAAAGTGTGTCTGCCCGAACTCGATTGCTTTTCCTCTGCTGTCAACAAGCTAGAAAAATGTCAACTTCACTGGAAATGTACAAAATACTACAAACATCTCATCGATATTGAATATACAATCTACATCACATGTCATGAGAACACAATATGATGTGTGGCTACATCAGTGTGTCTCGATTTATTGTAAACAGCAAGTAAGCTGGCAGTATGCTGGGTAAGCAAACACACACACACTGCACACACACAACACAAGGATACTCAGCCAACCATACACACTAAACATTATAACTGATGCCACTGCAACTGTCTGTTACTATCTGTGTATGGTTCTGTACATATATAAGGTTGACCTCTTCCTCTGCCTGTCATACTTTCCCTCTCTCTCTCTCCCTCCCTCCCTCTCTTTGTGTCTCACTCTCTCTTTCTGCCTGTGTGCAGTCACTGCAGTGGTTTGGCCCTACCTGCTGACTGGACAAAGCAAAGTCTCACTTTCACCACAGAGGAAAGAGGAAAGGAGGTGGAGATGAAGGAGGAGGAGACAAAGAGCAAGAGGGAGAAAGAAAACTGGAAGCCACTTGAACAACATAAATCTCAGCCAACGCTGCACAACGCTCCGTCCTGCATTACATTAAGAATTTAAATGTTGGGTTAAATAAAGTTATTGCCCTTATAAACATGTGTTAGGTGAATTTGTCAGACTAAATTTTGTTTGTGTTTTAGTTCTTGCCAAAAAACAAAAAGGCCTGGATCAACAAACTACAAAATCAACAGTTAAAATGTGATCAACTGTTCACTTCACTTATGGCAGTTCAACATGGTGGACTCTGTGTAAGAGGACCTGCTCTCACTGTAGATATAAAGGGCTAAAATTACTAATGAATGTTGTATTCCACTCCTGCCAATAAATCTTACACACTGGACCTTTAATTATTTCTGTACTGATGAGTCTCATTTAAATCTATGCACAGTCTACTGGACTAATTGCCTGCCAACATGTCATTCAGATTAAACACTGAAACTTGTCTTTAACTTGCTTTGATACTATTTGGGGAAATTCACACTTGCATCTTTATCATGAACTACTTTTCAACAGTGAACATCACAAAACATATTCATTCATTTATTTATCAACAATTGCACAGTGTAAAATTCAGTCCAATCAGCCATATTGCACAGCTCAGAACATTCATCCTCTTTGCAGAGAGACGCTCAGCACACAACAGCCTAAGTCTGTTAGGTAGCCAGCCCTAGCATGACAATACTGAGTCCCAGGAGACAGCTACTAGGCAAGTGTGCAGCGTGAATGTTACAGAAGGGTCTGAATAATGCTACACAAAGCATTTTATGCCTAAGCCAAGCTGTAGCACTGAAGCGTAATAAAGAGCAGCCGTGGGCTTCTGCTGTACTTACATGGCAGGATCTGATCCTGTATCACTGCTGCTAAAGCCTGGAAACCTGCAGATGTGTGTCCTGCAGAGTTTTTGTGATAGTATGTGCATGTCAGAATGTTAGTATATAGGTGTGTGTGTGTGTGTGTGTGTGTGTGTGTGTGACTAGATAGATAGACTGATAGACAGAGTGTGTATGTAAGAGAGCGAGTGCAGTGTGGGTGTGTGAGTGTCCTTGTTGAAGAGCAGACTGGAAGACGACTGCTACCTCTAGGCCGCTCAGCCCAGAGTGACATTCAGGCTTTATCCACCAAACACTGCTGTCGCTGTCGCACACTGATGATGCCGCAGCTGTGACAGCCTCCCCCGAACAAAACAGAACTGCTGGCAGCTCCTCCGAAATGAAACCGCTGCTGATTACAGCATCCTGCGCTTCAGCAGGTTGCATGGAAACGCATGCCAGCATCTCAGTGCACAAACAAAGAAGCTCAGATTTAAACCTTTAAAGTCCACTGGAAGAATCAAATATAGATATAAAATAGTCAATAATTTAGCTTTAGCATGTGATACTGCTGATATCTGAGTACCAGGCTTCCAGTTATAATCCTATAATGAGATTCTGTCATTAGGCCCCCTGTTTTTTGTTTTGTTTGTAGCAGAGTCACAGTAATACAACAACAATGACCAATGACAGTGAGCTGTCAGATGAAAACCTGCAGACTGCAGTCACCAACTTTACTGTGTCCTTGCACCATGTGTAGCATGTAATCAGACTGCACGTTCAACAATTTCTGACTGACTACGACAATGTGAGTTTGTTTGGATGCACCAGCTGCTCTATTGTTGTATTTCTGACAAAGAGAGACTTTCTTCAATGTTGATACCGAAAACCGAAAACTCACGTCCTGAATAACACTTCAGTATTCAGAGATATCTCCCACACCTAGTCACGAAATCACTGAGCTGATAAAATGTCATACAATAACTGCAATGTGTTGGTGTTTACCTGGAAGCGTAGGATGATGGTCCAGATAAGGCCCAGGGTGAGGCGGTGGTTTCCATCCACAATGTCATGTGAACCAACATTTTCCAGGTGGACCCTCTGTTCTTTAAGGAACTGGAGGGCTTTGTCGACGTTCTCCAGGCAGTGGATCCGCATACGACCACGTGTGGGCCTTGGCTGGGCGAAAACAAAGAGATTTATTACTATGTTTGATACAAAAATCCTTATTATTAAAGTACTATGCGCAGCATCATGTAACATTAACATACTTTAATTAAAAAAATATTAATTTACAGATGTTCAGAGAGGATGCATCTTGTCAAAAACATCATCTGGCAGATCGAGTATTTAAAAAATGCAGAAGTACAATCTGTAGTTCGAGTATCAGCACTGGAGGCAGCAAAAGAAGTGAGCACGGAGCTCTGGGTGCAAGCAACATGGAGGGAAGTTAAAGTTGGTCATTTGCATATAATAACCCATTGTAATGATATAAAACTAGTAAGAGGCTACAAAACTGATACAATGTGTGTGTTCCTACCAGCAGCTCTCCACTGAGGACCTCCAGCAGTCTGGTGAGCATGTAGCCATCCCTCAGGTCGTTGTAGAGGTCAGATATGCGACAGGACACTCTGGAAAGATGGGAGTTAACCCACTTTGTAAAAGTCTTCTTCTGCACTGCATCTCGTTCATCTGAAGGAAACCAAAGAATCAGATTTACTTTAGGGAAGAACAATCTAGTTCTTAATGAGAAACACTGCTTTCTCCTGAATGAGACAGTTCGGATAATTGATAATCAAATACTATCCTAAATAGCATTAGCTAACACTTGCGTGAATTCTTGTGAAGTGCTTTATCTTTGTGGGGTGAAGAAACATCTTCAAATATGGTTCTTTTGTGATTTTTGACATCAATACTTATGTAAACAGTGAACATTAGTCATAACATTAGTCATGATGAAAAAATTCAAACAAGCGTTTTTCATACTAAAAATCAAAAAGCAAAGAACCAACACCATTTTTAAACACCTACTGATGCAGGAGTGTTTGTAGTGTGTGAGTAAGCGTGTGTGTTGATCTGCGTGTGACCTCTGACCTGCCAGGGCCTTGATGCGGGAGCACTCAAACAGCTTGGAGCTGGTACACTCCGTCTCCCAGAACCCCGAGCCGATCGGTCGGTTGTTGTTGTTGAGCTGGCGCTGGGCTTCCGCGTTGTCCAGGTCTGGGGAGGCATTAGCCATCGCGCCCGACGCCCTGCAACACACACAAATGAATGATCTTTATTGGTGTGTAGCTGTGATACACACATATACTGCACATACATAGACACTCATAAGGAAAGGACAGTGAGGAAGGTGATGGGGACAGGTGCTATCATTCCTTTTGTGTCCCATACAAGCATGATTAAACAGATCCCCGCAGGCGAAGGGCAGTTCACACTTCATAATTAAACTCTGACTAACTTTGCACACCTCATCTGACACCTTTTAACCATATTTAGCCACAGACTGATACAAACTGATTCACATGGAGGAAAACGTGAAACATTCGCTGCAGCATCCTCGTTTTAATCAGGAGGGTTCAAATGATTTACAGCAAACAAAAATACTCTGGAGGTCATAAATAACAGTTTCTTTCCCATTCATGAATGATGCAGCACCTGTCCTTAGTATTAGAACATTTTACAAAAGAGAAGCTCAAAATAAAATCTCTCTGATGAGTCAAAGGATTGTGGGAGATGGAGAGTAAAAATGATTTGGCTCTCTCATCTCTCCCTTCTCTCCCACTGACAGCTGAAGACCAGAGGATAAAAATAACCAATCAGAATAAGCACCTTCACCAAGAAATCACACAACACGGGGTGACAGGTAAAAAATGTAAATGTTTAAATTAAGTTTAAATGAATGGTTCAAAAACTCTGCCATCGTGGCTCCAAACAAGAACTATTAGGAAGAGCAGTGTAGATCAGGAGGATCCCTTTTTAACACAATTAGCTCTGGCTCTTGAACCGGTTCTGTTCAGATTCTTCTTATTATCAGAACAAGCCTTCCTCCTATGTAAACTGTCTGCAGCTGAACGGGGTCGAATGTACTTTAACGTCTGTCATGATACTTGAGGAGATTTTCTGAGGTGGTACGGCATAAAAAGTTTCAGAAACAGTGGTTTAATTGAATGTGTTTCTTGGTGAATATTTAATTTCACTGAATTTTACAGAAAGCTTTGTAGGTAGCTCTTATGAGAGAACTCTTAGTTAGTAGAATCATAGTGGTAAGAAGATCCTTTCTGAATAAGGCCCCTGGAGTAAACGTTTCTGTTTGAGGTATCTGAAAATTCAGAGCAGACATAAAAATCAGCGGACTGGGTGAAAATCTAAACTCCTTGTTGTGTCCAGCTAGAAAAGCTCGTCAGTTTCCAAACATGAACTGTGTTTTTAGAGGACGCTTTTTGTCAGACTGCAGCTAAAACGATCTCTGTTACGTTATTTGTCTATGTAAGTATTTTACACTTCATTGAGTTCACATTTAATACTACAAACAGACACATCATGTTTGTTAGTCTTAAAGGTGCAAATCGTGATAAATATACTGTCATAAAAGATCCTCCCCCACCTTTCACACATGATGGATGGAGAACACATGTAATGGTTTGTCCTAGTAAAGAGCAGATGTGCCCACAGGACATGAAACATGCCATTTGGTGCTTTTCTACAAATGATGCTTAATGTAGAGATACATGTTTTTATGTTGTGCACTTATTTTTATGATGATTACTGAAGTAAAATTTTAAAACTGAAGGTGTGATTAGTGGTTTCAATTTCTGCCTCAGCCTCTTTGCTGTAAATCTCTTTGTATTCATCTCATCCCACCCCTCTTCTGGCCTCTCCCCCTCTCTCCACTGCAACAAAGGTCCAAGCTCATAGTTGTCATAATACCTAAAAACCACTGGAAAACAACGTAGCCATATCGAGTAAATGTCAGCGAGCCCTGCAAGACAGAGAGAGGAGGGGTAGCTGTGCACTTAGCTATTCTCCCTGGAGAGAATAACAGAAAAACATTACAGTGCTTTGTATCTGGTGATGAAGCAGATAGAGAACTGCACAGGAACCCATTACAAGTGAAACCCACAAGAAATCTGTTAAATTTATCAATCAATTTATCAATGTAATAATAAATAAAATGAAACTAAAGTTTGTTTGAAGCCATGTGATGATACCGTTACAGAAAAATCAGGAAAATGTTTTATTTGAGCTGCAACTAAAGATCATTGTTCATTAAGAAAGTCCATCAAATTCTCCAAGAGCCCAAAGTGAAATAGAAGCTGAAACCAGTAAATATTTTCCTTTTTTTGCTTGCAGTGGATTATGGGGCACTATGAACTGCAAAGGATGCACGTCTTTTTAAGTTTATCTGCCACATTTTGGTACGGTATCCTCTAACGGATCAGGTACTGACACCAAAACATTTCCTTTTAAGCTGTCTGCTATCAAACTCTCTTACAGCTCTACTGATAATATCTTGGTCTATTTTGTCTTTAACTCTCAGGTGAATGGCAGCTGATGTGTGGTCTCAGATGTTGCAAATTAGATATCCAGATGTTTCACCTCTCTAAATCCCTGTACATTTTTCACCTACAGTATACACACAATGTGGCAAATCCTTCGCCATCATTTCCTTTCAGAGTGTGAGAGCTGAGATCAAGGTTTGTTGCGTGTAGTCTCACTGTAGATTGAAATAACTGATATTTGCAAACCATGAAGCTGGAAAAGGTTCACCATGACACACTGAGAGGTGGAGGTACATGGAGAAAAAACATGGGAAGCTAATCTGAGAAAGTCTGAGTGACATTTTTAACCATGTTGTTGAGGTAAGGTATGAGGCTGTCAGGCAGAAAGAGAGCCTAATAGTAGAGGTCAACAGTATAAGAATAAGACGTGTGTAATATCACTGCAAGACATGCGAACAGATATTATTATGAACCAACTGAAATACATTAAAACCCATCATTGGATCACAGAGGAGAAACAATAATATACCACACCAGCAAGTCGACATCAGTCACACACTGCCACACTGTCATGTCAGTCAAAATACTACGTGTGAGTGTGTGAGTGTGTGAGTGTGTGTGTGTGAGTGTGTGAGTGTGTGTCCTCTGCTCTCCTTGCCGTGATCCTCGCCTAACCTCAACCACCTGGTGTCTTTCAATCAATCAAACTCAGTTCGCAGGACTGCTCTGATGTGTGTGTGATTTTTCTGTGTGTGCATATGTGTGTGTGAGTGTGTGTGCGTGCATGCATATGTGTGTGTGTGTGTGAGTGTTATCACCTTCATTCTAATAATCAGACTCAGCTGTTGAGGAATCAGCCAGCCCCAGGCAAGAGAGTCGACACCATGTCTGACAATCACACACACGCACACACACATGCACACACACACACACACACACACACACACACACACACACACACACACACACACACACACACACACACACACACACACACACACACACACACACACACTCCTGGCTATCCATTTTCTGCTCTATAAGTAACAGCAGCAGTGAGATGCTTCATGCTTTGCCTCCAGAGACTGAACGCAGCCTGCGGGAAATCTCAGAATGTGGAGATAAAAACAAAGGAAAGAATGACCTCACGTCAAGCTCAGATGATTTTATTTACATTCAGAGGAGCATGAATGTAAAACCTGCACGTTTCAACATCAGCAAACAGACGATTCATTCTAATATTTTAAATGGGAGCTTCTGTCTCACATGCTCAATGCTTATTACAGCATTTTTTTTATATTACACCACCGTAATAATGGGGGACTCATGAGAGAAGACAAGAAGAAGGAGCCCAAATCGCAAAAATGCTCCTACCTCTTCCTCCTACCTCTTCCTCCTACCTCCAGTTTGTAACACAGACTTTCTGCTCACAGTCACCAGACTCCATTGACAAAATCTGTGACTGGACCTCGCAGAACTCAGTATTCGCTGATCTGCCGCTGTCTTGGTCGGTTAGTTTGTGTTACTATGTGACTTTAATGTCATGTTAAGGTATTATAACACCGAAGTCACAATGTTTTTGTCAATGACGTCTTGTGGTTTTGAAAAGAGCAATATAATGGTTGTTACTCATTCAACAAAAATGATCAAACTCAAACAAAAGCTCTATCTCGAAGTGGACGTACTTTGAAAGCCATTGCAGCCTGTCTCGCTGCTGCGCGCTGAGGTGATCTGCTGGACCAGTTCCAAACCTTTTGTACCTGTAAGTCGCTTTGGATAAAAGCGTCTGCTAAATGACTAAATGTAAATGTAAATGTACCTCATTAAGACCCCAACATGTGTAAAACAGGGCCCAGATTTAAAAATACTAATTCCTGTTATCATTTCACAGTTCAGGCAAAAATACAATCCTGCAACAATCTATATTATTTGTGAGTCTAAACGGCAACAACTATAGACGCAAACCATGAGCTGTACTAGCTGTAAAGTAAGTATAATGGATCATCATCATCATCATCATCTGCCTACATCATTGTTTATTTAATATTTTCCTTAAAAGATCAGGCAATGCTCCTCTTTGTGTGTCAGACACAGTACAGAATATGTGTATGGAATATGGCTGACAAAATGCTGTACCACGTGTTGTCCAAGTACTGGAGCTACACACAGAAAACAGCAGCTGCAACCTAAAAAACAACAGCTTCCAATGTGCAGAGATCCTCAGTATCTGGCTCTACACACCACTGTGTATTTTACACCTAGAGTTTGTTAAGGGACAAACATTAGCCACACTGATGATTTATCAGACTCTTCTTACACCAATAAACTGAAGGCAAAAATGACTTCCATAAGAGGCTGCAAAACGTCTGAAAACATCAGCAAACAGTATTATCTGTCCTGACTACAGTGTCAAAAATAAAGTGCTGAGTAATGCTGGTACTCTCACAGCAGCCAGTATAGAAAACTGATCAGTAATCAACAAATAAGACCACAAAGGTGCACGAACATGCAAATAATAGGAGTAAATCTGCTGCTGAATGCTTTCATTTATACTGCTCATAAATGTACTTAAGAAAGTTAGTGAATCTGATCTGTAAATATTGTTCATGCAATATGAGGACAGTGCAGCATCTTGTTTCACGCTGCGTTCGTTAGATCTGCTGAGACTTGATTAATGTTGTTGTATTGATATTAAGTAATCTCTAAGACAACTTTGTGGCAGAAAAATGCATGAACACTGGAGCAATATAAAGGATAAAGGTTGTGTCTGGACCTTTTTGGGTCTAGTTCTGGTTCTGAGGTTTGTCCTGCTGGACTCCACGGGGTTACAGGGTTTATATGTATAGTCAGTCCAGGACAGAGAGTCTCCTGTTCCAACACTGAATGATCAAACATTTAAACAGCAGCAGCCTCTCTGAACTCTCCATGGAGCTGGAAGAAAGAGTAGGGACCACCTCTGTGTGTGTGTGTGTGTGTGTGTGTGTGTTTGTGTATCCCACATACATAAAACCACAGTAGCTACAGTGGTTGGACACACAAACACACACACACACACTGCATCAGCCTTTTCATCCAAAAAGATGGAATGAAGATGATAAAAATGAAAACAATAAGAAGGAAACAATATTTTTACATAAATAAATTCCTGTCTCGTTGGTCTTTACAGCAAAAATAATCTTTGGCTCGGAAAAAGAGAAATTTCTGTTAATAAAAGAGCTGAAGACAACACGATTAACAACATTAATCGTCATTTTTCCAGCAAAAATATGAAACATTCTCTGGTACTAGGTTCTCAAATGTTAGTATTTGCTGCCTTTCATTATCATTATTCATAGTAAAGTAAAATATCTTTGGGTTTTTCGACTGTTCATCAGACAAAAGAAGCAATTTGAAGAAGTCACCTGTGGAGCTGTAACAGCCCTAAAACAGATGATGGGCAGGATATTTTATGTGTAGAGCGTAAGTTCCCACCTAAACTGTTTATTGACCATCCAACTCCAGTAAAACAAGACAGCAATAATGAGACACCTGTGATAACCACAGATGTCTTCTCATCGCTCACTTTTAGGACAGAATCTGGATCGTCTGAAGCATCTCTGTTTTCCTCCTGGTGGCCCTGAACCCTAACCTCACCTCACCGTGGTTTATAGGACAGCATCTAAAAAGAAATGTTCTATATTGAGAGCGGCCATCTTTGTTGTCTGCCCCCCCCCCATGGTTTGTGTGTGGAGTCTACTTCAGCTCTGTCACCGCTCTTTCTGCTCTTGTTCTCTTTAATTTGAACTTTCATGACTCTTCTGTGAGACCTTTCTTAATAGATACTATCATGTGGTATTATTAATATTCATTAAGTGATATTTAAACACCAACATTTGCATTACATAGCATGATTTTACAGTTGTGTATTAGGGCTGAAACTAATAATCGTCATTATCCATTAATCTCTCAATTATTTGTTAATTCAATTAGTCTATGTACAACAGTGTTCAGTGCAAACACCCAAAAATATTCAATAAAAATTAAATATAAACTAAAATCAAAGCAGCAGATCTTCACATTTGAGACATTTGGCATTTTAGCCATTAATCGATTATCACGGTTATCACTGATTAATTTTCTATTGAGTTACTATTCAATCAATGACCTAGTAGTGTCAGCACTATTGTATATGTGTGTGTGTGTGTGTGTGTGTGTGTGTGTGTGTGTGTGTGTGTGTCAGTCGTTATGCTTTCTCCTCTAAACCACTCAGTGTTATTATTGGCCCCTCTCCCCAGATATGCTTCCGCCGTTGGTAACCACAATAAATCACCCTTACACCAGCGGTGTAATGAAAGCGTCAGCCCCCCCGCCTCTCTGCTCTCTCCTTTTATTATCCTTCACATTTTTTTAACTGTCCTCTTCCCCCCTATTCCCACTCATCCCTCCGTCCTAACCTCTAGTCCTCTCCGTCTGGCCTCCACAACTTCTGTTTTGGCTATTAGCGTTTGGCACGACACCTTGATGCTGACAGTACTCTAATCTTTTCTGTACATGGCAGTACATGGGACGCCAAACATCAGGTGCCCTTGAAACAAGCACTTAACCCCCAAATGCTGCAGTGGAGCTGTTCAGTCGCCAAAATCAGTGTATTCATTCGCCAAAGGCTATTGGTCCTGAGCAGGATGTTAATATATAAACTGTGAAGCAGGATGGAGAAAGAAGAAATTAGCAAATGTACATTTTTGGCTTGTTTTGGATGAATGTTTAAGTGATTAATTTCTATAGTTGAAGTCTCAGAGGTCACCTCATGTCATGCATTTCTAAATAGATGCACATGAGAAGGGAAACTGAATTTACTAAAACTTTAAACCATAAGTTCATCTGAGGTTTTTACCAATTAAAAACATAAATATGTTATATTACAATAAAACATGACTCCAAAATTACATATGTGTATCTCTGTATTATCTGATCTCTCACAAACACACACTTGAGACTCAGACAGTTTGTGTCCAGCATTCATTTAGACTGAAAAAAATTGCTGGTATCAGTATTAGAACAAAAGGTGAATTTGTTGTTTCTTACTTACATATAATGATTACAGTTATTTAGCCAGCTTCACAACGAGCGAGTGAGCTGAAGGATGAAGGATACTCCCATTAAAGAGCAGAACCGATGGTGTGTTAGTCTGTCTTGCAGTACTTGCTGACTTTTCCATCCTCTCTGTGGCATTCAGCCCAAAGCCCATTGGTTCCTACTGAAGACGTAAATCTTTAAAAATCGCTCACAAGTGCAGCTTTCTTTTTAAATAATTAATTTCCTAAAACAGCAGGGCATTGTAGTCTTTAGTAAACTTCACTCAAACCGGAGTAAGTAGTGTTTGTTGGTTTCAGACGCGGGTTTGGTGTACTAGAGAGAACTTCTAATAGCTGGACAGTATGTGGATTGACAGTACAGTACATCTGCAGTACGTGTTCATCTTAACTAATTAATGTACGACTCTTTTATAGTGTTTTTCAAAGTGTTTGGACAAAAATGGCACAGAGGAATAAGATATGTCAGGCTATATATATATTTATATATATATATATAAATATAATATATCATGAGAGATCTGGAGAGTGAGTGAAAGAAACAAAACTACAACTTAATTTTAGTTGCTAATTTTTTAAATTGTTACATACTAAAGCAGAAAAGGTGCTTTTAATTCTTTATCAGTATAATCAGACTTTCACAGGTGCTAAATGAAAGTTTAGTTTAGTTGAGTTGAGTTTAGTTTAGTTACTGCATGTGTCCATGTTTCACCTACAAATTCCTAACCTCTGACTAGAACAGGAAATTCACCTAAACACTGAAAACATGCTAATCCCTCACGTTTTCCTCACACATTCAAGACACATTTCTACATCACATTTAAGTGACATTCTGTGTTTGTTTTTTCCTCTGATCATGTTGCCGCACTAACGATCTAGGAATAATCTAATGTAGATCACCGATGTCTGACTGTCTATCTCTTTTGATTTAGAGGTTAGATTTAGAGACAGACAGAGAGAGAGGTAGAGTAACAGACTGAGATAGGAGGCTATAGAAAGAGAGAGAAAATTAGAGGGTGATGTTATAGAAGAGAGATCTTACAGAGAAGCAGAAAGGCTGACATGGAAGAGCAGATGTGAAATAGAGCGAAGTAGGGAAGAAGAAATAAAACTGAAGTACAAGAGAGAGAGACAGGACGGCATATCACCAGAAAGATGAAGAAAGAGAGAGAAGGAAAGAGAGAGAGACAGCTGCCAGGGTTAATCAGTCAGTGGCAGCAGCTCTGTGTCTCTCTGAGGCTTAAGGGGGACCAGACCCTCAGTGTACTTCACCCATTTTTAACCACACACACACACACACACACACACACACACACACACACACACACACACACACACCACGCGCGCACACACACACACACACACAGCAGTCTTCATCAATATCGTCAGACGCAGATCAAAATGTCTGGCGGACGTTTATGTTGATCTCTGCTATCTATCTGATATGTAATCTGCCTATCGACAAATGTAAGGAGCTGATCGGCTTCTGGTATTTCTACTGGCTGATGTAATGACCAGGTATCACTTAGATTTACTTTGGAGGGTCTGAGGAAAGTTAATGAAATCACCTCATTCTTCTTTACAACATAACAATAAAATGTACATATCATATAGAAAGAAATTAAACATAATATTGCCAAATACATATTTTGTATTAATTTAAATGTATTGTCAAACATAGTGTAGGATATCTTACCCTGCCCCACATCACTGTGTATGAAACCATGTTGTCTTTTTACCACATATCAATATAAACTGTATATTTATCAACCAAAGTCACTAAAATCCACTTATGTATATACTCATTCTTAGTTTCTGGCGGATATGGTGATGGGATTGGTCCTTATTAAGGATTAAGGGTGTGTGTTACTACACTCTATGTAGTGAAATGGATATGTTTGTGAAGTACCACATAGCATGATGGAGTACACTGCTGTTTAGAGTTGCTTTGCTTTCTTCTATCAGAGCTGTAGTGAAGTTTGTTTCTCCTGCGCCGTTTCTCACTGATCAACAACAAAGCAGCAAAAGAATTTACAAATTTAGATGTAGATGTCGCCACCGAGATTAAAATGTAAAATTGGAGCTACTCCACAGTGAATTAAAATGCCAGCTGAATACTACGTTGAATTTAACAACTTTCTGGAAATTTTCCATGTATTCAATGTAAATTCATCATTTCTGACTCAAATCTAAAGTACGTTTACCAAACTTTACCCAGAATAATCTCACTTTCCAAAAATAGTCCAAAAAAGTCTATACTGTTCCTCACAGGGATGAAAGCTCTCTCTCTGTCTCCCTCTTTCACACTCTGACTGGATCTCTGACTGTGACGTCACGCAGTACGCACTTTACACACTGCACTGAGTCACTTCCACTCACTTTACCTCAGCAAAGTGAAACAACATCTGCAAGCAAGAGCAGAAGCCGACGCCCAGTTCTGAGTCTGCAAGACCACGAGTCTTAATCAAAACAGTCACCTTATGGTCTGATAAACAACAGAGCAGCAGCAGAGAGCTTCAGCGTCCCAGAGAGGCCGTCTATCATCCAGACAGGACCGGGATAAAAACAAGAAGCGTGTCCGAGAGAACTCTATCCTGTAAGGCAGCTGGGAAATACATCGTAAAGTGAGATAATCACTTTGTTATACCACTATAACTCTATTTAATAAATATGTAAATGTATTTATACACTATGTGTGTGTATAAAGGTTTGTGTAAGTTTACTTTATAGTGTAATAAAAGTTACTATACTCTCGAATTAGCATCAGACGTAGTAACATATGATACAATAGTGAAATGAGGGCATTTTGAACAATATATGAATATTGAATATAAAATAATATTTTGAATTATATAAATATTAGTGGTAGTAGACTGACGTAATACCATAAAGTGTAATAAATTTAGTATATAGTAATATGCAGAGCACCACAAACGTTACAACCCTCTGTAAATGTATTACAGAAGCTGATTGGTTGCTACAAAGGTCTTCCAACAAGTACAATAAGGTAAAATAAAACACTAGTCTGTCATGTACTATATGCTACTATTAAGTCACTAAACTTACCAGCAGTAGCTGTTTGCTTTAATCAATGATGGAATTACTGAATTAAATTAATAAAATAACTACAATCTCTGCTCAGTTTGACTTTAAGGGTTAGAGTTAACATCACACACTTGTGTGTCTTCCTCTTTTCTTTCCTGCTCACCGCTCTTCAACACTCCATGCACACACATACACACACACGCACACACACACACACACCTTGCACCACCACAAACCAAAGCTAAAACCAACTACCCTACAGCTCCCTGCACCCCTCTGCATAAGCTCCCTAAAGTAGGTCTAAAATTTTACCGCAAAAAGCGACCACACAGAGATAGATTATGATAGCCTCGATGCAAAACTGAGTTTGTAGTCACTTTTCACTGCAGCTGTGATCAAACACAGCACATTACGACTTGACGGGCTACAATGCATCTGCATCTCATGTTGCTAAAGCAAGCTATGCTGCTGTTGGCCTTGTCTCACTACAGCACTACAGCATACAGGACAGTCTGAATGATTTCTCCTCATACACAACAGTAAAATCCCCTCAGGATTCAGGAATAACTGATACCACAAGGGGCAGATATGCCAAAGTAATGTGAGGTCACATAGTGAGACCAGAGACACATGATAACTTCCTGCAGGAATATCTGATAGGCTGTTACTGTAGAGATTCATCGCATGGAAGTTATGTGGCTATTTGCTGTGGGCACAGTTTGCCAAATGGCCACAGAACCCAACATAACCATCTGTAATATAAAGTTATTGGTCATCAAGAAGCCTAAACTGATCCGTTATAACATGCAACAACACACCACAGCCCATGCACTAGGCCGCTATTCTGGCTTCATAATCCATTTATCCTTTCAAAATAGACAATAAGCTCTGTGCAGGCATCATAAACACTTCTCCAGGCATGCATCATGTAACACATGTCGGTGAAAAAATACACGAAACAGCGCGTCCCCCCGCCGGATCACTGCGGTATCCTGCACCCAAATGCAGGCCGGCGTCCCTGCAAAAAAAGGAAAAAACACCGTGCACCTCGACTCCTTGCTCTCAGCCAGGGAATGACAAAATAAAACGGCATCCTATGGAGAAAGAGATCATCCTGTCGTCCTTCTATCGGCCTTACCTTCAGCTTCACTGTCAGGTTTTTGATTGGTTTTGTCCTCCTCTTATACCAAGACGTCGTTGGGCTGAATCGATGAGGAGAGCGGTTTATCAATGGAGGAGACTGACGCTCCGCTTTTATTCCAGCAGGGTCTTCCCTCGATTAGTCCTTATTCGAGCAGGAAGCGGTTTGTCGGGATAATTACAGAAGCAGTCCTGGCAGCCTCTACCGTGGAAACACAACGCCTTGGCGCAGGAAAAGGGCGCTGTGTGCCTGCAGCGGTGAACCGCCGGCCGGGAGATGCTGTCGGTTGCTGAGGATGCGAGCCGTGGAGGGTGATGATGATATCCATAGAGGTCCCCGTTTCCACCTGACACAACCTCTCCTTCCTCCTCCTCCTCCTCCTCTTTCTCTCCGCTGGTGATGCTGGAGAGAAATATCAGCATTAGTGCGGCGAGGAGAGAGAGAGAGAGGGGCAGAGAGAGAGAGAGAGAGAGAGAGAGAGAGAGGGGCAGAGAGAGAGGGGGGGGGGAGAGAGAGAGAGGGGGGGGGGGGGGGAGAGAGGCAGAGAGAGAGAGAGGGGGGGGGGAGAGAGAGAGGCAGAGAGAGAGAGAGAGAGAGAGAGGGGGCAGAGAGAGAGAGAGAGAGAGGAGAGAGAGAGAGAGAGAGAGAGAGAGAGAGAGAGAGAGAGAGAGAGGGGGGGGGAGGAGAGAGAGAGAGAGAGGCAGAGAGAGAGAAGAGAGGGGGGAGAGAGAGAGAGAGAGAGAGGGGGAGAGAGAGGGAGAGAGAGAGAAGAGAGTGGAGAGAGAGAGGGAGAGAGAGAGAGAGAGAGAGAGAAGAGATAGAGAGAGAGAGAGAGAGAGAGAGAGAAGAGTGGGGT